>JAVIAB010000092.1:112011134-112611134 GCA_032433765.1 Megaustenia siamemsis | reverse complement strand
AGCTGACAAGCATATCGCGAAGGTTACGATCACGCTTGAAGACAACTTCGTGGCAAGGCGCTGTGCCAAGGAGTACGGGTTCGATCCTGCTTCGGACCGTATATTGTTCTTCGTTGTTTTTTTTTCTGTTGTTGATTATTTGTCATTTTTTTCCGAGTGTTGTAAACATACCTCTTCCTCTGAATTGATTCACTAATGGAGGGCCAGGGAAAAGTAGACGGGTGGTGTAGCCGGAGCTGAGAATGGGGAGCTGGGGTGAATGATTCTGATCACCGCGTAGTGATGAGGGTTATAGTTATGAAAGGCCCCGTCACACTGCAAACGAATTTAAATCCATAACTGCTCAACCGCCCGTGCCAGTGGAACCATCCGAATTAATATCTCTTCTCCCAAACAACGAAATATAGCTGCAGTTCTATCATAGCAGCATCAGCACCTGCCAAAATACATAAGGCAAAACCGCACAGAAAGTGATCACAGCCATCTGTTCCCCGTCACACGATATCATCATTCATCGTAAACAATCGAAATATAGAAACACGATCAAAACAGATGAAACGCACAGCTCACTGTGTGCACAGAGCACTTAACTCACTAGCTCCTGCATCAAGCCGGACTTGGAATATGAGGAAACTTCAACAAGGAACACCTATCAGACACAGCCTCTACCAGTTCCTGCCGCCTATCCGCCACATTCAAGCGGTGAGGGTGATGGGTGAGAGCAACTACTATTCTGTCAGATGGGGGATGTGTGGAGGGGGTGAAAACAGTCTGGCATGAGGCTCATGTTTATCAACTTTTTTAATCACCATTTTTATAATTTCATATCGTATCCTTTTTTGTTATTTCTCTTGGACTTACTTATCCCGCTCATTCTTGATGTGTTATTCCTCATTTTGTTGTTTGTTTGTGTTGGTCTCGGTTTATGAAGAATGCCGCATGTAGGCCGAAACATCAGTATTTTGTTGTGTTGCTCCTTTGTAAAGCTGTCACCGTACCTTGTAGGAGTGTACATTACACCCCACCACTTGCTTCCTGGACCCTAGATGCAAGAACAATAAGAAAAATAACCTCTACAGACATGAAATGTGTTAGACGAATGACAGGAAACAGTCTGAGAGATAAGATCAGAAATGAAGAACTGAGAAAAAAGCTAGGAATAGTGCCCGCCATAGAATGTTTAATGAAACAACAGGTAAAATGGTTTGGCCATGTGACAAGGCAGAGAAAACAAAACACAACACAACGAGCCTTCAACAAACGTTGTGAGAACACCAGACCCAAGGGTCGACCACGAAAAAGATGGGTCGATGGAATATTAGAAGCACTAGGAAACATAACAGCAGCAGAGGCGAACAGAAGAGCAAAAGACCGCAAATTATATCTCCCCTCGACGCTGAAAGGCAGATGAGGAAGGAAAGAAGAAGAAGAGGACTTGCTTCGGGAGATTAGGAAAACCATCCGACTAGGCCACCGTCACTCGGAGAACCCGTGTTCGATTCCCACTGGAAGCAGTGTGGGTTGTACTTGTGGTTGGAAAAAAAAATACCCCTGCAATCGACCCAGGCGCTGGCAGAAATGGGTACCATCGTAGTACTCTGGGAATGTGAGGAATGCCGCCTGGCATCGTGGTTCGATGCTTGAAGCGACACTATCCCGAAGTCTCCGAACACTTAAATATAAGCGGCCGAGCACATATAGGTGAAAACTCACTTGCTAAGACGCCAATTCAAATCTCGTACTTCACTTTTACCTTTACTTGCTCATATATATATATATATAACGTGTAAAAATAGATAGTTATCTTTTTTCATGGAGGGACGGGGGGTGGGGCCACGAGAAGAAAACATGATGGGAAGGAGGCCACGATAGAAAACAGGTTGAGGAACACTGCATTAGATACCTGTAATAAAATGTAATTTAGGTATGAAGGATGTGTTCTATTAATCTATTGTTCGTTTACTTTCTTTTCGCTGCCACTTTCTCAGATAACCCGTCTATTCATTCATATTTCTATATTAAATCCCTCTCCAACAGACACAACCACTACTGCAAACTGTTTTCATTCATTATTCTCCCGTTTCTACCTATTTGGTGAACATATACTTCATTGTTAACTCATTGTCAGGAACAAGTCACAACTTGACTACACTATAAAATGTGATAAAATCGTTGGGACCGAGAACAACCGAAATCCTATTCCGATAGTGTTAAAATAAGAGGCCAAATATTTACTTTTCATAAAAATCCACTTCAGCGTTCTCCGCAAAGAGCTGAAATTTCCAGCTTTTATTCAGCAAAACGACAACCGAATTGATTACTCGACGTTTCAGTAGATCTTTAGTCACGCAGACTTCGAAGACTACGTTATATACAATATCAACAGAGGTGGACATGGAGCACCTGATTTCAAATACTTTGCAGTCTGGACTAGGACTTAATTGCCTTCAAATAAGAGTCTTTTACTTTATTCTCCTTTCGTTGCTGTCGCTACATTTATTGTGTTCGTCATCATGAAGATTTCCAATCTTCCACAATTAAACTTCCTTATGGAGTTTCTTTTCTTTTCTTTCTTTCTTTCTTTCTTTCTTTCTTTCTTTCTTTCTTTCTTTCTTTCTTTCTTTCTTTCTTTCTTTCTTTCTTTCTTTCTTTCTTTCTTTCTTTCTTTTTTTCTTCCATTCTCAAATTTCTCCCTTTTCTTTTTCTCTTCTTCCTCATGTTCACCCAAAGACAACTCCTCTTCATCATCCGCCCTTAGAAGGTCGTTAAATGACATTGCATGCGTTGTGATGTGGTTGGAAGCAGAGCTGTGATATTTCCACCCTTTGACCAAAAACATCCGACTACAGCACGTGGACGTCTCTAATTATAAAAAAAATTTCAGAGACCTCTATAGCGGGACGATATAATACCGACTGTTATTGCATACTTAGTTCACGATAGAAAACTGCAGCTCATCACAACATAATGGCATTTGCTGGAAAGGACAAAACACTGAAGCAATAAATGCTAATTCTACATAATTCATTCAATCTGAATACATCCATTAATTTTGCATGAAACTAAATTGGACTGTACTTCCATTATTAATAAATGTTAATTATACATACTTTAGTCAATCTGAATACATCCATTAATTTTGCATGAAACTAAATTGGACTGTACTTCCATTATTAATAAATACTAATTCTACATACTTTAGTCAATCTGAATACATCCATTAATTTTGCATGAAACTAAATTGGACTGCACTTCCATTATTAATAAATACTAATTCTACATACTATAGTCAATCTGAATACATCCATTAATTTTGCATGAAACTAAATTGGACTGTACTTCCATTATGTTGTCCCAACAATTTTTTGCAACTCTGCCAACCTACTACCGGTTATATTGTAGTGGCGATGATTGTAATGCAACCCTTGTCCAAGACAAATGAAATTTTTGGAGAATATTAAAAGATACAGCAGCCTACTAAAAGTAATCTTGGAAGGGAAAATACAAGGTAAAAAAGGCAAAGGCAGACCAAGACTAACATGGACGAGTAACATTTAAAAAATGGACAAGTCTGTCTATGACAACCTGCACTAACAAAGCAAGAGACAAAGCGGAATGGCGTTCCATGGTAGCCAACCTTCGATGCGGAGACGGTACTCAATGGTGGTAATGAATGCAAACCTAAATGCATGACCATCAAAATATATAGATGTTTTTGAAACATGTTTTGTTCTTACAAAGAACAGTGATAATTAACTTTTTTGTATAAAGCCGTGTCATCATCATCATCGAGTGCCGTCTCCGCAACGAAGGTTGGCTCCCATGGAGCGCCATTCTGCTCTGTCTCTTGCTTTGATGGTGCAGGTTGTCATAAGCTGATTTGTCCATCTTTTGATGTTACTCGTCCATTTTAGTCTTGGTCTGCCTCTGCCTCTTTTACCTTGTATTTCCCCTCCAGGATTACTTTCAGTAGGCTGTTGTGTCTTTTAACATGGCCCAAAAGTCGCATTTGTCTTGTTTGAATTGTGTTTAGTATTTATCTTTTCATTTTTAGTTGTTTTAAGACTTCATCGTTTGTTTTATTTTCCTTCCATCCAATTACACCTATTCTTCAATATATCCACATTTCAAAGGCTTCAATTATCTGTTCTGCTTTCTTATATAGTGTCCATGTTTCTGCACCATATAGGAATGTTGAGAAGATATAACATTTTGCTATTCTTAGTTGATCCCTGATGTTATTTGTTTTGATGTTAGTATATTTTTCATGACATTAAAATTACTTTTTGCCATTCCTATTCTTTTGTTTATTTCAGTTGTACATTTCCCATCACTAGTTATAGTATGTCCAAGGTAGTTGTAGCTCTGAACTGTCTCCAGATCTATTCCTTCTAAGCCGTGTGGTAGATGGTATTCTGATCATCAGATATCTCTTCGTTGAGAAAATGTTTCCGTTTTATTTACTTCTTGTTGGTCTCTCTTAGCGTTTACCATTTAAACTGGCGTGGGTGCGTTGTGCTGCTAGTCTACGACAGTCTAGAAATTTGCTCATGTAGGTCTGACACATCCGTTTTCAGCTTGGATATAATTGCTTAACAATTTATTGCTCGTCAGCGGTCATTTTTGGCCTACTTTTTCAGACCGTAAACTGCCAAGTGTTTTTTAACGTGCGCAAGTGCTCATGGGACCTCCTGTTTTTCGCTGTTTTCCGAGAGGGCTGAAGATCAGATCTCACTTCACAGAGACCATAGGAGGGTAAAAGCCCAGGAAAATTACTGATTCGAAGTGAAAAATTGTCATCGCCTATGGTGAGATTCATACCCGGGTCCTTCCTGTGCTTAGGCCGACGTCTTATTTGAAGACCACCCAGCCCATTATGGGGGCCTCGGTTGCTTAGTTTGGAAAACCACCCGACTGGGCTACCGACGTTCGAACAACCTGTGCTCGATTCCCACTGGAAGCAGTGTGAGTTGTTCTAGTGGTTGGAAAAAAAAAATACCCCCATGGTCGACCCAGCCGTTGGCAGAAATGGATACTAAGGTATTACTTTGGGAAGGTGAGGAATGTCGCCTCGCATTGTGAGTTTCAATGCTTGAAGCGACACTATCCACCCATATGTGCTCGGCCGCCTGTCCAGAGGTGTTCTGAAACTTCTGGCTAGGCGGCCGAGCACATATGGGTGAAAACTCGCGTGCTAAGACACCGATTCAAGTCTCGTACTTTGCCTTTACCCAGTCCCCTTTTGTTGATCTGAAACTCTAACTCGATGGATGGAACCATGATGACTAGATTGCTTCTTGTTGCACTCTGAAGATATTCGGACATACTTGTTCTACATTATTTTAGATTATCGTCAGCCTACAAGTTTACTAAAACAAGTAAGTTTTCTGCAATCATGTCTTCTTATAACAATGAACATTATTTACTAACACAATTAAAGAGACATGCGTACACATAAAGGCAATCGAGAGCCAAGAAGCTGAACATGAATGATTTTCTTACTCATTTAAAAAAAAAAGGAAGAAGAAAAGTTTAATGTTAATAAAGAAATGCAACCACAAAGAAAGAATCAACAAGAAAGAAAAGAAAGATACTGAAACCACTTATCTCAAAACAAGGCATTGAATGTCCACTCAACCGGCACGTGGCACGCTCAAGGAATCATTCAGTCTAATGAGACTATACCGGATATGGGGGCTTGTCACCAAGTGGCAGATTGCCGGCACAGAATATCTTTATTATCATTTTACAGCAACGCGGCTCCCGGTATTCTTTAATTATCAACAATATTATCAGCACTTGCCAGGTCATGTTGGAAAGCTCTCCAGAGGTTCGTTGAGAAACTTGAAGTAGAACATGAAAACTGGCTTCTAAATTAATTCACAATAGTCGTTGATAAGAAAGCCCTTGAGAAATGGTAACACTTTTTAGAAACGCCTTTGTCATAATCTGATAGCATCATTAATTATAATGTAGTAACAATGATGAATATGACAATAACATAAACTGAATAACACAAATGAAGATGACGATAACACAGTTATCAAGAAACAATACTTCGTAATTGAATAACAACATAATTTGATATTCTGGAAAGTTTAGTTATTTTGCTGTTGACCTTCTTCCAAAGACGTTGGCAATTGTTCTTCATCTGAGAAAAAAGACAAGATCTTCTTTTCTTCCTCATTTGCCTTTCAGCATCGAGGGTAGATATGATGTACGGTCTTTTATTTTTCTGTTCGCCTCTGCTGCTATTGTTTCCCAGTGTTTCCAGTATTCTGTCGATCCCTCTTCTTCGTGGTCGCCCTTTGGGTCTGGTGTTCTCGCAACGTTTATTGAAGGCTCGTTGTGTTGTGTTTTAGTCTGTCTGCCATGTCACGTGGCCAAACCATTGCATCTATTGTTTCTTTATATATTATATGGCTGTGGTTTTTCCTAACTTCTTTCTGAGTTCTTCATTTCTGATCTTATCTCTCAAGTATGGTGAGACAGGATGACAAGCAAATTTTAACAGGACTTATCCTATTCTTTTGGATCTGATGGAATGTTTTTGTTATTTTTTAGGTGGAGGAAGTGCGAGTATTTGTAATGGCTCAAAAATATTTTTTTAAATGCAAAAACAATCACCGCATGATATGCAAGTCAAGATTGTATTTCATCATCATCATCATTTGTCATACCGGTTGGCGTTGGCGGTCACGTCCTTCCACAATCTTCTATCCACCTTGCATTGTATCATTTCTGTTGTTGACTGTTTTCCATGTCATGACACCAAGCTATCCAGTAATTTTCTCTTTTTGTCCTCCGCGATCTCTCTTTATTTTTATTTTGCCAGCTGTAACCAAGTATTCCAACTTTCCTCTTCTCATGATGTGCCCGAAAAATATTGATTGTTTCTTCCTGAAGTTTTTTTAGGTGCTCCCTTTTTGTGCTGGCCTCTTTGAGAATTTCCTTGTTGGTCTTTTTCGCAGACCATGGAACTTTCAACATTCTTCAGAGAAGTCCCATCTCTGTGGCCTCTAATCGTCTTTTCATTTGTTTGTGTACTATCCATGATTCGCTTCCATAGGTCAGAATTGGATCATTATAGCACCGATGAACTCTCTTTCTCACTTCTATTGTCATAGATTTGTTGCATAAGACGTTTTTTATTTTCTAAAATGCTATTTTGACCTGAGCTATTCTGCCTTTTATTTCTGTGGTTCATCTGTATTTCATACCGATGATTAAAAAAAACATGTTCCTATAAGTGTAAGTCGTATTTGAATATA
Source organism: Megaustenia siamemsis (assembly GCA_032433765.1). NCBI lineage: Eukaryota > Metazoa > Mollusca > Gastropoda > Stylommatophora > Ariophantidae > Megaustenia > Megaustenia siamemsis. The sequence goes on along the minus strand of JAVIAB010000092.1, from coordinate 112,603,863 downwards.
ACAGCGCACAAATCATAGACAGGCCATAATAGTACATGTGTACAATTTTTTTCCTTGTCTATCATATCAATGTTATTGATATTTAGTGAGAATATAGTTTCTTACAAAGTTCCAAACTTAAAAATAGACTAAAACTGCAGTAATTGTCTTTGGTTAATTATATGGTCATTAAGTGCAGAAAGGAAAACTTTGTCTACAATAAATGTCATTAGTCAGTCAACAAAACTGGGGCTGTTAGCAGCAGTTGTTACTTTCGTAATGACTTTTTAACACAAATTACAGCGTGTTTGAAACAAATATTTTAACATGAGTACTACTTGATCATGGCTAGACTACATCATGAGTCTACAAAAGTGTTTCAAATTCAACAACTTAAAAAAAAGACATGATAGATCTAAACCATTTCGATGTGTACCAAAATATTAACAGGATAGGGGACAGAAGCCTCAATGTAACAAATACATTTTTCCTAAGATGATAAATTGTAACAATTCAAATAAATGATCCAAAAGGTTTCAATATAAAATGAGAATGTTCTAGTTCTGCTGGAATTATTTTGGCAACTCTGCAATACTCTGCCACTCCGGAGAGAGACACAAAACTTTGCCACAGAATATAGTGACGTACTACTATGACATCAGACAGAGACACAAAACTTTGCCACAGAATATAGTGACGTACTACTATGACATAAGACAGAGACTCAAAACTTTGCTGTCCAAATTCGTCAGTAGTATATTGCACTGACACTACATAGCAAATATATGGCTATATTCTGCCACTCCACCTTGGCACACTATTCTGCCACTCCACAATGGCACACTATTCTGCCACTCCACAATGGCACACTATTCTGCCACTCCACAATGGCACACTATTCTGCCACTCCACAATGGCACACTATTCTGCCACTCCACAATGACACAATACTCTGATACCCTACAGTAGCACACTATTCTGTCACTCCACAATGGCACAATATTCTGACATTCCACAATAGCACACTATTCTGTCACTCCACAATGGCACAATATTCTGACATTCCACAATAGCACACTATTCTGTCACTCCACAATGGCACAATATTCTGACATTCCACAATAGCACACTATTCTGTCACTCTACAATGGCACAATATTCTGCCACTCCACAACGGCTCACTTTTCTGTCACTCCACAATGACACAATACTCTGACACCCCACAGTAGCACAATACTCTGACACCCCACAGTAGCACAATACTCTGTCACCCCACAGTAGCACAATACTCTGTCACTCCACTATGACACAAATCATGCGACCTTTTTTCACTGTCAATTAATGTTCAGAAGACAGTAATGCTAAATCAAGGCGACATCAAACCTCTATTTGTTACTCTAAAAGACTGCCCACTAGAATCATTACAGAAATTTACATATCTTGGATCCACAATTACGCAAACCATCTCTCTTGACGACGATATAAACTGTCGAATTGGTAAGGCAGCTACGACCTTCGGCAAACTCACAGAAAGGGCCTGGAACAACACGAAACTAACACTAAAGACTAAACTCTTAATATAACAAACTTGTGTGCTTAGCACACTACTATAACAGTCCGAAACTTGGACAACATACTCAAACCAGGAAAAAAGACTAAATGTCTTCCACATGCGATGTCTCCGCAAAATAATGCACATCAAATGTGCATTATTGCACATATATCGATGTAACTGTCCTGCAACGTGCTACGACCCCAACAATCATGTCGATGCTCAGAAGTCGAAGGCTAAGATGGCTGGGGCATGTCCAACGAATGGAAGAAAAACGCATTCCTAGGCAAATACTATATGGCGAGCTAAAACACGGAAAACGACAAATCGGCAGACCTAAACTACGATATATAGATATCTGCAAATCATCTCTGAAAGACTTCTCCATCTGTGAAAATGACTGGGAACATCTGGCGAGTGATCGCACATCAGGGAGAGCATGTATAAGGAACGGTATAACATCATTTGAGACTGTGCTAAGACAGGACTTAGAAGAGAAAATACTCATGAAAAAGGATGGAAAACCCTGTAGACCAGCGAGCCTGACTTGTTCATTATGTGACCGCGTGTGTTTGTCAAACATTGGTAGAATTAGTCACGAGAGAAGCTTTTCGACAAAAACAAAACCTCAAAAAAATACACAATAGCCGCCACTAGACCGTCTGACAAGACGAAAAGAGCCATATATATATATTGTCTGTACATCGTTTCCGTCATGTTCTTATCACATACTCAAGTCAGTTTTTTTACACATATCCATTTCTTTCCACTTGTTCTGCACACACATATACTTAAGTCAGTCTATTGACACATATCCATTCCTTTCCACTTGTTCTGCACACACATATATACTTAAGTCAGTCTATTGACACATATCCATTCCTTTCCAGTTGTTCGATAATACAACGAATAACTGTGCTTCATATGCTCGTCTCCCAATATGGCCTCGTCTCCCACTCTGCCTCGTCTCCCAATATGCCCTCGTCTCCCAATATGCCCTCGTCTCCCATCCTGCCTCGACTCCCAATATGCCCTCGTCTCCCAATATGCCCTCGTCTCCCACCCTGCCTCGTCTCCCAATATGCCCTCGTCTCCCACTCTGCCTCGTCTCCCAATATGCCCTCGTCTCCCACTCTGCCTCGTCTCCCAAAATGCCCTCGTCTCCCACCCTGCCTCGTCTCCCAATATGCCCTAGTCTCCCACTCTGCCTCGTCTCCCAATATGCCCTCGTCTCCCACTCTGCCTCGTCTCCCAATATGCCCTAGTCTCCCACTCTGCCTCGTCTCCCAATATGCCCTCGTCTCCCACTCTGCCTCGTCTCCCAATATGCCCTCGTCTCCCACTCTGCCTCGTTTCCCAATATGCCCTCGTCTCCCACTCTATATTCATGGATCTTCATGTCCACCGTAATATGTTTTGAGTGACCATCCTCGTAGCTTAGTTCCGTTGATAAAATAATGGATTTGACTTTGATGGAGAACAAAACAGATGGGTTTTAGGTCCTCACATCTGAGAGAATTGAAATGATAATCACACCAAAATTAAAGAGAGAGACACTTGAAAACAGCCAACCATTGAAATATCTTAACTCCATTGTCACGAGACGTCATCAGCGGGTACTCTGGGAAGAGTGTTAGACAAAGCAGTTAGCTGGGAACTATAAGAGAGATAACAGGTATGTCGCTAACTCCAGCCAAGAGGTGTTAAGCTATAGATAGGGCCACTAAGTAGTATTATGAGTGTGTGTAGAACGAGTCAAGTGTAGAAGCCAACGTGGGGACGTTCAAGAATTTGCGTGCTTGCTTACGTTAGCCCGATGACTAAAGTATTCTAGAGTATTCGTAGACTGTAGAATTCCTCTTCGTCATCCGCCCTTAAAAGGACATTACGTGAACGTGTCTGCGTTGTGTTGTGGTTTGCAGTATAACTGTTATATTTGCGCCTTTCGGCCCAACACATCCGACTTCAGCACGACATTTTTGAGTACCGGGTTGTCTTCCCTCTTCGATCCCTGCTCGCTTGGCCAGCCTAGACAGGTTAGTCTGTTACTAAAGGCACCACGGAGAGGTGGAGCAGAGTCTGCATGGTTTTGGTCCACCGATCCTGGTGCAAGCCATCAGCTGTGTGTCGCTGACAACTTCCAGCTCTGCTGCTGTGAGGTGCACCTTCGCCTCCAGAATTTGAATATTTCCATCCAAGAGATTTTTTTTAAACCTATAATTTAGAAACATACCATCCATGATAGTAGACATGTCGAGGAAGGACTTTATGTTAAGTCAAGAATAAGTCAAATTGGTATTTTTTTAAAATGGGTTGGTACCCATGTTTTTTACTCAGCTATGACTGCTTTACAGAGATATTTGAAATAGACAATGTAGTATTTTAGTAAGATGTAGCAAGAATTAGAGTCAGATTTTCTATAAGAAGTAGAAGGAGAGCCATAGGGAGTGACACTTCCAACCGGCGCACTTCGCCGAATCACTCAATGTAACATCCAGAACTCTAATAATGTATAAAGATGTCATGAAGATTAATGAGCATGTGACTTTATTCAAATTGTATTATTATATTCAAAGACAATGACCACAAGAAATACATAACAGTCCAAATAATAACCCACCAAACGTTATAGTCAACAAAGGTATAATACAGAAAGAAAGAAAGAAAGAAAGAAAGAAAGAAAGAAAGAAAGAAAGAAAGAAAGAAAGAAAGAAAGAAAGAAAAAAAAGAAAATGTATATTTTCCAGACAGATTAGCAAGCAGATAATGTGAATTTACAAATGACAAAATACAGTAATTAACTAGTGTAACCGAAAATGTAAACATTCTAACGGCCTATTTGCCTGAAACATGAATGTCACAAGTAACATGTTCGTGGCGTGTAACAGCAGCCAGACTTGTGTACTCATCAAATATCGTCCCTAGCTCTATCTTGGGAAAACCTGAAGTGTTTAATGTCACTCGAGAGACAAGTAACTCTTCCACAAACTTCATTTTTCTATCAATTTATGTCCCCTTCATTAAAACTAATACTAATCATCTAAATCTGTTGAAATAAGACCAGGATTGAAAATAATATATGTGCAGCACCATGATCGATTGTCTATTTTATTTTCTGGTGACATTTGTGAAAATACATTACTAATAATATAATACTGTACACTTCACAAAGAACATGAATCATCAAAACAAAGATTAATTAAATTAAAATCAATGTTTGATAACACTTTAATTTCTTAAATAGTTTGCACAAATCAGAGCTTACATTTTATTTAGAGGAAATTTGTCATGTATTCAGAAATATATTATGTGATTTGTTTCATCGATAGATCAGTGTTATTTACATTTTTTTTAAAAAAAGAAATGCAAAATGTATATAGAAAAGCATCCCTTTCAATCATGTTTTTGTCCTTGTGTACAGATCATCTTCTTCATGACTCCCTAGACAGTGTTCATGTCTGCAATGTGAATGTTTTACTGTCAAGAAATTACTTTACTCTGCTCCTGTACGCTCTCAGCAAGAAAAATGGAACTTCAATTTTCTGTCTCATGCATGACGCTTCCTATTCATAGTTCTCTAAAAAATGTATAGAGCCAGAGCCCAACATCCTAAAAGAGGAAATAGAATAAGTCAAAAAACATGCATCAAGAAATAAATCACCTATGATAAACAACATTCCAACAAAAATAATAGCAGAAGAAACCGGAATTACATGGCTGCACAGAATATTCAATGCAGCATGGCAACAACAGAAAAAGCGTAAGAAGATTGGAAACAGACCATCGTCGTATCAAAGTGGAAAATAGAAGGGCAATAATAGTAATTGCAACCAATACAGAGAAAATCCGCTACTCAGCCATGTAGGGAAGTTATACTCCAAAATTACAGTGAAAAGGCTAAGAACAGTTTTATAACTACAGATCAGCGACTCTAAATTGAGCCTCCGCACGAGAGTCTGTACTGGCGCACTATTCACCCTAAGACAAATTTCAGAAAGACAGCACGACATAATAGAAGTCTATACGCATCTTTCATAGACCAAAATATAAATATGCCGTGAGCTGTGCGTTTCGTCGTGTTTCGATATTCCGATTGCTTACGATGAATGATGATATCGTATGGTGGGGAACAGATGACTGTGTTCACTTTCTTGTGGTTTAGCCTTATGTCTTTTTGGCGTGTGCTGAGACTGCAATGATGGTGACTGCAGCTACCTTTCTTTATTCAGGAGATGAGATATTAATTCGGATGATTCCACTGGCACGAGCGGTTGAGCAATTATGGATTTTAATTCGTTTCCAGTGATACCAGGGTCTTCCACAACCATAACCAAAAGTATGCCATAGAGTTAAACAGAGAACAATTATAGAAGATCCAAACAACATATGAAGTATGTCAACAGTACATCAACAGCAACTGAAGTAATCTGAATAGCAGCAGGTTGCACATATCACTCTGAAGTTAAAACAATAGTAGTGTTGGCTCAACACCACCCTACGAGAAGGAAAAATCCTACTTCCGAAGACGGAGGTTATAAACCAAAGCAAGGATAAAGGGGAACATCAGGATACACATGCAGATACGAGTCACGACCATGCGAGCAGCTTATTCTGAGTTAGCGAATCATAGGAGGATGAGGTATATTTTACAGCACTCGGAAAAATCATAGGAGGATGAGGTATATTTTACAGCACTCAGAAAAAAATGACAAATAAACAACAGAAAAAAACAAAGAACAATATATGGTCCGAAGCAGGATCGAACCCGTACTCCTTGGCATTGCGCCTTGCCACGAGAAGCCGAAAACTTAGGAACACTGCCACTCATCATCATCATCATCATCATCATCATGTGCCATACCGGTTGGCATAGGCGATCATGTCCCTCCACAATCTTCTATCAACAGTGCATCGTATCAGTTCTGTTGTTGACTGTTTTTCATGTCATGATACCAAGCTATCCAGTATTTTCTCTCTTTATCGTCCGCGATCTCTCTTTCTTTTTATTTTTTGCCAGTTGTAACCAAGTATTCCAACTTTCCTCTTCTCATGATGTGCCCGAAAAATGTTGATTGTTTCTTTCTGATGTTTTTTTAGGAGCTCCCTTTTTGTGTTGGCCTCTTTGAGAACTTCCTCATCTGTCTTTTTAGCTGTTCATGAAACTTTCAACAATCTTCTGAGAAATTCCATTTCTGTGGCATCTAATCGTCTTTTCATTTGTTTGTCTATTGTCCATGATTCGCTTCCATAGGTCAGAAATGGTTCTATATAGCACCCATGAACTCTCTTTCTCATTTCTATTGACATAGATTTCTTGCATGAGCTATTTTTCATTTTCTGAAATGCTATTTTGGCCTGAGCTATTCTGCTTTTTATTTCCGTGGTGCATCTTCCATCCGATGTTATTATAGTGCCCAAGTATTTGACGTGTTGCACTTGTTTCAAATTTGTCCTGTTTATTTTTATGCTGCATGATGGTGATGATTGTTTCTTCGATAAGGCCATTACTTCTGTTTTCTTACTATTCAGACTGAGACCTTTCTTGTTGCTTTCTTTTACTATTATGCCTATCATTCATCACTGCCACTCAGCTAACTGAAAAAATTAGCTATCGTGGACGATGTAGTTTCACACAGGTGTTCTCATGACTATACCATAGGGTTACGATCACAGCTCGGGAATAAATTGCATTTCTGTACTTTACTATTAAGACAAGTATCTCCCGATAGGGCTGAATTTTTGTGTTGCAGCCAAACATTTATAGGACAAGACGAAACTGTACGAATAGTAGTTTATTCTGAATTATAATGTTATCCTTACTCCCCCACCAAGAAACAGGACAAGGAGTAAAGTTCGTGTCATGCAAAGACTTAAACGCTGAACGACAAGAGCTTGGGTAAGAAAAGGGAACTTACTGAAACCACCCGACTGGCCTACCGACGTTCGGCAACCCGCGTTCGATTCCCGCTGGGAGCAGTGTGAGTTGTACTCGTGGCTGGAAACAAAAAATACCCCCACGGTCGACCCAGCCGTTGGCAGAAATGGGTACCAGGGTATTACCCTGGGAAGGTGAGGAATGTCACCTCGCATCTGAGTTTCGATGCTTGAGGCGACACTATACAGAAATTTCCGAACATTTCTGGATAGGCGGCCAAGCACATATGGGTGTAAACTCGCGTGCTAAGACGCCGGTTCATGTCTCGTACTTTACCTTGACCTTAGGGAACTTACTAACACACATAATCGTTATTACTTACATGAAATGACAGTTGTTTGTTGGTGATATTTTAGTATGCTTGGTCAAGTTTATCAGGTTGAAACAAGACTGGAGTTTAATTCTGCTGTAGTACATTAAAAATGATCATAAGAGACGCTAGAGGGACTGGTTGTTCTCGAGGCAAGACGCCTGCCTCGAGACAGAGAGGCTGTGGGTTAAAATTCCGGCTACACCGGTTGGGATTTTTATTTATGATTTCTCTCTGCGGCAACCACCCCTGATCTCAGCAGCGAGGCCCGGCTTGAAACGTCAATTACTCGTTGACGGAAAAAATATGAGTACTTCCGAAGTCTGAGTTAGCTGCCTGTGCACACGGCTGCCAGGGAAAAATGGATTAACACGCAAAATTCAGTTCCTTTAGGGACTTCGTAAGAGGTAAAAAGCTGGCGAACGGAAAAAAAAGAGACGCTATAACGTAAATGGAGGTAAATGGTCAAATTTTGAAATTTGTGTTCTCATAAATGTTATTGGACTAAAATATAAGTACAATAACAATTAAATGTTCTAGAATTTTCATGTCTGTGTTCAGTGTCACAGATGTGAACCACTCCAATAAAATAGCAATCTCAAGAATGAGAGGAATGTAGTTTCTTCGGAACATCTTCACATACTCATGTAGCAACGTTATTATCACTATAACTAAAATACCACTTTGGAGTTAAAGCTAGCAACTGTGTTAATTGCATTTGTAAATGAGTCAGTTTATATGAGATGGAAGATATCACGAAGTGTTACGTTAATGCTCGCTTGGGAAGATTACTGTCAGGCGAAGATTACTGTCAGGCGAAGATTACTGTCAGGCGAAGTTTACTGTCAGGTGATGATTACTGTCAGGCGAAGATTACTGTCAGGCGAAGTTTACTGTCAGGTGATGATTACTGTCAGGTGATGATTACTGTCAGGCGAAAATTACTGTCAGGCGATGATTACTGTCAGGCGAAGATTACTGTCAGGCGATGATTACTGTCAGGCGAAGATTACTGTCAGGCGAAGATTACTGTCAGGCGATGATTACTGTCAGGCGAAGATTACTGTCATGCGAAGATTACTGTCAGGCGAAGATTACGTCAGAAACGTACGGAAGTGCAAAACGTGTTGGCTCAACTATATCATCATCATCAAGTACCGGGCCTGCTGGCGTAGGGGATCATGTCTCTCCACAACTTTCGATCTATTATATATTGCTATCAAAAGTGTTAGGAAAGATAGTTTTCCCGGTGACAGTCAGTGAAGGAAAGGTGAGATAGACCAGACAAGAAATGTGGAGACTGCATAAAAGAATACTTCGACTGCACAGAGCGCACAGCGTCAGATAGAGAGATATAAGAAATTAGGAGCTAATATACCCGCTGTTCCACTGACTTAAAGAAGGTTCTAGAAATTAAGAAAGTAAGAAAACTCTCAATGAGATGGGGAGGGGGAGGGGGGGGGAATAGAGGCCCCCCCCCCCCCCGACAGGGGTGGAAGCTGTAGTAACTCACAGCTGACTGTGCCAGAACGCTAAACGCAAATATAGTCAAGACTCCACTACACATCTCCATGGTTGGTCTGGAAATAGTCTAACCAGTCCTGACAAGTTAACAGAGATCTAAAACGGAAGACACTCAGGTACCAAAATTTGTCGCGCTGAAGTCAGATGTGCAGGACCGAAAGGCTTAAACTATCACGGCTTGCTGGAATTGGCGACTTATAGCTTCCATGCTAGTGTAACGTCCCTTTAAGAGCAGACGAGGAAGAGGGGTCATCGAGAGAGCTCAGGAGAAGATGAAGAATAAGAAAAGTATCCATTGTAGTCTAGCAGTGGTGTAACATGATGGTGTAACAGTGGTGTAACAAGTGATGTAATATTGGCCCTTATATCGTTAATCACTTCTTTTTCTTGCCTACTCATATTGCATACAGCGAAAGTAACACTCTTTGGGTATATCATTTGACGTATGCCTTTTTATTTTATTTTTTCCTTTGTCTGATAGTAAAACAGAAAATAATAACACCAAATAATAGTTTATTTCATGTCATGTGAGTTTAATTCTTACATTGAATTTTGTTTGCCTAATAATTCGTTCATGTAATGTGAGTTTAATTCTTTCATTGAATTTTGTTTGCCCAATAATTCGTTCATGTATAAAAAAAAAAAAAACAGGAGCATCGGCATCTTGTTAAATTCAAGATAGCCTTTGATTTATACTTGCCAACTTTCATCTTGATGTTTCAGTCAAAACATGTATCGCGATAAATAAAGGAAATTTTGAAATAACCAAAGTTAGGCTTTAAATAAGTCGTTAGATACTAAAAAGAACATAACCAGGTCATCGTTCAAATAATTTTCATTTTGGCGTTAAAGTTGGAAGTTGCAAAATATACAACCTCTTCGCCATGACTATAGAAACAAGGTGACTAATCCCGCATTTGTGATCTTAACTGCCAGTAATTGGCCCTTAAAAATCGATATTCCTCGATGGTGGTTGGTCAATATTTGAAATAAATCTTGACAGCCCCCGTACATATCCTTCGCTACTCATGACGGGTAGTTTCCTATTTCATTCTATTTGACAGTTTGCTGCCCTCGCCCTTATTTTAAACGCCTGATCATTAAACACATTAACTGTTCACCTGACACAGTACTGTTTGTGCTCGCAAGTCTGCCGCAAATTCTTGACTCGGGGCCCACGTGTGATATGTGTTATTAAACATTAAAGTTGCTATGAGAGCATCAATTATAAATGCCTACATTTGCCGTCTGTTCTTATGCAATTCAAAACAAACACAGGAGAGAGTTTCGAAAATAGGCGCAAGTCGTCGTTTGCGTTCGCCCAACGACTATTTTCTTAATCGTTCTTCAGGGACAATTTTTTTTCAAAATATTAAATATGAGTATATGCAACCTTAAAATGGGTACTTGATATTTTTCTGGGCAAGTAAAGCGGTACGGGCGTAATACCGGTCATATCATGCGCCGAAGGTCTATACAAATTATATTCACTAACACCATATTCCCTATATGCCACTTGGCATACGGGGCTCTTTACTTTTTTTTTTTACTGTGAGTATATGCGTATGCTGTAGTTAATAGCAAGTTATGGTATACGCACCGTCTTGTCCAACTCACCAGCCTACAGCACATTATTAAATACAAAATTGTCTTCCCTCTATCCCTATTTGCTTTGTTGTCAGAATAATTAGCCTCTTTTCTGAATGTTCACAGACAGACGGAAGTAGGTTATTGTTCCATTTTTTTTCTTTCGCCAGCTTGTATCTCTGGCCAAGTCCCTAGAGACTAGGAACTGAGTTTTGCGTGGTAATGTTTTTTTTTCCTTGGCAGCCGTGTGCTCACAGGCAAATAACTCTGACTTAGGAGGTGCTCACATTTTTTTCCGTCGATGAGAAATTGACGTTTCAAGCCGGGCCTCGCTGCTGAGATCAGGGGTGGTTGCCGCAGAGAGAAATCACAAATAAAAGTCACAACTGGTCCAACCGGGATTTGAACTCACAACTTCTCTGTCTCAAGACATCTTGCCTCGAGACCAACAGTTCCCATTAACGTCAGGTTAATTTGAGATCATTTATCTTTTCTGACCCCTTAGAATAAAAGCGGTGAACAGAGACATATAATCACGTGATATTGTAAATCTGTATAGGTAATGTGAGATAACGCTTCGAGGGTGCTATATATAGACATAAAAGTATGGAGAGATAAGGCTTCCATGGTGCTATATAAAGACAAAAAATAATGGAGAAACTCCATCCTAACAAAAAATTATTGAATGCATACACTCCTAAACAAAGAATCAAGCAGAGATCTCCACTTTGCGGCATGTCAAGAACATACTTCAGAAAAAAGGATCTACCATACACCTGAGAAACATCTACAAATATCAAAAGTCATCAACGAAACTTAACCAGAGACAAGTTACATAAACCCAGATATTTGTACATAAATTTATGACAGAACAAATATAACTGCTGACCCAGTATCAAAAACAATCGCTGCAAGGAAAGCCATCGATACTCATCCAGATTACTGGATACATGTGTGGTGCAGACACAAAGGCCACCAATTAAGTAGCGTGTGGAAATTTGACTCCAGGTGGTAAAGGAGAAGAACTATGTGGCCCATATGGTAAAGTCTGTAATAATTATGAAGCAGAAATAACAGCTAGAGAAACAGCGGTGTAACCTACCATCTGAATACTGTTTTTGACACCATACCATTCAAGAAAAGAAACACAGTCATATTTACTGATTCCAAATCAGCTCTGCAGGTTCTATGAAATAGCATAAACAAAACAGACCTCACACAGTTCACCATAAAAATGCATAACCTTATCAATACACACATGACATAAAGCGTGTGGTGCAATGGATCCCAAGACACTCCAAAACACCAGGAAATGATAAGGCAGACACATTAGATGAGAGAGGATCCAGACAGACACAATTTCACGCCCACAAATCTTTAAGAGATATTTAACAGTCAAACGAGATATAAACTTCAAACATGAAGATATAGACCTTCATTAATGGATGCTTGCGCAGAATAAACATTTGGAAATGGCAGGACCAAATCACTAACATAGAATTATGGAAATGTACCTCTCAAATACCAGTGGATAAAAAGATACAGCGAAGACGGTGGTTCTGCATAGGGCACACATTGCGGAAACCAACTGCGAGTATTACACGATGGGTCCTTTTTGGAATTCCCAAGGAAAAAGACAAAGAGGAAGACCAAAATATTCTTGGAGAAGACAGATGGAAGCAGAGATGAAGATGATAGGGAAGGCATGGAATGATCCTAAGAAAATGGCAAGAAACAGAACGGCTTGAAAAGTGTTTGTTGAAGACCTATGCTCCACAGGGAGTTTAAAGGTAGAAGAAGACATAAACTTCAACAATGGTAAAGAAGAATGGCTGAATGGAAAGGCCATGGGGGAAAAAAACATGGAAAGTACGTTTTAAATACATGTCAAGGTCAAACCCCCACGACATTAACAAACTAAAAATAAGAGACCAAACCACCATTTTCAGACTGAGAAATGATCATGTACCACTGAACAATCACATCATTAGAATACAAAGAAACCAAACTCCAGCATGTCCACTCTGTAAACACCTTCATAAAACAATTGAACATCATCTGTTTGGCTGCCCAAAGTTCACCGAAATCAGAGTAACTCCACTTCCTCCAAGATCTGATCATTGGAACAACATGTACAGAACTACAATCTTCTCTTCTTCTACCTTTCAGCTCCCTGTGGAGCATAGGTCTTCAATAAACACTTTCCAAGCCTCTCTGTTTCTTGCCATTCTTATAAGATCATTCCATGTCTTCCCCATCATCCTCATCTCTGCTTCCATCTGTCTTCTCCAACAATTCCCTGGTCTTCCTCTTTGTCTTTTTTCCCTAGTGATTCCATAAAAAGGGCCTGTTGTGCAATACTCTCAGTTGGTTTCCTGCAGTGTGTGTCCTATCCAGAGCCATCGTCTTCGCTGATTCTCTGTATCCACTGGTATTTGACTGGTACATTTCCATTATTCTATGTTGGTGATTTTGTCCTGCCATTTCCATCCTTTTATTCTGCGAAACAATCCATTAATGAGTCTGTATCTTCATGATTGTCACTTTTGTTGATCAGAACGACAATAGAACTAAGAAATACCTGCAGATATCATTACATACATTTGACCGAAGGGTGTCGGCTCACACACCGTTGGCTCCATAGCATCATATGAATTAATTATGTGTTAATTTATTTATCGTTATCACAAAACTAATCAAACTTAAAACAAACTCCCTAATAAAAAAACATCGTTGCGTAAATTATAATACGCAGATTATAAATGTGAGTGATAATTATAACAAGCCACACGCCTCATGTGATATAGCTCTCTTGATAACCATTCACTTCTCAGGACTTCTGCAAGTGCGAAAGAAATGGTACACTTAAGATTTCTGGCGCCGTCGACTTCATTTTGTCTACTTCTGAAGAGGGACACTTTTCATGAGTTCTAAGTGATTTATAAACTTTTCGAGTTGTTCCCCTTTGTCTTAATTGTTGCAATTGGTTGCAAGGGTCTTCAATGTTTAAAAACAAATATATTATTTAAATAATAATAATAACTATGTATTTGTAAACATATGTATATGTGTTTTCTTAATTCTTTTTTCATGTTTTACATAAATAATACTAGTAGTAGTACTAGTTGATGTTATTGTTGTAGTAAAGAATTGTATTGCAGTAGTTGTTAAATTGCAAAAGCAACATATGCTGTCATACTATAGTTCGTTCAGAAATTCGTGAACACAGAATTTATTAATTATCTCGGAAAACTGTTTGATAAATTTCTGTAATTTTTTTTCGTATCTTATTTTTTCACCTATCTTCAGATTTTGTAACATTTAAGTAGCAAGGTAGTCTGAATTTTGCACAAATCGTTTTTTGTTATATAATTTTAGGAAAATATAAAACTGTGTGCTCTAAACATTAGATGTTACTGTAAATTACGTTAATTTTCTAACAATGCTAGTTAAAGGCGTATTCGTATCACATTGAAGAAGGTCACAATTTTACATTTGATTTTATATTTTCGACATAGAGATAAGTAATTGCAAAAGTGCCTGTACAATAACACAGTTAGCTTTTGCATAGTGATGAATTTACACTTTAAACTTCATGATTTTAAAAATCAAGTAGTCACTTCACAATAGATTACAAATTATCACATGTAAATGAATATACATTAATAGTAAATATATTTTGTCAAAATATGCTTCTCAACCTATTTAACAAGAAATCGGAAATGACAAAAGTGGCGGGTCTTTCAAAACCACGTTCAGTAAGCGCGAGAAAGTGCTAAGATTTTGTGGATAAACACGTGACATTTTGATTTTTTAAATGACAATGTTGATTACAAAAATGTGGGTGTTATAAACTCCCAAAAATTAGGATAACCAAGAAAATCATATTTGTATATACCTTAAAGAAACAAAAATATTTCCTAAATGCATGACGGGCATCATCATCAAGTACCGGGCCTACTGGCGTAGGTGATCATGTCTCTCCACAACCTTCGATCTCGGCAGCCATTTATCATTTCTGTTGTTGACCTTCTGCCAAGCCATTCTCTTAAGCTGTCTGTTATTTTTTCTCTTTGCTTCCCTCTATCTCTTCGTCCCTCAATTTTTCCAGTTGTTACAATATACTCCAGTTGTTCTCTTCTCATTACATGGCCAAAAAATGATGATTGTTTCTTCCTAATATTGGAAATTAGCTCTCTTTTTGCTTTGACCTCTCTCAGAACATCTTCATTACTCTTCTTAGCTGTCCGTGGTATTCTCAACATTCTTCTGTAAAACCACATTTCTACAGACTCCAGTGATTTTCTTGTCTGTTGTCCTATTGTCCATGATTCGCATCCATATGTTAAGACTGGCTCTACATAACGTTTAAGAACTCTTTTTCTTGTTTCTATTGTCAAAAATGGATTGCATAGTATCTTCCTCATTTTTTGGAAAGCTGCTTTTGCTTGAGCCATTCTCCATCTCACCTCTTTTGTACATCTTCCGTCTGAGGTTAACAAAGTTCCAAAATATTTAAATTCATTTACCTGTTTTAATATTGTTCCACTTGTCTTTATTTTGCACTGAGGTGATGTCTTTTTCTTTGTTGTTACCGTTACCTCAATGCATGACAGTAGGGGAAAAAAATCAGGCTTAAGGTCGGTGAAAAAATAAGATTTCATGGAAAAACAAAATTTTGAAATTCATCAGTTTCCGAAATAATTAATAAACTTTGTGGGTAAGAATTTCTGAACGAACTATAGTTTTAGTAGTAGCAATAGTAATAGCGGTTAGAAATAGTAAAAATGGGTGGTAGTTTCATTAATAGCAGTAGTAGTAGCAGCAGTAATCTTCTCCTTCTTCTTTCCTTCCTCATTTGCCTTTTAGTGTCGAAGGGAGATATAATTTAAGGTCTTTTGCTCTTCTATTCACCTCTCTGCTATTATATTTCCTAATGCTTCTAATATTCCATCGATCCATCTTTTTCGTGGTCGACCCTTGGGTCTGGTATTCTCGCAACGTTAATTGATGGCTCGTTGTATTGTGTTTTGATCTTTCTGCCTTGTCACGTGGCCAAAACATTTTATCTGTTGTTTCTTTATATATACTATGGCCGGCACTATTTCTAGCTTTTTTTTCAGTTCTTCATTTCTGATCTTGTCTCTCAGGCTGTTTCCTACCATTCGTCTAACACACTTCATCTCAGTAGAGGTTATTTTTCTTATTGTTCTAGCATCTAGGGTCCAGGACTGGCATCGGTAGCACAACGTTGGGATGAAGACTGTATTGTAGAGTGCCCATCTTATCTCTAGAGATATTTCCTTGTTGCACAATAAATGTGATAGCTGTTCAATGATTTGACAAGCTTTGATGCATCTTGAATCTATCTCTGCTGTTTGAGAATTATCGTTTGTCACTAAACTTCATAGGTATTTGAATTCCTCTACTTGTTTTAGTTGCCTGCCTTCTATAGTTACGTCGATGTTCTGTTTATCTTTGACGACATTCATGACTTCTATTTTGTTGATGTTGATTTTCATGTTGTATTTTGTGCCTGTGCTGTTGAGTTTATTTAAGTGTTCGTGTAGGCCTTTTATTTTTCTATGTATTAGTGCCTGATCGTCTGCAAATAAAAGCTCGTTGTAGCAGCAGTAATGATAGCTCTAATGTATTATACTAGTAAACTAATATAGTTGTAATAGTAGTAGTAGCATTAATAACAACACTAATAACAAGTAGAAGTTATAGTTGCATTAATAGTAATAGCAGTAGTCGTAGTAATAGCATCAGTCGTAGTAATAGCAGCAGTAGCATTGGAAATAGTAGTAGTAACAGCAATACTGTATCACCTATCCCCTATACTTCAACACATGGTAATACTGTTATCGCCATTAAATTCTCTTACACGGAGTATACATGTTCCCACATTGTGCTTCCAATGCCTAAGATGGTCACTTACGAATATGCTAATTTTTTTTTCGTTCGCCAGCTCTGACGAAGTCCCTAGAGACTAGGAACTGAATTTTGCGTGTTAGTACATTTTTTCCCTGGCAGCCTTGTACACTGGGGTCCCTCGCCGCACAGGCAGATAACTCCGACTTCGGAGGTACTCATGTTTTTTTTTCGTCGATGAGTAATTGACGTTTCAGACCGGGCCTCGCTGTTAAGACCAGGGGTGGTTATCGCAGTGAGAAACCATAAATAAAAATCCCAACTGGTGTAGCCGGAATTTGAGCCCACAGCCTCTCTGTCTCGAGGCCGGCGTTTTGCCTCGAGACCAACCAGTCCCCCATATGCATAAATGAAAGCTTGTCACCACAGAGGTGAAATGTCTGAGAAGTGCGCTTGGAATGACCAGAAAAGACAGTATCAGAAATGATATTGTACGAGAAAGAGTGAGCATTGGAGCACTCCTAAGATACACACAGGGACAACAAATAAACTGGTTTGTCCATCTAGAAAAAATGTAGTGTAATTCCTTAGCATACAAAGCAAATATTAAAAGTAGAGAAGGGAGAAGAGCAAGAGGCAGACCCATAGTATCAGACAACATCGGAGACGGACAACGTCAAAGAAAAGCTGCAACAACATCACTTTATCCTGATTGAAACCACCGAAAGAGAAAGAAGGAGAATATTTATCTTCTTCAGCACCAGAACGGGTACAAGAGGACGCGAACAAAGAAAGGAGTAGTATAGTCCGTTCAGATTCGTTTGCCTAGACATTAATTTATTTTTTTCAAAAACTTATTGTTCATTTGCATTGATCTTTTGAAGTTAGGTTTAGAATACTAATGTCGCTATAAAAATATTTTTTTATCAAAGAAATGTGATCCAGTTTCAAAGATGCCTTATTTAACCTATATTTAAAAAAAGTTAATCGATATTATAAACACCGGAGGGATTATATGTAGATGCTTACATCTCACAGCTGACTCTTTAACATATAGGCATGACCTTCACGGCTGAATGCGCACCGTCCTAAAATAGTTATGTTTCCACTATAAATTTTTATAAAGAAATGTTACATATGAAATTTCCCGTTTAGCACAAAATGACATTTTAGCCGAAACCGGAAATTATGTGACGTCAAAATCACGGCCGTAGACTCGAGTTCGAGTCATAATTCAGAGGCAAATCTCAATATTTACAGAAAGGAGGCGGCACTATCCATATTATCTTCTGCAAGTCTATGTGAGAATGAATATAAAGGCAAAATATTTTACTGAGCATAACATTGCTATAAAGATTTATCAATACTTCTGCAGAGAGCGTAAAAAGGGACATCTTTATTGTTCTTTATCAAACCCTGAGAAGAGAACAATGCATATTTTAGGTTTGTGTAAACGTTCATTTGATCGAATAGTTAAAGGAAGCGGATATTTATTGCCAACAAATGCAAGAAAGCAAGGAAGGAAAGAAACGTTAGACAGTTTTGATAAGGACCTAGTAAAAAGAGAAATCTGTCGAATGTTTGATATAAACGAAGAAGTGACACTTAGAAAGTTGAAGCTTTGGCTGAAAACTAACAACGACATTGAAATATCAAAAACTTCATTATGGAAAATATTAAGAAGTGCAGGCTTCACCTTTAGAAAGTATGCTGGTGGGAAAAACATTATTTGTGAGAAGCCACATCTAGTAGCTCTTAGAAGCAAGTATTTACGTGAAGTGAAGGAAATGCGCGAAAATGATTATGATATTGTTTATTTTAGTGAAACTTGGATCAACGCTCATCATACAAATGAAAAGGAATGGCAGTTAGCAGATGGAAGTATTAAAAGATCAGTACCAAGCAGTAAAGGGCAACGTTTGATAGTTGCACATGCAGGTAGCAGACATAATGGGTTGTTGCAGAATGCTCATCTCGTTTTCATTTCAAAATCCATAGACAATAGAGACTACCACTCCGAAATGAATGGGCACATATTTAAAGACTGGATCGAGAAAAGTATCCTTCCAATATTAGATCGACCTTCTTGTCTGATAATGTACAATGCTTCATACCATAACGTAGTTAACGTAGAAGATAGAATCCCAACATCATCAAGTACAAAAGATGCAATCAAAACGTGGCTCATAAAAGAACACATACAAGTTAACGACAGCTACTTGAAACCCGAATTGCTTAGCCTTGTAAAACAGACACAACGTACAAAGATATTTAAAATAGACAAGTTAATTCAAGAACATGGCCATAGATGTTTGAGACTACCTCCATATCATGCACACTTAAATCCTATAGAACTAGTTTGGGCAAAAGTTAAAGGACACGTAGCATATACAAATAAAACTTTCAAATTATGCGATGTTGAGACACTTACAAATCAGGCTCTATCAAATATAAATAAAGACTACTGGGTAAAATGTGAGGATCATGTGTTACGACAAGAAGAGGAATATTGGAAAAAGGATGGTTTGTTGTTTGTTCAGCCGAAAGCAATAATCGACCTATTTGACTCGTCTGATTCTGAATGATCATTACTCTGATTAAGTCTACAGATAAATAGTTTGATTTGCAAAATTTCCTAGTTGATTTGTTAAACAGTTTATTGTTCAAGACCACCCAAGCAATCAAAAATATGTTATAAGCAAACCAACAACCATTACTTTGAATGGAAGCCTGCTTGAGTCAGTACAGAAGTTCAGCTATCTTGGATCCACTATTACAGCCACACTTTCCTTAGATGAGGAACTAAATGTACGTATTTGAAAGGCAGCGACAACATTTGGGAAACTCACACCAAGAGCATGGAACTATATCAAATTGACTCTACGAACAAAAGTTCTATATATAATTTAAAATTTGTATACTTGCCACCAAGTAAAATTTTATGGACACGCCTATGGGTCATCGTTGCACTAGATTACTGTAAAACATTTTGATTAGGGTCAAAATAATAGTTACATGGGCAAAGATCAAAGGAATTCGCCGCTTTAAGAAAACCGTTATAGCTAGACATCGAGTAACACATATGTTCTCGTGACATGGACATTTTAACACCGTATGCCAAAAATCATGTGAAATCATCAAGAACTTTTTGAATTATAAATCATAACATCTCGGCAAACGAATCTGAACGGACTATAGTATAATTAATAACAACAGTAGTAATAGAATTAGTAACAATTGTAGCAGCAGCGGTATTAGTTGAATTAATAACAACAGTAGTAATAGAATTAGTAACAATTGTAGCAGCAGCGGTATTAGTAGAATTAATAACAACAGTAGTAAAAGAATTAGTAACAATTGTAGCAGCAGCGGTATTAGTAGAATTAATAACAGTAGTAATAGAATTAGTAACAATTGTAGCAGCAGCGGTATTAGTACAATTAATAACAACAGTAGTAATAGAATTAGTAACAATTGTAGCAGCAGCGGTATTAGTAGAGTTAAAAATAGCAGAAGCAGCAGTAATCTTGGAATTATAATTGATAACAGTAGTAGTAGCACTTGTGAATTTAACAGCAGCATCAATCTTGGAATTAATAACATTAGTAATAATGTGGTAGTAGAAGAATTAATAGGAGTGGCGGTGGAATTAATAACAGTATTAGCAAGAGTAGTAGTAGTAGTACAGCTACACAGCTAGCGAAGAACAGTTTCTTCTTTCTCTGACGTTTAACCGACATAGGAAGTAGAATCAAAGAAAAGTAGAAGATACACATACGTATACACAACAATTTGGATTGGATATAAACATGAGACATTCGTCTTTGAGTTCAATTTGAGTAATTATATAAGAGTAACAACAGAGACACATAAATGTGTAGCAGTATACATCTATATACACTTGGGAGACTTGGCAGCGCCAATAAGGGGAGGAAGAGGAAGGAAATATGAGTAAAAAGACCAATAAGGTTATTGTAGCATTTGCCAGTCTAAACGTCGTTTTAAAATCTACTGAGAATAATTTCCTATGGAAGCGAATCATGGACAATAGACAAACAAATGAAAAGACGATTAGAGGCCACAAAGATGGGATTTCTCAGAAGAATGTTGAAAGTTCCCTGGACAGCTAAAAAGACCAATGAGGAATTCTCAAAGAGGCCAACACAAAAAGGGAGCTCTTAAAAAACATCAGAAAGAAGCAATCAACATTTTTTGGGCACATCATGAGAAGAGGAAAGTTGGAATACTTGGTTACAACTGGCAAAATAAAAGAAAAGAGAGATAGAGGACGACAAAGAGAGAAAATACTGGATAGCTTGGTGTCATGGCATGGAAAACAGTCAACAACAGAACTGATACGATGTACTGTAGATAGAAGATTGTGGAGGGACATGATCGCCTATGCCAACCGGTATGGCACATGATGATGATACATATTTTACTTTATATATTTTATGCAACAGATAAAATGGTTTGGCCACGTGACATGGCAGAAAGATCAAAACACAACACACCGAGCCTTCAATAAAGGTGGCGAGAAAACCAGACCCAAAGGCTGAGTACGAAAAATATGATTGACAGAATATTCGAAAAACTAGGGAATATACCAGCAGCAGAGGCGAACAGAAGAGTAAAAGACCGCAAATTATATATTCCCTCGACACTGAAAGGCACATGAGGAAGGAAAGAAGAAGAAAAAAAATATTTTAGTTATATTTAGATACTTCCTTTTTTAATGTCTCTGCAATTTCGATAATGATAATAGTGTCGGTATAGAAGCTGAAGTAGACTCCCAGAGATTTCACTTATGAAAGACGCCGAGGCGTCATTAATTGACCTTAGAACATAACATGACATTTAGCAATTCACCTGTGCGGTTACATTTTCCCTCATAAGTGATTCATAGTTTTCGTTTGACGACTTTAACAAATCGGAAATGTTTTGATGTCCTCACCACTTAGCGACCTCTTGAGACATGCCAGAGAACAATCTTCACCATGTCTTATGGCCTGTCACTTCTGGGAGAAACTTCTCCCTTTCCATCATTGAAAAGGCAACTAAAAGTTCCGTTGACAGGTATGAATTTCAGTGTCTGAGGGCGTTTTGCAATACCTACAGCGACCCCCTAGCTTGACGGGCCAAAATGAGGCAGGTAACTCAAAGCTGGACAACTATTTGACCAGTGTCACGAGCCAACGGTGCTGCCACCTTAAGAGTGAAGGTAAACACAGACATTACGGAAACTGTTCTGCTTTTAAAGGTTTGTGGGCGTGGTTGTTTTCGTTTCTACACACATTCTATAAGCGCACCTTAAAGTCGATATAGCAAAGGATCTCAAAATGATGACTCATGGGTGAGATCGTGTCAGCGGTCCTATGAGATTACCTCACACGAAAGGATTAAGCACTATAAATAGGAAATTATTTTCGCATTGTTAAAATGGCCAACTGGTAAAAACGAATCATGTATGAGATAAAGAAAATACCGCACAGTTTTGTTACTAAATGCTCGCCTATCCCATGGTCGATGATGGATGAGAGTGTTAAAATGATATGTTAATCGTTAGCCGGGACATATATTTAAAAAAAAAATTATATCTTCAAAACATTCCTGTATGATGCAGTAATATGGACAGCTTTTGAAGTGTGGATTTTTAGAAGAATAGGAAGAACTGAATGGGAAGAAAAGAAAACAAACGATGAAGTCTTAAAACAACTAAAAATGAAAAGAGAACTACTAAGCACAACTTAAACAAGACAAATGAGATTTTTGGATGATGTTAAAAGACACAGAAGCCTACTAAAAGTAATCTTGGAAGGTGGAAAAAACAACGTAAAAGAGGCAGACCAAGACTTACATGGACAAGTAACATCAAAATATGGACAAGTCAGCCTATGACAACCTGCACCATCAAAGTAACAGACAGTGCGAAATGGCGCTCCATGGTAGTCAACCTCCGATGCGGAGACGGCACTCAATGACGATGGTCCATATCTGCCAATGCAGATACGTTTATCAGAGTGAACACAGACGATCTGCTCCGTTTCCAGTCCTCAAAGAAAACACTCGTACATACAAAACAGCAATATTTAAATAATCAAGAAAGAAGTAAAAGCGCACAGTCCATCCATCTGTTTAAGCCTGTATTTCTAGCCCAAATATGCAACTATACGTTTCTTGACTGATCGATTGATATATATAAACAAATATAGGTAAACGTCTAGTTTAGTCCCGTAAATTATTTCAGCGAAAGAGTGATCTCTCCTTATATGACTTCTTCTTTTCTCTGATACCTAAAAGGTGTCGTGGTTTATATCATTTGTCGTTCTTGAGCTGCTCAAATTGTCTGAATTAGTGATTTTCCTTTGTTGTTACATGTCTCTATCACTGCATCTATCCATCTTCTTCTTGGTCTTCCTCTTGGTCTTTTCCATGCATTCTCGACAAGAACGCCCTTGATGGTGATTGGTGAGGATTCATTCTGACCAGGTGGCCAAACCATTTAAGTTGTTGTTCTATATATTCTTGGCAGGGTTTTGTTACTACCAATTTTCTTATGGTTTCATTTGGAATTCTATCTCTTCTTGTGTTGTTTGTTACTTTTCTCAAGCATCGCATCTCACATGTATTTATCTTTCTTAATTGTGATTTAGAAAGGGTCCATGTATGACTTTCATAACACAAAGTTGGTATGAAAATGCTATTTATCATTTGTTGTTTAGCTGGCATAGAAATATTTGGATGTCTTAGCAATGGTGAAAGCCTTATATGACGTCACAACAAAAAAACAGGTTCTAAAATACTGTTGGAAGTCACAAATTAGATCGCTTCTCGGTAAAGTTCTAGTTTTGCCCAGTAAATTAAAGTTCGCACCAGTAACATTCCCTTGACTAACATAGGCTGGGTGAACCTAAGAGCCATTGGTCTGGATCAACCCGACCATTTGCTCTTAGTAGTCTTAATTGGGGAGGAAGGATCAAGGGGGTAAAGGAATCTGTCAGCACAAACCTGAAATCGGCCATAGCTGACTTTTTGCGCCAGGATCGGTGAACCAAAACTATTTACTTCCTATTCCATATCCTCCCGGTGCCCATAGAAACAGACTAACTAGTTACGACCAAGTTAGTTATTTGAAGGTAACCCGAAGCTCAAAAACGCCACGAAGTCGGATGTGTCTGGCTAAAAAAAGTCGCAAATATTACAGCTTTGCTGCAAACCACTACACAACTCATCCATGCCTACTTAACGTGCGTGTAAGGGCGGAAGACGATTATTCCTTCCTTTAGTAGTTGTCATGTGAATGCGATTAAGAAAGAAAATATAGTCTAATGGCTAGTCACCTCAGCTTCTTACGTGAAAAACTATTATCACGCCTGTTCTCACAACCATTAATCTTTTAAAACGTCACTAACGCAACCATTAATAAAACAGAGTGTTAGACAAGGTTGTGTGCTGTCACCAGATTTGTTTAATTTTTATAGTGAGATTATTTTAAGATATATAAGGGACATGCCTGGAATAACAATTGGAGGTCATAGTATAAATAATCTAAGGTATGCTGATGATACAGTCTTAATCGCTAAGAGTGAAAATGAGTTACAAGAAATGTTGGACATTATAGTGAAGGAAAGCAAAAATAAAGGACTCAGCCTTAATAGCAAAAAGACAGAGGTAATGGTAACAACAAAGAATAAGACATCACCTCAGTGCAAAATAAAGACAAGTGGAACAATATTAAAACAGGTAAATGAATTTAAACATTTGGGAACTTTGTTAACCTCAGACGGAAGATGTACAAAAGAGGTGAGATGCAGAATGGCTCAGGCAAAAGCAGCTTTCCAAAAAATGAGGAAGATACTATGCAATCCATTTTTGACAATAGAAACAAGAAAAAAAGAGTTCTTAAATGTTATATAGAGCCAGTCTTAACATATGGATGCGAATCATGGACAATAGACAAGAAAGTCACTGGAGTCTGTAGAAATGTGGTTTTACAGAAAAATGTTGAGAGTACCATGGACAGCTAAGAAGAGTAATGAAAAAGTTCTGAGCGAGGTCAAAGCAAAAAGAGAACTAATTTCCAATATTAGGAAGAGACAATCATCATTTTTTGGCCATTTAATTAGAAGAGAACAACTGGAATATATTGTAACAACTGGAAAAAATGAGGGACGAAGAGATAGAGGGAAGCAAAGAGAAAAAATAACAGACAGCTTAAGAGAATGGCTTGGCAGAAGGTCAACAACAGAAATGATAAATAGCTGCCGAGATCGAAAATTGTGGGGAAACATGATCACCTACGCCAGTAGGCCCGGTACTTGATGATGATGAACGCAACCATTAATCTTTTAAAACGTCACTAACGCAACCATTAATCTTTTAAAACGTCACTAACGCAACCATTAATCTTTTAAAACGTCACTAACGCAACCATTACTCTTTTAAAACGTCACTAACGCAACCATTACTCTTTTAAAACGTCACTAACGCAACCATTAATCTTTTAAAACGTCACTAACGCAACCATTACTCTTTTAAAACGTCACTAACGCAACCATTAATAATACTATATTATATATAACACAACAACATATATAATACTATAAACATAGCACTCACATACCATCTACAGCACATCCCCTAGTATAAAGAACACCCACCACACACCTGCCAGGGCATTAAAGATGATTCCAGCACAGATGCACGAACAGAAGCTCCGATGAAGATCTTCACCCCAACCTCCTTATTCCCTCTTGCCATATGTATAGCAGGTACCTATTATTTTCTCCCGATAGCCACACTGGCGAAATCGAGACTACAAATTTACAATTGTATGGTGATATCACAAATTGCAAAAAATATGGACTAGAAATGAATATCAAAAAGACTAAAACTATGATCATAAACAAAGAAAATTCTCAAGACCTACAATTAAATATCACAGTTGAGGGAATACATCTGGAGATAGTCCAGAGCTACAACTACCTGGGACATACTATAACCAATGATGGAAAATGTAAAACTGAAATAAACAAAAGAAAAGTATGGCAAAAAGTAATTTTAATGCCATGAAAAATATACTAACAACAAAACAAATATCAGCAGGGCTGAAACTAAGAATGGCAAAATATTACGTCTTCTCAATATTCCTGTATGGTGCAGAAACATGGACATTAGACAAGAAAACAGAACAGAAAATTGAAGCCTTTGAAATGTGGATTTATAGAAGAATAGGTAGAATTGGATGGAAACAAAAGATAATAAACGATGAAGTTTTAAAACAATTGAAAATAAAAAGAGAACTACTAAATACAATTAAGACAAGACAAATGAAATTTTTGGGGCATGTTAAAAGACACAACAGCCTACTAAAAGTAATATTGGAAGGAAAAATACAAGGTAAAAGAGGCAGAGGCAGACCAAGACTAACATGGACGAGTAACATCAAAAGATGGACAAGTCAAACTATGTCAGCCTGCACCATCAAAGCAAGAAACAGAGTAGAATGGCGATCCATGGTAGCCAACCTTCGTTGCGGAGAAGGCACGCGATGATGACGATCACAAATTGAAGCACTGCCAACAAATATTTTTTCTGAAAGAAATGTAGCAGATTTGACAAATATTCACATAAATAATGTTACAACTGTAAGTAAGAAGCTAAAACTGTTAAAGACAAACTTAAAAGAGTTGGTGCTTCAACAAGGCCATGCTATTGATACATTGCCCTTATTAGTTGTGATGTAATGCTAAACAAAACATTTATTATCGATAAAGAACTTAAAACTTTCACGACTTGTGAACATCTGGGATCTGTTATAATAAAGAATGGAGACTGATAGAAATAAACAAAAATGAAACTAGCAACAGCAAAACAGAAATTAAATATCTTGAAGAATATAGGACACAGTACTATCAAGGCAAGGCAGTAAAAGTAAACTGATAGTATGTATCTTTTCAAAACTGAACATATCTTTGTGTGCATGTCTATGTTAGGCATGTGTCATATCTTTGTGTGTGCATGTCTATGTCAGTCATATCTCATATCTTTATGCACATGTTTATGTTAGGCATGCATCATATATCTTGGTGTGTGTCAGTGTTAGTCATGCCTCGTATCGCTGTGTGTGCATGTCAGTGTTAGTCACCTCTAGTGATTCGGGCAGATGGTGCTCATAAACCTGGGAGGGCCGACCATCTAAGGGCAGAATCCTCCTACAGAAAAGATCATCTGTTGCCTTGCAGGAAGATTGGGGACAATCAAAGGCTGAGGAAAGCAAACCTGAATAAAATGCTGGCTGAAATCAGATGCACTAGGCCACTGGCGCAGAACACAGTGCAACGTTTTAGCGGGTGTTCAATCAGAGTGGATCTGGCAGACTCTAATTGTGATGTTCTGTCTGTGGGGGCGATCAACACACTTAACCTGACAGCTGACTTCATGTGAGAGTCTGGAATCCTACTCTGATTGAGCCCTGATCGCACAGAGAGAGAGAGAGAGAAAAAAAAAACTGAACATATGATTACGAGTCATGGACAACATTGCAACAACAAAAAATTAAAGGGAAGAAAATAGTTCTTTTGAAAGAAAATGCTACAATAAAAATTTATAGAATACTTTGGATAATCAGAAAGAGAAACATTGTAAGAGATGAATATAAAAGAAAGCTGGTTTTTTAGACATCTTAGAGATGAAATGAAAATATTACAGCCACACTAAAAAACACAGAACAATATTGGTAGGTGTGGCTCTTGGAAGATGAGGACACAGAACAATAATGGTAGGTGTGGCTTTTGGAAGATGAGGACACAGAACAATAATGGTAGGTGTGGCTTTTGGAAGATGAGGACACAGAACAATAATGGTAGGTGTGGCTCTTGGAAGATGAGGACACAGAACAATAATGGTAGGTGTGGCTCTTGGAAGACGATACAGGAGCAGATTAAGAAGATGGCGGTTTCAAGACATCAAAGAGTCCTTGAACATGGCAACAGAAGAAGTAGTAGATCAGACTACCAACAGGAATTCCTTCAAGTGGGCTGTTAAGAGAGCAAAGGAGCACTTTACAAGGAGCTTTATATTACACTTTACATATATATATTGTCACACAACATGAAAGAATTGAGAAATATCGTGTCCCAAAGCAGCTAGGAAATCAGACAGTCAGGCATATATTGCAGTATGTAGTTGACTTTAGAGATATTAAATCAAATAAATACCAATGGTCTTATTTCCCGGAATATATTCAGCAATTCAATTAATGAACATTGTTTTGTATCTTCTTCTTCTTCTTTCCTTCCTCATCTGCCTTTCAGCGTCAAGGGGAGATATAATTTGCGGTCTTTTACTCTTCTGTTCGCCTCTGCTGCTGTTATGTTTCCTAGTGCTTCTAATATTCCATCAACCCATCTTTTTCGTGGTCGACCCTTGGGTCTGGTGGTGGTGAAGGCTCGTTGTGTTGTGTTTTGTTCTTTATGCCTTGTCACGTGGCCAAACCATTTTATCTGTTGTTTCCTTATATATTCTATGGCGGGGGCTATTCCTAGCTTTTTTCTCAGTTCTTCATTTCTGATCTTATCTCTCAGACTGTTTCCTGTCATTCGTCTAACACATTTCATCTCTGTAGAGGTTATTTTTCTTATTGTTCTTGTATCTAGGGTCCGGGTCTGGCATCGGTAGCACAACGTTGGGATGAAGATTGTATTGTATGGTGCTCGTTTTGCCTCCAGTTGTTTCCTGGAGGCAAAACGAGCACTATACAATACAATCTTCATATTGTTTTTTGTATGATTTGTTAAAACATCACTGCGCTCCCTATCAAAGGTTGTTGTTGGGACCAGGCTTGTCAATAAATCCCTACAGTAATCCCCTCACTTTGTCAGGCTGTGCAGCCTGTTATGGTCTTCCAAGAGCCACATGGACCATAACATGGATGTGGGGTGGTTGTCTTGATCAGCCCAGGTTTGCTGATCCAATACTACTAATCAGCTAAGAGTCTTTTAAAAGTTTATCAATAGACAAGATTGAAATGAGCTATTGAATAACATGATAGAAGTTCGCTGCTTGGTAATCCAACAGAAAGACAAAAATAATAGAGGAATAAGCAGAACATAAACATAATACAATATCTAAAGACTGGTACTAATTAAAAAAACAAAATGAAAAAAAAATACTTATTTGTTCCAACACTATTTGATCCTTACAGAGCTGCAACAACTTTCAATGCTTTATTCATATGTAGGCATCATTTCTAAAGGTTTCTATTACACGAAATATATATCCATCATGCCCTCTTCTAAACTGTTAGTCCAGTAAATCTAAAGTCTTCTTCTATATTTCAGCTCCCTGTGGGGCATAGTAAAGTAAAGTACCTCCATCACACCAAGTGGCGTATAGGGAAATATGGTGTTAGTGACCCTATATTTTACAGACCTTCAGTGCATGATTTTTGGGGTAATGTGGTCAGTATTACGCCCGTACTGCTTTACCTTCCCATTAAAAAAAATCCGGTACCCATTTAAGGCTGGGTGAACCCGGAAGCCGTCGGTTGGGATCGAACCATACCCCTTGTCCTTTGTAGTCCAGTTCACTAACCACTGAGCTATCGCGGCTCCCCTGTGGAGCATAAGTCTTCAACAAACACTTTCCAAATCGTTCTGTTTCTTGCCATTCTTTTAAGATCATTCAAAGTCTTCCCCTTCATCTTCATCTCTGCTTCTATCTGTCTTCTCCAAGAATTCCTTGATCTGCCTCTCTGTATTTTCCCCTGGGGATTCCAAAAAAGGGCCTGTTTTGTACTCTCAGTTGGCTTCCACAGTGTGTGTCAAATCCAGCACCATCATCTTCACTGTATCTCTTTATCCACTGGTATTTGAATGCTACATTTCCATAATTATGTTAGTGATTTTTCCTGCCATTTCCATCCTTTTATTCTGCATAAGCATCCATTAATAAAAGTCTGTATCTTCATGATTGTCAGTTTTGTTGTTCTCCATGTTTCACAGCCATATAATAGGACTGACTTAACATTGCAGTTAACAATTTTTATTTTTGTATTTAACCTAACATCTTTGGACTATGAGAATGCATTGACTACTAAAGAAGATTAAAATCATTAAAAAAATAACATAAAACAATTATTGTACAACAAATTTATTCTTCCATCAACTGCATTATCACTAAAAATCTGTAAGATGTGTTTTCATGTTCATTTACATTTTTGGAAATGCGTTTTAATCAAATCTAACCATAAAGTGATAGGCACAGAAACAGCTTACAAATAGTAACTCTTCATTAATAAATCATATACATTGCCTTGGGAGTCAAGCAACACAATTTTGATGTCACATTTAAATTTGAGGTTGTTTATTTCAGAGGACATTTATAGACTAATCAAACTTGTCTTTTGAAACAAATTCTAAAATGTCAATGTCTGTGCTCTAGATGTTGATGGCATCTCCTCCTCATATTCTATGTGTACTTTTGGTCTTTTAGATTTAGGAGATTTCTTGGCTTTCTTTCCTTTACTCTTCTCATCCTCTGATGAAGAGTGTGTCTTGTCAGCAACATCCTAAGGAGATAAGATATAATGTAAACACCAATAGGAAAGCAAATAGTAAAACTACAATATAAACAAGACAGCTGTGTTGACACACTCATCCCATATGCACACTGGAGGACTGATAGAATCCATTGGTTTGGTAGTTGCCATAAAAAAAAATAAAGCTCACTCTGCTTTGTAATTTTTTTTTTTTTTTGCATTCACCAGCTTTCGAAGTCCCTATAAACTGGATTTTGTATGTTAATCCCTTTTTCACAGGTTGGAGTCCCTTGCCACACATTCAGATAACTCCGTTTTTGGGGGAACTTATATTTTTTTCATCAATGAGTAATTGGCATTTCAAGCCGAGCCTCGATGATGAGACCAGGGGTGATTGCCGGTGAGAGAAATAACAAATAAAAATACCAATTGGTGCAGCCAGGATTTGAACTCACAACCACTGTCTCGAGACCGGCGTCTGCCACAAGACAAACCAGTTCTCATTTAAAATGTGTAATAATATGCACCAAGTTACAGATGTGCAATTACACTGTGTATATCTATTGACCTTCGAGCCGTAACCGGCCCATAGGGCGTAGACCAAGATACACCTTCTCCTATATGAATTTTTGTTCTAGCAAAAGATATTTTATCAAATCTCGCCATCTGTCTCTGTTCTGTGCAGCAGTTCTATCTCATTGAGGGAGCTGTGTATATAGATCTTCAAAATACAATTTTCACAAAATTGAAGCACTTAAAAAAATTATAACTTTCACTTTTACTCAAAGAAATGATTTAATTGCTGTATAAGCAAATATAGATTCTCAATGTTAATATGAGAGATTAAATGTGTATTAAGCAGATCATAATATATTATATAGTATATTACTTATAAACATTGGCACTGGGAACACAAAAACATAAATCTACTTATACCAATTTTTTTTAATGAAGCGCTCCAAAAAAATGACGACTTTCACTACTACTCACAGAAATTTGTAAATAGTACTGGTTAAACAAATACACATTCAAAATGTTAATATGAGAAATTAAATGTGAATTAAGCGGATTGTAATATAAATTATATAGTCCAGGAGTAATTTTTCCCGAAGTGTGTGTGGTTGGGAGAGGCTAGACTAACACTCAGATCGGTCTTTGCGGGAGGGAATTCCATATTTGATGACATGACTGCATAAAACTAAGGTAGAGGTTTTAAAGAACAAACGTTCAGATGAGCAGCTGACTGGACACTTTATTTTCTTCTATCAAGGTTACTGACTAACTGGAAAGACACTGTCTAACTGGCTTGCAGTTTAAAATGTTTCTGTCAGATGCATCAGGTAGTTCAGAGAATCAAACCAACCTACTTAAAAGTAACCAAACTGAAAGCAGTTAGACTATTGTACTCGCCTTCCACCTATGTAAATCTTGGCAACATTTTCTACTCACCTCAACATCTGAAATATCACTCTCTTCAAAGTCATCATCAGCAACATATTCAACAGTCCCTACACCCTGAAAAACACCAGCAAAAATAGCAGTTTTACTGTCAAGGTTCTAGCCAGAATAGAAATAATACACAGTACTAATTACTCTAGGATATAATATAATTTTTTGCAATGAATGAGATTAACATGTCAATGGCCCTGCCACTTATGGACCATTTGCTCACTGCATTTCAAGTTGAACAAGAAACAACTGTTTATTAGTTATTTGTTGTCCTGTTTCTGATGAATTTCACAGAAGAATGTTGAAAGTTCCCTGGACAGCGAAAAAGATCAATGAGGAAATTCTCAAGGAGGCCAACACAAAATAAGGAGCTCATAAGAAACATCAGAAATAAACAATCAACATTTTTGGGGATATCATGAGAAAAGGAAAGTTGGAATACTTGGTTACAATTAACAAAATACAGGGAAAGAGAGATTGTGGATGACACAAAGAGAGAAAATACTGGATAGCTTGGTGTCATGGCGTAGAAAACAGTCAACAGAACTGATACAATGTGGATAGAAGATTGTTTGGAAGGACATGATCGCCTACACCAACCAGTATGGCACATGATGATCATGTTTCTAATGAAGTATATGGGCCAAAACATTAAATCTTGTTTCCCAATTGGTTAAAATTTGAAAAAAATTAACATAAAATAGTATTATACACTGGTTTTTTTCAAGACCCGTTAGCCCTACTTGTGAGATCACACAATATTTATATTTCTGTTTATCTCCATTCTAGCTTTATAAGCACACAGATAGAATTTTTTATACTAAAATACTTAATTAATATTGATATTAAATGATAAAACAATTTACTCTAAATTTTGATTAGCTAATATTTTGTTGTCCTGCTAGATGATGGACATTTTTGAAATGAAAGGTCCAGAAGTATCATCCTTCAACATATAGCTTTAAGGATTCACTCTTTGTTTATTGATATATTTATTTGACTCTTTATTCTTAAATTACCAAGTTTATTACACTACACCAATATGTTACTCTAAGACAATCCCACAAAAGTGTCTTTTTGGGCCGAAACACTTGCTCAATGTGGAAACTGTGATGATGATCAGATTGCCTGCTGACACAAAGCTCTATATAAAGTTTCTTATTAATATTACTCTATGCTGACTCTACTAAAATAGTTTGCAATATTAGGTATAAAGATTTCCTAATACTGCAATTTGTTTCCAAAGTTGTGACCACAACATACCTTTGGCAATGAATTTCAAGTGATTTGATTTTATGTCGATTACCATTACTTACACTTCTTTAATATTTTTATTGTATGATTATTACAGTTTCCAGTTGTATCCAAAATGGAGGAATTATTTTTCTCCAGCTTGGTTTAGAACCATTGATCAGAGGTGTTTAACAAGCTGCTATCATAAAAACGATTTTGTTAATGAAACGTAGAACTGACATGTGATGAGAAGAGATAGTAACTGAATAGCAAAGCAAGCCCTCATGTGGGAAACAAAAGGTAAGAGTAAAAGAGGAAGACCCAGAAAGACACTGAGAAGAACGTTGCTGAGAGAGGCAAAAGCAGCAGAAATCGGCTCCCTCAATGAGATAGAGCTGCTTGCACAGAACAGAGACAAATGGCGAGATTTGATAAAATATCTTTAAAAGAATTGAAAACTGCTAGAACAAAAATTCAGATAAGAGAATGAGTATCTTGGTCTACGCCATATGGGCCGGCTATGGCTCGAAAGGTCAATAGATAGATGATTATTACCTCATCATCATCTTCCTCTTCTAATTCCAGCTCATCCTCATCTTCAAATTCTTGTTCATTTTCATCAGCATTCTCGTCCATTTCCTCATCAGTGGAGATCTCCTCTTCCTCTGTCACTTTGTCAAAGGCTTTTTGTGGGAAGTTATAAATATCTCCATACTGAAACAAAATACAGAACATTTTTTAACTTGTGTAATTCTAAAATTCAAATAAAATAACATAGCCAAACTGTTTAGAGATTTATCTTAAATTTTTTTTCTTCTAAACATTATGTGTAACACGCTACAAAATAAATCCCAATTGTCTATAAGAAAATTTACCGCTTACTGTTCATTATTTACCTCTATTATCTTATTTATAACTTGTATGTAAAAAATAAATACCCATTCCTCTTCTTCCTTTCAGCTCCCTGTGGAGCATAGGTCCAAGCCGTTCTGTTTCTTGCCATTCTTTAAGAATAATTTATGTTTTTCCCATTCTCTTCATTTCTGATTCCATTGTCTTTTCCAAGAACAATTTGTTCTTCCTCTTTGTCTCTTCCCCTGGGGATTACAAAAAAGGCCTATTGAGTAATACTCTCATTTGGCTTCCACTGTGTGTGTGCTATCCAGTGCCATTGTCTTCATTGTATCTCTTTGTCCACTGGTATTTGACTGGTACATTTCCATAATTCTGCGTTAGTGATTTTGTCCTGCCATTCCATCCTTTTATTCTGCGCAAGCATCCATTAATGGAGGTCTGTATCTTCGTGATTGTCAATGTCTCACGGCAATATAACAGGACTGATTTAACGTTAGAATTGAAATTGTTATTTTTTGTATTAAACCTAATTTCTTTGGATTTCCCTACATTTCTTAGTGCAATGAGGGCTTCTCGTGCTTTTTGCATTCTTATTTTGGTATCATTCTCTGTTCCTCATACTTTATCTATATTACCTCTGTTTATTATTATTATTATCTGTGTGTGACTCCAAATTTGCTACAAGCTGGACTGCGGCTGAATAGAGCATTTCACCGAAGTGGAGGTCTAACTTCATTTGTTGAGACAGTAATCCATGGGTATGCATAGAGATTATGCTGCCCAAGACTGCCATTACAGCAACCAAGAAGTGTCCATTTGGAGCTGCACACCATTTTTACAGTTTAATGCAGTGTGCTCAAAAGAACAGTATGGGCGATCGGGATGAACAATTTGTCAGTTGCTGGAAGGTGGGCTGAGCAGATATTGGAATGCCCCACCTGCAGTTAAGCCATTCCATGTTAACTCTTTCTGGACTATTATCTGACACCTTGGTTCTATGAAATTGATCAGTTCTAACCACTCACTGACACATCGGTTATTTTGGGTTAGCTGAATATTTGATTCGTTTTCACTGATTTTCGTTTTTATTTCAACCAATACTTGATTTCCGGAAGTAGGAGAGTTCTCTCTCTTGATCTTTCTGTTTATACCGGCAAGGTCGAAGTTTTGAAAGTTGGAGAATTTTTAATTTATATTCATTGTTTATTCCTCAAATTTTTATCACATAATGGCCACGCCCACTGTTATTACTTCTTGCATTAGACCAAAACGATATAGAGCAGAACAAGCTAGATCTATGTTCGAAAACTTGTTATTGAGTGATTCAGAAATAGAGTATTCATAGTACGAGGGGAGGTCAAAAAGTAATGCACACCAATTTTTACTCGGCTAATAATAAAGATAGGAATATGAAATTTTGCACACTTGGAATATGACATGTTCCAATTATGTGCACCAAATTGCACAGCATTCTGATAAATATTACGCAATCTATGAACCGTTAAAATGGAGCTTGTCAACAATGTCCGTTACAAACAGCGAACTGTCATAGAATTTCTGGTTGCGGAAAAAGAAACTGTGGCAAACATTCATAAATGACTGTGTGCAGTGTACAAATGTTCTGCAGTCGATAGGAGCACAGTTAGTCGCTGGGTTCAGAGAATTAAAGCTGCAGAAAGTGTACGAGTGGAGCTGCATGATTTACCGCGTTCTGGACGTGTTGCCTCGGCTACCAGCACAGACATGTTAAACCGGGCTGATGCCATTATTCGTAAGGATAGGCGTATCACTAGTCAGCAATTGGCATTGCAGCTTACAGTCAGCAAGGGAAGTGCAATCGCAATTTTTAAAACTCTCAGATATTCAAAGATTTGTGCTCGATGGGTTCCTCTGTGCCTAACAAATGATCACAGAGTTCAAAGGAAAACATTCTGTTCTGAATTGTTGGAGTGTTTCGGTGTTGAAGGAGAAATGTTTTTGTCAAAAATTGTTACCGGTAACGAAACGTGGGCACATTATTATGAGCCTGAAACAAAAATACAGTCAATGGAATGGCATCATCCGCAGTCACCAAAAAGAAAAAAATTCAAAACATCTCCATCAGCCGGAAAGGTGATGATCACTGTCTTCTGGGACATTGATGGTGTGATTCTTGTTGATGTAATGACAAGAGGTAAGACAATCAACTCGACAGCTTACATCAATACACTGACAAAACTCAAAAATCGGTTCCACAGAGTTCGGCCTAATAAGCCATCTGCAGATTTGTTGCTTCAACATGACAATGCACGCCCTCACATAAGTCTGGTAACACGGGAAGCAATCAACAAATTTGGTTGGACTGTACTGTCCCATCCTCCTTACAGCCCTGATCTGGCTCCCTCAGATTTCTATCTGTTTGGACCACTCAAAAAATTCCTGCGTGGGACACACTTTGACAATGATGAGGATGTGATCCGTGCAGTTAAAAAATGGCTACGCGAGCAGGACAAAACTTGGTACAAACGAGGCATTCATGACCTAGTTTCACGTTGGCGTAAGGCAATACGCTTGGACGGAGATTATGTTGAAAAATAGTTAGTGTAAAGGGGATGTTCAGCTACAATCTGTGAAAATTTCACACATTTTGCCCGAATAGTTTCCGAGAAAAAAATTGGTGTGCATTACTTTTTGACCTCCCCTCGTATTTAGACTTGGACAATAATTTTGTTGTGATGATGGGTCGGAATACTGGTAAAAGTTATGATAAAAAGGTAAGACGATCTGGCTTAGGTGTAGCTAGTGGATGCCTTCTATTACAGCACTATAAGTGTCTCAGAGGAATCGAGTGGTAGTTATTCTGATAACGAAACTAGTACTTTAGGGACATATCACACAAAATAAGTCCATTTGTTTAAATAAAAATAATAAACTTGACTTGTAAATATTATTGTTCTGACGTCACATAAATTTATAATATTTTTCATTCTGGGATCATTTACAAAAATGTACATAATTTCGTTATTTGTGGACATAAATTAATTAAATAAACTGTACTTTGGAGGAATTTGGATTATGTTGTGTAATATTTCAAGACAAATGGATAGCAACACATATAAACATGGAAAATGGTAAGTGAATTACAATATTTTCAATTAAAAATGATCTACCTTGAATATTTTATATTTTCTTCTTCTTTTACCTCCCAGTGGAGCAAAGGTCTTCAACAAACACTTTCCAAGTTGTTCTGTTTTTTGCCATTCTTTTAAGATCATTCCATGTCTTCCCCATCATCTTCATCTCTGCTTCTATCTGTCTTCTCCAAGAATTGGTCTTCCTCTTTGTCTTTTCCCCTGGGGATTCCAAAAAAGGGCCTGTTGTGTAATACTCTCAGTTGGCTTCCGTAGTGTGTGTCCTATCCATCGCCTTTGCTGTATCTCTTTATCCACTGGTAATTGACCGGTACATTTCCATAATTCCACGTTAGTGACTTTGTCCTGCCATTTCCATCCCTTTATTCTGCGCAAGCATCCATTAATGAAAGACTGTACTTTCGTGATTGTCAATTTTGTCATTCTCCATGTTTCACAGCCATATAATAGGACCGACTTAACATTTGAGTTGAAAATTTTTATTTTTGTATTTAGCCTAATTTCTTTGGATTTCCATATGTTTCCCAGTGCAATGAAAGCTCCTCTTGCTTTTGATATCCTTATTTTGGTATCATTTTCTGTTCCTCCCTCTTTATCTATATTACTGCCCAGATATATATAAGATTGTACGTCTAGTATTTTATATTTTAAAAATATTTTATTCCTTTAAATAATCACATATCATAAATATATAGCTATTTTCATTTTCTGTATCCATTTCCCTTTCCGTTGATGTATAACACATGCCACATTTATCTAAATTATTGTGTGAAGTAGTCAAATGAAAAAGGTATATGGTAAAAATTCTGGAAACAGGAAAATTAACCTGGTCCAAATCTGAAAATTCCTGTTTCCTGTTCTGGTCCTGAAAGAGTTAAAGTCTCATAATCAAAACCATGGCCAGCAGAAAGAGAAAAGGAGATGGAAGGTATCACTATAACCTGCCCTTCATGCACAACACTAAATTTCATTCCTTCATACATTGTTTTTATCAGGTTAATCAACTTTATGGGAATTCCACAATGACTTAGCAACTTTCAAAGCATTCCTCTCTCTAAACTATTCAAATGCCTTTTCGTAACCTATGAATCCAATATAAAATGGGGACAAGCTTTGTTCAACTATAAGGTAGTTATTTGATCAGTGCATGATCTATTTTCCCTAAAACCTGCTTGTTCATCTCTCAAATGTTTCTCTATGGCCTCTTTTAGTCTCTCCTGAATGATAATGCTTAGCACAAAGTATTGTGGACTATTTGCTTTTCAGTGTTTGTCAGAAAACAACTTCTTTCATGCCCATCATTAAAATTGTTTGTATTTGAAACAAACTGTAAGTTTAGGATAACAGCAAGAGGCTATATTTGAAATCTGTGGAGTATATTAGATTCAGCACAGTATTTTTATCTTAATTGCTGTGCCTGTCTGGCTAATATGTTTCTCTATTTCATCAAAGAGAGGTGGACTAGGGTCTTGATCGGTTCTCATTAACTCATCTCGACACCAGCAAAAGTTGAGACTGCAAGAATGGCTAGAACTAGAACTTTGTCATCCTCAACACCCAAATGGGTATAAGAGGTATAAATGAAAAGAGAGAAAAAGTCAGCTATGAGTTGCTGATTGATTTCAGACCAATTGCCACATGCGTATGACAGGCTGCAGAGACAAGTACCTGCTACATTTCTTTCACATTAAATAAATAATGTGATCAAATATGTTCACTACAAGTACAACTACATTGACTTATTTGTGAGTTATCATCATTGCGTTTTGAATGTGTCTGTAGGTGCTAAGCCAACTAAGTCTCTCGTTTCTGGCTGTTGCCGTCTTAACTCCCATCTCTTTCATCTGAAGGATTCAAAGTCCTGTGCTCTTTTTGCACCTTGCAGGGCATAGATCATATCCACCCATCATTGGTTGACCATCTTTGACGAAAGCACAGGTAACCAACCTGTCCTTTTCATTTGCCAGTATCCCCTGCATGTCTAGGGACGCAGATAAAGGTGACTCAAATATCATTGACTTCTGCAATGATTCAACCCACTTCATACAACAACTTCATACAGTCTATTCATGCACAATATAAAAACTTCAGCCATAACATCCATTATTAGATAAATGTATAAGGATTTTCTATCTGTTTAAGAAAAGGTGAAATATTCAAAACTAACTACCATTACTACTTACCATTCCATCCTTTAACCTCTGAAGCAAGTTCTTTTCTAAAACTGTATCCAGCTGAGCTGCAATCAAAGCTTTTTCCTATCAAAATAAATTAAGCATTTTAAAAACATGCTGTTATTTCAATTTTTTTAAAATGTAAACAATTAGATTAACTTTAGCATTATTCAACTTTACTGCATCCAATATACCATCAAATATAAGAAAATTGCTTCAAATTTCCTTTCATTGTATTTATTATTTTTTGGATGTGAATATATGGTTTCTCAAATCAATAGCAGAGAATATGTAAGTTAGTACAAACACTCATCATTCAATTCAAATGCTCAATGTGCTCTTGATCAATAACAGGAGGTAAAATATTGTGGATAAAATGTAGCTATCTCACAATCTTACACTTGATGCAGTGTAAGCTCAATAATACTATCTAATCTTAACATCCATAATTTATTGCAATAATAAATCTTTATGATCCTGCAAACCTCACTGGAGCAATATTCACAACTAAACTCATTTCCTCCTTTTCAGTACCTGCAAATGCTTGACATGAGTCAAAATGTCCGCTTTCTGTATTCTCTTCCATTACACATCATTATCTTATCCTGGAGTACCATTTTACCCAATATCTTGCCTTGCTTGCGTTCGCCCAATGACTAAAGGAGTATTCCTTTGCATCATCCGCTCTTAAAAGGACGTTAAGTGGGCGTGTCTGCATTGTGTTGTGGTTTGCAGTATAACTATGATATTTGCGTCTTTTGGCATAACACATCCGACTTCAGCACGACATTTTTGAGTACCTGGTTGTCTTCCCTCTTCGATCCCTACTCACTTGGCCAGACTAAACAGGTTAG
Source organism: Megaustenia siamemsis (assembly GCA_032433765.1). Classification (NCBI taxonomy): domain Eukaryota; kingdom Metazoa; phylum Mollusca; class Gastropoda; order Stylommatophora; family Ariophantidae; genus Megaustenia; species Megaustenia siamemsis. Next base: position 112,563,866 of record JAVIAB010000092.1, on the reverse strand, counting down.
TCTGTTACTAGAGGCACCACAGAGAGGTGAAGCAGGGTCTGGATTTTTCTGGTTCACCGATCATGGCGCAAGTCATCAGCTGTGGGTTGCTGACAACTTCCAGCTCTGGTACTGTGAGGCGCACCTTCGCCTCCAATCTCTTGCCTTGATGATGCATGCTGTCATAGTCCTTAACCACCCCTTGATGTTGTCAGTCCATTTCAGACCCGGTTTTGCCTAGTTTACTTTGTATTTTCCTGAACAAGATGACTTTTGGTATGTTATGGAGTCCTAAAATTTCATTTGACATGTTCATGGTATGTTAAATCGCTATTTCTTCATTCTCAGATATATTCAAAAATCATTGTTTTCATCTCTGTCCACCCAATTCTCATTCTTATATAAATTCACATTTCATGGGCTTACATCTTCTATGTTTTCTTACTTTGTGTCCATGCTTCAACACCACATACAGTAATATTATTATTCTCATTAATGGTTCTGGTTTTATTTGCTTTGATGTGAATATATATTGTCATGTAATATTTCCACAAATTTTCTATTTCTTGATTCCAGCAAGATGGTTTTTGGCAAGTCACAGACGAGCAGCATTTAAGGCTACACCACTGGAATTCTCACTTCTAAACAATAGTCGGGAGATCAATGTAAGGACCAACAACACAGTACCAGATTTTCTTATTAAATTCATCATCTGTAACATTGTCCAAGTACCAGATACACAAGATTATTCTTTATCATCTGATTTACAGTTTGTCTTTTTCTTTATATTTACATACATACATATATATTAAACCTCATTAACAAGGAAGACTATAATTGCTAACAAGAAACATTACATAATGTAAAATACAACATATAACTGATATATTACTTACAGCACGTCTGGACTCTCTCCTTTCAACTTTTCTGCTCAGCGGTACAATCTCCTTTCTAAAAGCAAAAATGTTAAAACAATTGCAGTCTAGCTGATTGTTCAAACAAAAAGTATCCAACAAAAACAAAATGTATTGCTAAAAAGGTTTACTAGCTTTATCAGAATTGCCTGAATGCAGATTTTTTAAATGCCACAAGAAACACCCCCCCCCCCCCAATATTGTCCCCTAATGTCATTCTTGCGAATAATGATTATTATCTATGCAAGCGTCAATTGTAAATAGCATAAAAGATTAAAATATATAGGGCAAGAAACATCATTTCATGCAATCAAGTTGAAAATTAACAAATGTAAAGTAAATAGTATGACAATAATGACTGCTGAACATCTGCTACAATAATGTCCAACATAGATGAACAGAGAAGACTCTTGTGGTTATCACCGGAACCATATCATGATAAACTTTATGGCGATGTCTGTAGTCTTAAGCTGGCGTACGCTCTCTTTGAACTTAATATTGAAGTCTAGACGTGTACGAAGAAGAATGACAACAACTGTGGCAGTAATACAGATTGATAGTACAAAATCATTTGATTCACAGCAGTCATCTTTCAGCTAATTTTAGAATTTAAAAATCTGATTTCAGTGACACCAACAAGAACAAATTATTATATATATATATATATATATATATATATATATATATATATATATATATATATATATATATATATATATATATATATATATATTACAAGCCAAGTATCCAAAATCAGCTGTTTATTATTCAATAAGTGTAACCATTATAGTCATGAGTTTATTTTATTGGGAGTTGAAAAAAAGAACCCTAAAATGTACAATGAGTGGCAAGTGCTTTGGGCATGCTGATATTATTTTCAACTCCCCTGTAAAGAGGGGGACCCTAGAAATAGGATGATAGATATTATTATTCCTAGTTATCACCTACCGTCTTTTAAGAGTGAGTTTCCTGATACGAATGAGATACTGTGTAATTTTGGTGAATCTCTGTTTACATTTGTGCTTCATATATCTGGAATTCAAACGGGTAAATAGATTATACAGAACTTAACATGTTTAGTATAATAAACATATAGATATATAAAATTCGCTTACTTAAAAGGTGAAGGAATTCTTTTGGCCTTTATACACAGTGTGTTTAACATAACACATTTTAAATATCAGACTTATTTGTATATCATGCTCCATCATGCAAGATTTATCTTGGTATCAGATGTAGGAAAAAAAATATTTAACTCATTATGTCCACCACAGACGATAACCGAATCCATTCATTAAGCAGTCATGATTAATGCTTAGAATTCAGCTTTAATCTATTTTCTGTTGGTATCTCCACATCAAAAACATGTTTGACATTTGTTAATTTACATGGAAGAAAGCACAAGGACTAATAGCAATGGACTTCAATCTTTCATAAGCAGAGGCCTCTGACAATTACTTAATTTAAGATTAATAAATAAAATTACAAATTTTGGAAAAGTATTGCTCAGGAGCAAAGAGCGAGAAAAAAAAAGGAATGGGTTGGCCACACAATGCAATAATGCAAGACAGTCAGAAACTGGAATCCATGAGGAACTAGAAAAATTAGAAGGCTTACACAGACCTAGAGACAAACAGTCAAGACAGAAGCAAAAGCTGTAGGATGCAACTAGGCTCATTTGGAGAAGATAACACAGAATCTAGTCCACTGGTAGCGTGAATAGAGCCCTCTGCTCAATAAAGAGCTGTGAGGTATCCAGTCACCATTTTCAGAGGTTAAAAAAATTCCCCACATCTAGTAATTAGGCCTGACCCCTCTGGTCAGTAGTGAACACACTAACTACCCAGGCACTGCAGCTTCTAAGGTGCCAAATTGAAATGTAAAAAAATAAATGAACCACCAGCCAGTCATGAAAGGTGAAGACCGTGTAAATATAACATGATACTCACTTGGGCCAATAAATCAAATTCTCATCAATCTGTTGAAGTGCTTTGGCGTAACTCCTGGATAGTTTGATCTTTTCCCAAAGCCTGTTTGGAAAGGCAGCCCTTTCTATCGTCTTGATATAGAGGTAACAAATACCTAACATTAACAAAGAGTATAATGAGTTATGCATTGAAGTTATCACAATTTTCTAAATATTGTGTACTTAAAAAATTTCAAAAAGCATAAAACAAAAATAATGTATAAATACTGTTAATTATGTTTATTAATAATATAACAATTCTTTGATATATGGCGATGAAAGTATAAACTATAGTGAGAAGAATAGTTTAAATATATGTTGCTAGTACATAACTATTACAGAAGTTAGAGCACAATCTATATAACTAGTGCATTAGTAGGTATTCTGGGACCAAGTGGTGTGGTGTAATATACAGGTATAGATATTCTGGGCACTTAACTGCAATACATGTCATTCAGTGTCATCACTGTCAGGTTTCACAAAACTTTTACAATTATGTTGATGCAGTTGCACAGCAATTTTGAATTAAAAAATAAAAAGAAACATATGTACCTTTTTCTTCTCTGACTGTTGCATACTGACTATTTGCAAGTGGACAAGTGGATCTATTGCATAGGCCTGTCAAACTGAATTCATTTCTGCAAAAATTCTGACTCTTTGTTCTAGGGATAAAATATAGTAGTGTATAGAAACAATTATCATTCCACTAATGAAACAACAAGTGTCTGGCACTATAATTGTTGCTTAACACATTCGCTACCAAAGGTTTAGCACTCTGTTGCTAGACCAACTTCAGAAATTTTTTTTAAAATATGAAATAAGAGCAAAAAAATGAATGAAAATTTATCTAAATCACATGGTTTGTTCAGACAATTCACTCTGAAAGTTGGAAAAAGGTTTAAATAAGATAATTATTAAGAAGGTTTTAATAGAAATAATAATGGAAACATCATCATCATCATGTGCCATACCAGTTGGCGTAAGCGATCTACAGTGCATCGTATCAGTTCTGTTGTTGACTGTTTTCCATGTCATGACACCAAGCTATCCAGTATTTTCTCTCTTTGTCGTCCGCGATCTCTCTTTCCCTTTATTTTGCCAGTTGTAACCAAGTATTACAACTTTCCTCTTCTCATGATGTGCCAGAAAAATGTTGATTGCTAATGGAAACATAAATAAATAAAAAACCACAAAACGAGGCTTCAGGATTACTCATGTTGGTAACTTAGAGCCACATTTTCCTGCTCGTTGTACAGAATATATTAAAGCCGATGACAAGATATGTTATGTAATTACGAAATAGGGAAGGAAAGAAGAAAGAAAGGAACAAATCACTGGCACATTTTTAATAATGTGATTAGCATTCTGTAGAAATATGTAGTAACTAACAATGGAAACTGTCAGAAAGATATCAAAAGAATATTAGCAATAGCAACATAAAATTAAATAGCGTCATAAGGGTGTGAATCATGGACACTCTCACCAACAGTAAGGAAAAAATTTGATTAGTTTGAAACAAAATGCTACTGAAAAGTCATTAAAATACCTTGGATAATGAAATAGAGCAATGAAGACACACTAAAAGAATTATGCATTAAAAACAATCAACTTATAAACACCATTCCACAGAGAAAATTAGAATACTATGGTCTCTTTAAAATACATGGCAGGCTGGAATGAATAATGGAAGACACGGTTCTTGGGCAATGCATCAGGGGCAGATTAAGAAGAAGGAGATTTTAAGACATCAAGGAGACCTTGAACATGACAATAGAACAAATGGGAGATCTGATTAGAGACAGATTCTTTTTTAGACAGGCTGTGGTGAATGCAACATCCTGCAAATGATATGTGACCTGATGATGATGGTTAGCATTTTGCCGGCGCTATCGTTCTTTCCCAGAAAAAAAAATCCTGTACCCATTTTGGACTGGATGAACTAAGAAACTGTCAGTATCAAACGTATACTCTTATCTTCAGGTGACCAGTTCAGTAACTACTGCTAGATTGCAACTCCAAAAACCAAGGATTTTTTTGTAGGTCAAACAAGGAGGAAATACATAGAGATATCAATATGCCACATACACACAAAGGGGATAAACATGAGAACTGTTATGTAGACTTTGGAGGGAAGATTCTATTTCTATGTTCACTTGACAACCATTCATCTTCACCATACTCCTTTAAAAAAATGTTGAGTGAGCACATAAGTCTCTATATCCGCACCTTTCAACCTGATACTTCTGTCTTTGGCATAACATTTTTGGGTTCAAGGTTGCCTTCCCTCTTTGATCCCTACTCATTTAGCCAGACCAGTTAGTCCATTTCCAAGAGCACCACTGAGGAAAAAGGGAATTGAATAGGGTCTGGCTCAGAGTTGTCATGTCACTTGCTGATGGTAACATAAATCCAGTCAGCTTAAGTTTCTAATTGCTCTCAGACGAGAGTTTGGTAGATTCTATTGTCTCCACATGTCAACTCAATGGTCAAGAAAGCCATGTTACAAGCAACATTTTAAAGAAATATGGATTATAGTTACTTACTTTACTTTGAATGAGCAGAATGATCCATTTATAATACTCCATATAACCTATAAAAAAGAAAGACAAGAGATAAATGTAATGTTATAATTGAAGCAAATAAAAAGGACAAAAATCACCATTCAAAATAGTTCAAATCCCAGGTGAACAACTTTATGGTCCTCTATGCACTATCTAGATACTTTAGTAAACACAAAAGCAAAATTGAAAGGGAAATTGATTTACCCCTTCGAGTCCAAGTATTTTGTCAGTGACTAAGAACAGAATATCCGAATAGTGTATGATAAATAAACATTTCTGAAAATGATTGTGCTGCCAGGACACTACTTATAGATTCAAATCATGGAGGACTGGGTGGTCTAGAGGTAAGAAGGTCATGGGTTGAAATCCTACCATGGGCAGAAGGAATTTTTCATTTCAAATCTATGGTTTCTTCACGGTATTACCATACCCAGGTTTCTGGTCAATGAAATCCAGTGTCTTGGACTCTCGGATAACAGCAACAAAACTGGAAGTCTCATGTGCACCCTTGCACATTAAAAAACTCTTGGCAGTTAAAAGCTGAAAAAAATAGCCAAAATGGCTGCTACCCTGGTAAAACTGTAGCAAATATAACCATGCCAAAAGGCAAAGATAATAGTGGCTTTGCCACAAACTAGCAAAACAATGCATCCACACCCACTTACCAGGTGAATGCTAAGAAAACAAAGCTGGGGAATCCCCTATTGTGGAAATTTCTGTTTAAATTTACATACAGCAGTTTTCAAGTTATTGTATTGTTATGTACTATATGTAAGTATTTTGTAGAGATTGCACATTAAAATTACTCCAGTTATTTAGGTGAAAAAAGAATTTCTTATCCATTGTGCATTTCTTTATAAGTGTGTGAAGTTTAAAAGAAATGTATGATGAAATAGTTTTACTGTGATAATTCAGTTGACCAAACCAGCCGAGAATCACAATCTCAAAATGACGGCAAATAGCACTTATAATGTGCATCAATTTGAAAAAATAATATCAATAAAATGGCTGCATTATTATTAAGCAATAATGCTATTTTGATTTATTGTCCATTTCTACATAAGTGTGTTAAACTTTAAAGAAATCTGTCGGCTGATAGTAAATTTATTTATTTATTTTTTAATGAGATTACAATTTTCATTATAAATGGGCATGACCCATAGTTGTATTTTTGTACGCAATTATATTATGCTGACTGAATGTAAACAGCGTCATCCGATAAAAACAATTATTACATTTTACTTGTACTAGCACACAACTTTTAAAATAAGTAATATGCCATACAGTCATGAATGAGGCATCATTGTTTTGCTCATTTGATTTATTTTATTTCTACATCTAGGAATTTCAAGTGTCTTAATTTTTGTGCACCAGGTTGCTGATGGCAAGAGAAAACATCCAAAAATAGGTTCTGTATTTACCAAGAATTCCCAAAACATTGCAAATGGTTATAATCTATACACAACAAATTGTTAATGAAGGTCATGCTACCCCTGGTGTCATAGAATCCTTTATAAATTTACATGAAGTGATTCTCCAGTTACTACAGTTATTTGTATGCTACGTTGATACTAAGACTAGTGATTTGAATAGACCAGCTTTTTGAATATCTGTAAATAAATTGATACCTTTAACTCTTTCCGTACAGAAGCTTTTTATCAATGCAACGGAAGAAACTTCAGAGATAAAATTTTTCATGATTTTACAAAACGATCTATATATTTATATTAATTTAACATAACATATGAATTTTCAGCTAATTGAACAAGGAATAAGATTTCACCAATACCAAGATAATAAAACACATATAACAAGAATATGGTTTCATGATCTATCTATTGACCTTTCGAGCCGTAACCGGCCCATAGGGCGTAGACCAAGATACACCTTCTCCTATATGAATTTTTGTTCTAGCAGTTTTCTTTTAAAGATATTTTATCAAATCTCGCCATCTGTCTCTGTTCTGTGCAAGCAGTTCTATCTCATTGAGGGAGCCGATTCCTGCTGCTCTTGCCTCTCTCATCAATGTTCTTCTCAGTGTCTCCCTGGGTCTTCCTCTTTTTCTTTTACCTGTTGTTTCCCATATGAGGGCTTGCTTTGCTATTCGATTATTATCTCTTCTCATCACATGTCCAACGTATGACCATCGTCTTTTCTTTATTACTGAAGATATTAGTGGTTGATTGGCGATTTCTCTAATTTCCTCGTTTGTTTTGAATTCGTTCCATTCTATACCAAGTATTTTCCTTAGACATTTATTTTCGAATGCGTTCAACTTTGTTTCTATATCTCTTGTTGTTTTCCAGCTTTCACATGCATACGTAAGGGTTGATAGTACATTTGATTTGAATAGCCTAAGTTTTGTGTTTGTGCTAATGAGTTTTGATTTCCACAACTTTTCAAGGCTTCTGAAAGACATTGCTGCTTTAGCCAGTCTGATTCTAATTTCTTTGCTCGTATCCCCTTCTCGATCAATGTGACTTCCAAGATAGATGAAGTGATCGATCTCTTCTACTGGTTTGTTTTCCATGTATATTTTGTCACTTGTTGGAATTAAACTTTTCATGACTTTAGTCTTTTCATGATTGACCTCAAGCCCAATTTTGCTGGCTATTGATGATAGTTCATTTGTGTTTTCCTGCATCGTTTTTATCTGATTGCTGATGAGAACTATGTCATCAGCAAAGTCCAGGTCCTCCAAATGGTCTCCTTGTATCCATTCGATGCCTTTATTACCAGTGCAGCATTTCTTCATTATGAAGTCCATAACAATTCCAAATAACAAGGGCGATAAAATACATCCTTGTTTAACCCCAGTTTCTATTGGGAAACATTCGCTCAGTCCTTCCTCTGTTCGAACTGCACATGTGTAACCATCATACATGTCTTTGATAATATTTATGATTTTTGATGGTAAGCCATATTGCTTCAGAATTTTCCACAAAGAATCTCTATGAATACTATCAAATGCTTTTTTGAAGTCGATGAAGTTAAGTACAAAAGGTTTTTGCTTTTCAATGTGTTCCTCCAATATAAGTCGTAGAGTGAAAATGTGGTCAAGACAGCTTCTCCCTTTTCTAAACCCAGCCTGTTCTTCACGCATTACTGTATCTATTGAATCCTTTATTCTATTTAGGATGATTTTACAGAATAATTTTGAGGTTTCATGATGGTTCATACTAATCAAATTGATAATGGCGAACTGTGCGGTGAAACGTACGCAGCTGAAATCGGCATGGTGCACAGTGCGGCGAAACATGGAAAGAGTTAAAATAACTTGCATAGCTCAATCAGAAAAAAAAGTAAAGATTTCCTCCACGCCTTGCTAAGTGTATGGGGAATATGGTGTTAGTGGCCATATTTTTCTATGACCAAGGCACATTTTAGGTGATGTAATCGGTATCAGTATCACACCATTTTTACTTACTAGAAAAATCTCAGGTACACATTTTTAGACACTGGATGAACCCAGAGCCTTGCCGGTCTGAAGAAAAAAAATCAGCCACTTCTGGGGATCAAAACCAGACTCTTCTTATCAGAAAAGGATGACACTAACACCTCAGCGCCAAATCAATCAAAGTCAAAGCAACCAGCTTGATAGGTACAGGGTGAGATACTGTGTAGTGATGGTGGACATGGTATTGTCAGGCCTTTTTATATCTAATTATTAGATAGCTATGTATGTAGTGTTAAATAAATGCTATTTACTCACATATCCGTGTTAGTGTGTGTTATTTATTGTTACTACAGCCTAATGAACTGCAAATTTTGTTCGATTTTGATCATTATGTGTTGTCGATCATTATGTGTTGTCGATCATTATGTGTTGTCCATCATTGCTTGACTCAGTCAGTAACTGGTTCAAGAATTAGATAAGATTGTCAAAAATGGTGTCAATATATTTATATAATAATATAAACAAGGCCACATTTCTACAAACTGAGACTCCAGTCTTCTTTTTACAGAAGAATGTCGAGAATGCCATGAAAAGCTAATAAGTGTAATGAAAACGTTCTGAAAGAGGCCAAAGCAAAAACAGAGAGAGCTAATTTCCAATATAGGAGGAAACAATCATCATTTTTTGGCCATCTGTAACAACTGGGAAAATTGAGGGGCGAAGAGATAGAAGAAAAGATACCAGACACAGACAGCTTTAGACTTAAGAGAATGGCTTGGCAGAAAGTCAACAATAGAAATGATAAGAGAAATGTTGAGATCGAAATTTGTCAGTTGTGGAGAGACATGACGCCAGCAGGCCCAGTAGCCGGTACTTGTACTTGATTATGATGATATATAATCATTTATGATTTGTCATGATGATGTCTGGACTACTGTCTGATCTCAAGGCAATGCTCAAAAAAATGAACTGACTTTTTAAATAAATTCACCAGCTGTTACACTTGACTTGACTCTGTCTGTAGCAGTAAATGAGTAAAAGTAAAGTTAAAAGTAGTAAAGCAAGGTGGTAGTCTAGTGTAAGTGTACAGTGTAGTGTACTCAGTACAGTAATTGTCAATTTGTCACTGTCACTCACTACTGTAAGTTGTGTAACTTCACTTAAGTGTAGTAGTCAGTAGTCGTAGTTAAGAAGAGTCCAATAGTAAGTTGAGTAAGAGTGTAAAATGAAAAATGTAACAACACTGGAAGTAAATTATATATCATAAATAAATAGACAAAAAAAAACAATCATCATCTTATTAAAAAATGCTTACGTCGTCGCTCTGCATGATACTGGAGTTACAGTAAATTTATTTATTAACTTCCTAATACAAATCGTCAAATGTAACTTATAAGTTCGTGCACAGTAAGTGTAAATATACAGTATAATACAGCAAGCATGTCCACATAACGCGTGAAACAACCGGAAGTCTATTTCAGAGTTACGTTTCTTCCTACCAGTTTTTCTCGAATTTTATTGGTTTTCTCAAATTCATTGCACTCAAATTAAATGTCCTAAATTTGGACAAAAGTGAAAGCAGCCCGGAGCATAACTTTGCAATACAAGATATATATATATATTTATATAAATATATATATATATATATATATATATATATATATATATATATATATATATATATATCATCGTCATCGTGTGCCTTCTCCGCAACGAAGGTTGGCTACCATGGATCGCCATTCTACTCTGTTTCTTGCTTTGATGGTGCAGGCTGTCATAGATTGACTTGACCATCTTTTGATGTTACTCGTCCATGTTAGATATATATATATATATATAATATAATTATTTCATATCTGTTTGGGAGTGGTTGGTTGGATCGTTGCGTTCGCCCGATGACTAAAGTATTCTAGAGTATCGTGATAGACTAGAATGTTCCTCTTCATCATCCGCCCTTACAAGGACGTAGTGGACGTGTCTGCGTTGTTTTTTGCAGTATAACTGTTATATTTGCGCATTTCGGCCCCACGCATCCGACTTCAGCACGACATTTTTAGTACCGGGTTGTCTTCTCTCTTCGATCCCTGCACGCTTGGCTGATTAGACAGGTTAGTCAGTTACATGAGGCACCACGGAGAGGTGGATCAGGTTCTGAATGGTTTTGGTTCACCGATCCTGGCGCAAGCCATCAGCTGTGGGTCGCTGACAACTTCTAGCTTGGTGCTGGGAGGCGCGCCTTCGCTTCCTGCTTCTTGTTTGGGAGTGTGCTATATATTTTTATTGTACTAATATTGATTTGTATTTGATAAATGTGTTTTGGCTTAAATAAATGCATTTTCATACAAGGTTGTGTTCATTCGCCGAATTCATTAATTTAAATAAATTACAAGACGTAATTATAGAGAAAGCAGCATGATAGGTCTCAGTATCAACAGTAAGAAAACAGATGTAATGCTAATATCGAAAAAAACAGCCACCCCATAAGGCAGTAAAAAAATAAGTATAACATATCTGAAACAAGCGCAGCAACGCGTCAAATACTTGGGCACAATAATAACAGAAGCACAGTACGGAAAAGACCAGAATATCATTAAAAAAAATTTTTTTTAATGAAAAACACCCTGTGCAACAAATTTATGCCAAATGCGCGAAGAAGAAAATTTATCGGTGCTATATAAGGATAATTCTGACCTATATAAGTTGAATACTATACAAGGTAAAAAAGGCAGAGGCAGACCAAGATTAACATGGACGAGTAACATCAAAAGATGGACAAATCAACCGATGACAACCTGCACCATCAAAGCAAGAGATAGAGCAGAATGGCGCTCCATGGTAGCCAACCTTCGTTGCGGAGACGGCACTCAATGATGATGATATAAGTTGACCGTCGACGAACAAATGAAAAGACGATTAGAGTAAGGTGACCATATTTTAAAAACCCTAATCCGGGACGGATTAATTTGACTTCAATTTCCCATCAATAAAATGAAATTTCTTCCGTCTTTTTCAAGTGAATAATACATATATTTTAAAAGTAATTAAAACTTTCTGCAAGGACTCTACCCATTGAATGCGTACAGAGCCCGCCTCCTCTTGTAATACTCATCGAATCACTTAGTATACAGGTGTAATCTTGTGATTCTAACCAGATGAATGCCCTGGTCACTGCCATCACCTCAATCGTCTTGAAATATATTAATGTGTTTCTGTGCTAGCCATGGCTCATATCTTGGTGTGTCCGTGTTAATCATGTCTCATATCTTTATGTATGTCTGTGTTTAGTCATATTTTAGTGTGTATCTGTGTTAGTCATATATTTGTGTGCATGTCTATGTTAGTCACCTCTAGTGACTCGGTCAGATGGTACTCGTAAACCTGGGAGGGCCGACCATCTAAGGGCAGAATCCCCCTACAGAAAAGACAATCTGCTGCTTTGCAGGAAGATTGGGGACAATCAGCTGCTTTGCAGGAAGATTGGGGACAATCAACGGCTAAGAAAAGCAAACCTAAATAAAATGCTGGCTGAAATCGGATGCACTGGGCCACTGGCGCAGAACACAGTGCAACGTATTAACGGGTGTTCAATCAGAGTGGATCTGGCAGACTCTAATTGTGATGTTCTGTCTGTGGGGGCGATCAACACACTTAACCTGACAGCTGACTTCATGTGAGAGTCTGGAATCCTACTCTGATTGAGTCCTGATCGCAGACAGAGAGAGAGAAACACCGAATAATAGAGGCTTCATTATCATCATCATCATCAAGTACTGGGCCTTCTGACGTAGGTGATCATGTCCCTCCACAACTTTCGACCTCAACAGTTCTTTATCATTTCTGTTGTTGACCTTCTGCCAAGCCATTCTCTTAAGCTGTATGGTATTTTCTCTCTTTGCTTCCCGCTATCTCTTCGTCCCTCAATTTTTCCAGTTGTTACAATATGTTCTAGTTGTTCTCTTCGCATTATACATGGCCAAAAAATGTTTATTGTTACTTCCTAATATCGGAAATTAGCTCTCTTTTTGCTTTGACCTTACAATCATGAAGATATTGACCTTCATTAATGATCATCATCATCAAGTACCGGGCCTGCTGGCGTAGGTGATCATGTCTCTCCACAACTTTCGATCTCGACAGCTATGTCATTTTTGTTGTTGATCTTCTGCCGAGCCATTCTCTTAAGCTGTCTGTTATTTTTTCTCTGTTTCCCTCTATTTTTCCAGTTGTTACAATATATTCCAGTTGTTCTCTTCTCATTACATGGCCAAAAAAATAATACATTGTAATTGTTTCTTTCTAATATTGGAAATCATTGAGTTTCATGATACAAGATTTAAAACTTGGAGCGCCATTTTACTGTTTCGCCAAATGAACAGCCAGTTCAACTTTTTAAACATTTTCTACACAACGATGGAATAATGTATATTTTTTAAGTCGAAGAGACGTTTACCTTATTGGCAAACGATTGTGTCCCTAATGTATTTAAACAAATCCAGGACAAAAGCTAAATAATCAGGACAGTAAACAAATGCAGGATAAAGGTTGAAAAGACTTTCTGCCATACTGATATCATCACTAAAATATACACTCTGCCTTTAAAATTTCCTTCCAGAAATTGTGTCGATCATTACATCATTCATCTTAAAACAGCTAGTAGAAAAGACGACAGAACACAATTAAAATTTGTACACAGCTATCATTGACCAGGCCAGGAAAAAGCATTCGACAGAGTAAACAGTGAGCAACTGTGGGAGATACTAACAACATACGGAGTAAGCCAACATTTAAACAACCTAATTAAAAGTCTCTACATCAACAGCAGCTGCAGTCAGAACAGCAGCAGGTTACACAGACCACTTTGAAGTTAGATCAGGTGTAAGACAGGGGTGCGTCCTATCCCCCCTACTGTTTATTACATAACAAACTCAACATCTCAGCACAAAATACATGAAAATCAACATCAACAAAACAGAAGTCATAAATGTCGCCAAAAATAAACAGAACATCAACATAACTATAGAAGGCAGACAACTAAAACAAGTAGAGGAATTCAAATACCTAGGAAGTCTAATGACAAACGATAATTCTTAAACAGCAGAGATAGAATCAAGATGCAACAAGGCTTGTCAAATCATTGGACAGTTATCGCCACTATTGTCCAACAAGGAATTAACTCTGGAGGCAAAACCGAGCACTCTACAATACAATCTTCATCCCAACGTTGTGCTACTAATGCTAGACCTGGACCCTAGATGCAAGAACAATAAGAAAAATAACCTCTACAGAGATGAAATGTGTTAGACGAATGACAGGAAACAGTATTGAGAGATAAGACCAGAAATGAAGAACTGAGAAAAAAGCTAGGAATAACCCCCGCCATCGAATATATAAAGAAACAAGATAAAAGATAAAATGGTTTGGCCACGTGACAAGGCAGCAAGAACAAAAGAGAACACCAGACCCAAGGGTCGACCACGAAAAAGATGGGCCGATAGAATATTAGAAGCACTAGGAAACACAACAGCAGAGGTGAACAGAAGAGCAAAAGACAGCAAATTATATCTCCCCTCGACGCTGAAAGGCAGATGAGGAAGGAAAGAAGAAGATTCTGTTGTTTATTTCAGTTTTACATTTTCAATCACTGGTTATATGTCCAATTCACGATTTCCTTCCACAGGTTAGAAATGTCTATACACAACACCGGTGAACTTTCTCACTTCTATTTACACAGACTTGTACCAAAAGTGTAATTACTTGCTGAAATGTTACTTTGGGGGCTGGGGTGTATGCCGTTATAAATCAAAGAAGATTAATTCTCAACCTTGAAACACAAAATCCATTTTTCTGTTATTTGTAGACAGGGCATTGCATAAAACTGTTATCTCCCTCTCCGGTTCACTTCCCCAATGGTCATTTTGAGATCAGAGAGATTTGCTTGTACATTGCGTAACATTTCTGTCATATGTAAGCAATGCAAGTTTACTTAATTTGGCGAATTAGGACGCCATCTCAATTTTTTCCTCCCCTGATGTTGGCCCTCCACAAACCATTTTCTGGGTCTCTACTTCTGATAACCCTCTATCAACGATATCAATCTATTGACGATATCTCTCTCAGAGAGATATGATCTACACAAGAACTTTTTGTATCATCTCACTTGCATAGTTAACAACTGGAGCTACTAGAGAGTATGCAGGATTGTATCAAGTCACTGGCAACCAATATTGAACTGCTGGAAAACTTGATCACCTGCACCAATGAACATTTTTAGGGAAAGATAGGAGCACCTATAGATGTTATGAAATTTATTGATGACCGGGCCCACATAACATTACAGATGCCATGATTTAAAATAATCTATGCCTAGTAAGGCTAGCGGAGCCAACAGTAAACAAACAGACGGAAGGCAACAGAAAACCACCGTCATAACTTCTTTGTACAATAATGAATCAAAATTGCTTAGGCAAAAACATCTTTCCAAAAAACGAGGAAGATACTATGCAATCCACTTGTGACAATCGAAACAAGAAAAAGAGTTCTTAAATGTTATGTAGAGTTGTCTTAACATATGGATGTGAATCATAGACAATAGGACAATAAAAAAGAAAATCACTGGAGTCTGTAGAAATGTGGTTTTGCAGAAGAATGTTGAGAATACCACGAACAGCTAAGAAAAGTAATGAAAACATTCTGAAAGAGGCCAAAGCAAAAAGAGAGCTAACTTCCAATATAAGGAAGAAACCATAATTTTTTGGCCATGTAATGAGAAGAGAACAATTGGAGTATATTGTAACAACTGGGAAAATTGAGGGACGAAGAGATAGAGGAAAGCAAAGAGAAAAAATACCATACAGCTTAAGAGAATGGTTTGGCAGAAGGTCAACAACAGAAATGATAAATAACTGTCGAGATTGAAAATTGTGGAAAGACATGATCACCTACGCCAGCAGGCCAGGTACTTGATGATGCTTAGCAAGATTCTAGTACACAGTTGCTAACACCAATGGAATTTTACCAGTCCAAATCATGTTATAAATTTGTTACATAAAACCACACATAAGTGGATTCTAATATCTGCATTTCAAAATTCACTTTGGCACATCAAGACTGGCTGAACATAACACAGACAAGCAATTTCCTTTTCCTCATTGTGACAGATAACTTTTATCATTTTGGAGATGTGCAAAAGCAGTAAACTTGAATGTATATTCATTAATTATGCTGACCAACACACACACAGAGGCAATGTTCGATCCAGTGATGTAAAATTGTACAACATTAACATTGAAGTAAACAAGAGAAATAACAAATGGCATTTAAAAGTTTATTTAAATTTCCTTCATCTCTCTAAGACGACGGATGGCACTTCTGACTTGTGCAGCAGCAGTTGTGCTAAAAATGGAAAGAAAATTAAGTCAATTAAAAAATACACTTTAATAACCGTTAATAAATTCATGGCAAGTATAATTTTTTTTCAAAATAACTGAGACCATCCAAAATCATTTATGAAAATATAGAGAAGTAACAGTGTCCTAATATATCCCCATCTCCATCAATTCACTGCTCTGTTCATGGAATCAGTTTCACTGTAGGCAGGAATTCCCCATATCCACTCTACTCATGTCACAGCTCATAGCTAGTTAGCAAATTCTGCTCATAAGGGAGACTGGTGTGCACAAGGCAACAATCCCATACTATACTTTCAAAATAATGTATTCTGGTGTTATTTCTCACTTTGACCTAAAAGAAAGCTACATCTAGATTTATTATAAGCTACCCAGAAAATCTGTATCGTTGACGGGAGAATTTATGACAAAAAAAAATTGAACCCAGCTTATAAAAACACAAAATAATTCAGATTTGAAAAAAAAAAAAAATAAAATCAGCAAAATAAGGAGATTAAATTACCCAATAAATGACACCTTCAAAAATATCTTGAAACTAAACAATATTTAGAGCTTTAATCTTTGTGAATAAATTACAAAATTGATACTTACGAATAAACCCAGGCACCACCAGCAACAGTTTTGGAACACCTGCTGCACTTCCAGATACCAACAGCTTTTCTCTTCATGGCTTCCTAATGAGAACAATTGTACATAGTTAAATATTTTGAGACCAAGAATTGTATAACATTTGAACTATCTATCTATTGTCCTTTCGAGCCAAAGATGGCACATAGGGCAGAACCACAATCTCAAAAACAGAAACCTTGCGTGTCAAAGTGGCACATATTGCAGAGATCACTGCTCTAAAATATATGGTGCTGTTTCCATAACAATACTTTTCACAGTGACAGCTTGTCAAGCCATCGATCAAGCTCCTTAGTCGCCTCTTACGACATGCCTGGAAGGTCACAGTGTCACCATTTACTTCCCTCATAATGAGGCCACAGTAACACACAGAATCATTTGAACTGGTTATGACAAATTATCTTGGATAATGAAAAATAGTAATGAAAACATACTAAAATACTGAACCATAAAAATAAGC
Source organism: Megaustenia siamemsis (assembly GCA_032433765.1). Lineage (NCBI taxonomy): Eukaryota > Metazoa > Mollusca > Gastropoda > Stylommatophora > Ariophantidae > Megaustenia > Megaustenia siamemsis. The sequence goes on along the minus strand of JAVIAB010000092.1, from coordinate 112,546,556 downwards.
TGGGTCATAAGCACCATCCGACAGGAAATTAAGTCACCCAAAGACACAGCGAGATGGAAAGAACAATAAAGGAAGGCACGGTCCCTGGACGACGCATCAGGGGCAGACCAAAGAAGAAGGTGGTTCCAAGATAAGGAGACTTTGAACATGACAATGGAAGAAGTGGGAGAATCTGTTTAGAGACAGATTCTTTCAGACAGACTGTCCACAATTCCAGCTCAGTGATCAAAGCAATCTTACACAAGGCACATGTGCGAATGGACGATTTCAACCAATAGTCGTTTACAGTGATGCATAGCATTTCTGAAAGTCTTTACAATCTATTAGCAAAGAGTACTATTTTTGCACATACACTTGGATATTTCATTCCAAGTCTTCCAGGTTCGGAAAACATATAACTTTATCATTAGACTGAATATATTCAAAGTGATCAGCTGGGTGAGGATCACGGTTAATCCTCACTGTGGTGGGGCGTTTTGGTACAAAGACCCAGCAATGCAGTACCTTCTAAGATGAACAAAAACCCCATGGTATATCAATTTCTTCAGACTATCTAAATGATTAATTCAAAGAAAATGCTTGCTAGTAACCCAACAAATGAGCCATTTTCACAGCTTCATTACAGACATTTTGTAAATAATAACAATCGACAAGGCAAGATGACTTTTAGGCAAAAAGATGACACTAATACTGAAACACACTCTGTACACATTATTAACAAACCTTTCCACAGAATGGACAGGTGTATGTGCTATGCTGGGTAACCTCCATCTTCTTGACGGTCTTTCTGAGAGAGGCACCATATCTTGTGCCGTATTTTCCAACAATGCCTACCTTCTTTGTCCGCTTGGCCTGGAAAAGAAATTTATATTACACTTTAATGGAGTGGTTAAAATTAATTTGATACAAAATGTGCCAGAGAATGTTGGGGAAGTCATTATGCATGCTAACAGTGCTAACAGAAGTAACAGTGGGGGGAAAAAAAGAGGCCAATCAAAATAATTAAGCGCTGCAAAGAGTGACGCAATTGGACCTATGGAGCTACCAAGGTAAAAATAGGGAATCAATCTAAAAAGTGCTGTCACCTCAGGACCGTATTATCTACACAGTAGGTTGTATATCTAACTGAGAGCACAGTGGCTGGGGTTTGAGACATATCAAGATGGCAAAGAAGTGCCCACATAAAAGAATACACAAAGCTACATGGGTGTCACCAAATCATAGAACGGAAAATCAAATTGATCACATATGTATTAATAATAAGTTTAAGTCATCCTTACAGGATGTAAAAGTATACAGTATAGAGAGGCAGATGTAGCTTCTGATCATCATCTTCTGCTAGCCAAACTTAAAATTAAACTAAAAAGGTATACTACAACAAATAAGGGTAGAAAGTATTTCAATGTAGGGTTTCTTAAAGAACAAGGAATTAAAGAAAAATTTGCCGTCACAATATCAAACAAATATCAAGTCCTCCAACAACTAGAAAATACAATAAATATAAAAGATCATTGGAAACAGGTAAAAAATATATGGAAAGAGACATGCGAAGAAACACTGGGAAAAGAGAACGCCAGAATAAGGCATGGATGACAGCAGAGACCCTGGATAAAATTAAAGAAAGAAAGAACAAGAAAGCGGACATAAATAAAAGCAAAACAAGATGTAATAAAGCCAAGACACAGGAAGCTTACACAGAGGTGAACAAAGAAGTGAGAAGATGCATTAAAAGGGATAAGAGGAAATATATAGATGAACTAGCTAAAGAGGCAGAAGAAGCAGCAAATAAAGGGAATATGAAAGAACTGTACAACAGCACAAAGAAATTAGGTGGAAAATACAAACAGATCAACGCCTTTATCAAAGATAAGAAAGGAAATCTGCTTAGTAATATAAGGGAACAAATGGAGAGATGGAAAGAGCACTTTGAAGAACTTTTGAACAGACCCAGCTCAAATAATCCTCCAGATATACTACCAGCAGAAGAAGAGTTACACGTTAACTGCGGAAAACCAAGCAAAGAAGAAATAATGAAAGCCATAAAACTATTAAAAAATGGTAAAGCCACAGGACCAGATGAAATTCCTTCGGAAGCCATCAAAGCAGATATTAACACCTCTACCAAGATGTTACATGATCTATTGGATAAAATTTGGGAGAGGGAAGAAATACCTAAAGACTGGAGAGAAGGTTATATGATCAAACTACCAAAGAAAGGAAGTTTACAGGAGTGCACAAATTATAGGGGAATTATGCTACTATCAGTGCCAGGAAAAATATTAGGCAGAGTCATTCTGGAGAGACTAAAGGAGGCTATAGAGAAACACTTGAGAGATGAACAAGCAGGTTTTAGGAAGAACAGATCATGTGCTGATTAAATAACTACTCTACATATAATAGTTGAACAAAGTTTAGAACTAAAATCCCCACTTTATATTGGATTCATAGATTACGAAAAGGCATTTGATAGTTTAGACAGAAGAATGCTTTGGAAGTTGCTGAGTCATTACGGAATCCCCATAAAGTTTATTAACCTGATAAAAACAATGTATGAAGGAACAAAATGTAGAGTGGTGCATGAAGGACAGCTTACAGAAGCATTTGAAATAAGAACAGGAGTAAGGCAAGGATGCCTTCTATCCCCATTTCTCTTTCTACTGGCCATAGATTGGATTATGAAAATAACTCAAAACAACAGAAATGGGATCCAGTGGTCACTGACCAAACAACTTGATGATTTAGACTTTGCTGATGACATAGCTCTCCTATCACACAGCCATCAACAGATGCAGGATAAAATGAGTATATTAGATGAGAGATCACAACAGCTAGGACTGAAGATTAATAGAGATAAGACCAACATTATGAGAATTAATGCAGTTGGCAATAACCAAATAAAACTAGGAGAAATACCTCTACTAGACGTACAATCTTACATATATCTGGGCAGTAATATAGATAAAGAGGGAGGAACAGAAAATGATGCCAAAATAAGGATATCAAAAGCAAGAGGAGCTTTCATTGTACTGGGAAACATATGGAAATTCAAAGAAATTAGGTTAAACACAAAAATAAAAATTATTAACTCAAATATTAAGTCGGTCCTATTATATGGCTGTGAAACATGGAGAATAACAAAATTGACAATCACGAAGGTACAGACTTTCATTAATGGATGCATACGCAGAATAAAGGAATGGAAATGGCAGGAAAAGTCACTACCGTGGAATTATGGAAATGTACCGGTCAAATACCAGTGGATAAAGAGATACAGCGTAGACGATGGCGATGGATAGGACACACACTACGGAAGCTAACTGAGAGTATTACACAACAGGCCCTTTTTTGGAATCCCCAGGGGAAAGACAAAGAGGAAGACCAAGGAATTCTTGGAGAAGACAGATCGAAGCAGAGATGAAGATGATGGGGAAGACATGGAATGATCTTAAAAGAATTGCAAAAAACAGAACGACTTGGAAAGTGTTTGTTGAAGACCTATGCTCCACTGGGAGCTAAAAGGTAGAAGAAGAAGAAAAGTGCCCAGGAGACCGCAATTGCAGCATTCTGGCTCTAGCATGAGAATAAAGCAGCTTCAGTGGCGATAACATAGTTGGTTACACAGAACATGGATTGGTGATGGACCCACAAAGTATACTACAGAAGTTTGACAGTCTCTGCGGCAAGAATGGATGCAGCTCTTGGATGGCCCAAAAAGGAATGCACTAACCTGGGTGTACAAGACAATGAATAGCCAATAAGTTCGTTGGCATTGCATGTGACCATGCTCTGGACAAAGAGAACATCACTAAGTTTGTTCAATCATTAAGAGAAGAGGAGAATGGGTGGGACAAAGATGTATACATTAAAAAACTGAAGAATCTATAAAGGTGCCTAGTAGGAAAAGCAGATGTATGTATAATGAACACCTTATAAAGCAATAACAATCAGTTTGCAAACGCGTCAAGAAATGCTGGGGACTGGATATGGGCCCCCGAGTGCAGTGAAACAGATTCCATGAATAGATGTGCTGTGAAAAAAATGGTCATAAAAAGATGAAGCCGATAAATCAATATCTCCTCCCCACCCAAATGCTCTGCTTGTGCCACTAAGTCCAAAAAATAGCTAGTGACAACATCTGGCTTATGTAGTAGCAACACCCTTTATTGGAAATTGTGTAGTATTGATGATAAAAATGAACAGAATATGAGCAAGAAAACTTGTCAGCATAGAAATGTGATGTCTGAGAAAAGTGCTTGGAGTAACTGAAAAAGACAGGATCAGAAATGATAATGAGCCAATCCTAAGCCACATACAGAAACAAAACTGATTTGCCCATCTAGAAAGAATGCTGTGTGATCCCATATCATATAAAGCATATATTAAAAGAGGAGAAGAGCAAGAGGCAGACCCAAAGTAAGATGGATGAAAACATTAAAGAAACGCTACAGCAACATCAACAGACAATGATTGAAGCTGCCAAGAGGGTGAGAACCAGAACTTTGTATCTCCCTCAACACCCGAATGAGGACAAGAGAAAGTGAAGAAAGAATAAGTAGCAGCACTGGACATGTGGAAAATCTAATGATATACTTTGGCCGCAACACATCCAACATTTCAGAGATAGATGTCAACAGTCAATAAAACATTTCTGACACTCACTCTACTAACAAAATGTTTCCATGTGGAAAAGGACATCATCTGTATGCTGATCGATACTATACAAATATACCTCTACTAGTATATTTGAATGCAAAGAATCAGTATTATATGGATGCAGTTTCGCAGAAAATGGATTATAAGATAGAATATTATATATTAATTTAAGAGCTATGATTCACCTGTAATGTATAGTCTATACAATTAAACAAACCATTAGTAGCTATAGAGACTGGGTAGTACAATTCTGTCATTAAAAAAATTGCCCCAAAATACAAATTCTTGAAATTTTTAGTTTGCTATGAGCAAATACCACCACCTCCCCCAACGCCTCTCAAATTATGATTTCCAGTGACCCCCGAGTGCATGATTAGTTACATTTCAAGTTCGATTTTTTCAAGTGCGTCACAGAAAAGGGATGGTTTTTTTAAATTATAATTTTTGCCAATTTTCAAGAAACTTACTTCCTTTTTTGGCAGCGTAACGCTGTCCATTTTTTTCTACATAACACAGGGAAACCTTGGGTGTTGGCGAGACATCAAAGAAACCTTTTAACATGGGATAGCCAGTGAACAGCTCTGGCCTTATGGCAGCAGTGTGAATAGACAATGTAACACCACCTCTGTAGCCACAGCGAAATGCATTTTAATTTCAGGCCATAAATCTAACGTAACCAAAGAAACTATTACAGCATTTTACTCCAATGTGTCTGCTTGGGTAAACACGAAGCTGTGTAGCAAAAGTTCAATGAAAATTATATTTTTGCTACCCAAATGTAAAGTTTAAAATGTAATTTTTACGATGCTATTGTGAAAGTGCCACCCACAGATAGGAATCTCAATCTAGTTTTAAAATAAAAAATACTGTGTCAAGATGTGAACTTTTTCATTATTTCTGTTTAGTATTAGATAAAGTTATTGTGTAAAATATCAAATTAAAAAAATGAAAAATTAGTTTTGAAGTATTTGTAATTTTTTTAGTTTTTAAACCTCCAAAATGTGCAAGTATTGCTACTGACATACACTATAAACCTGTATTACTGTATTTTATTCCAAATGCAGTTTTTATTTATTAAATTTAAATTTCTTCCTTGTACATCCCCCCTCCAAGATGGCTTTCCATAGAGTATTGTGCATTATTTTCACATGTTCTAAAAATTTCAGTTTTGAGTTTCCCATGGTCAAATATGGGAGCCGCGATAGCTCAATGGTTAGTGAACGGGACTGCAAAGGACAAGGGGTAGGGTTCGATGCCAACCGACTGTCTTCTGGGTTCACACAACTTTAAATGGGTACCTGATTTTTTTTCTGAGAAAGCAAAGCGGCACGGGCCTAATACTGACCACTTTACCCCAAAAATCATGTGCTGAAGGTCTGTAAAATTTATGGTCACCAACATCATATTCCCTATTATGCCACTTGGCGTGGAGGTGAGGCTCTTTACTTTTTTTCCCGTGAACATGAAAATTTCCTCAGTCATCGGCTGACACCAGTTGTAACTCTGGAAACACAGCGAATAACGCTACGAGGTAGCCAAACACACTGACTGATATGCAAAGGCTGCACGTATAGTAGACAATATGTAACATTTTAGATCCATGCTGTCAAAAATCAACCTCAACCTGAACCAGGAAACAGAAGTCCCAGTGTCTCTTCTAGTGTAAACTTCAGCGTCCACTTTTACATACATTTGTGAAATTTCTAGGTGTCTGTAACTTGATAGTTTTTATTGGCAATTAAATCACCACACTTACACTATTGTCAATATTTGTTACTAAGCTTTTTTGGTGAATTTAAAGGTGGCATGGCCTGGATGTGACCCCTAGTATCGTGTTTCATAACAAAAAATGTCAAAATTAAAACATCACTTTAATATGTTTAAACTTTCTTCATAATAATTCATCTACATTCATTTCATTCAATGAATGATGAAGTATTTCTGGATTATTAAAATTAGTAAAATAAGGAAATTACGACTTACGTTGAACTAGCTATACTAAAAACTTAACAGGAGTAAAAGTAAAAAGTAAAGGTCTCCTTCAATCCTTGCAACATGTTTGGGGAATATAATAATCATATAATGGTCTGTTAGTGATCTTATTTTTCTATGACTGGACCACGGCAAGTTTTGGGTGATGTGGTCGGTATGCCAAGTGGGCTTTACTTCTGAAAAAAAAAAACTATATACCCATTTAAGATTTTTAGAGGCTGGGTACGCCCCAGATCCTACACTAGTAGTAGGTAAATAATAAAGCATTTTATTGCAAATTATTATACGATATGATGCACTTGCAGCAACATAAAATTAAGTCAGTTCAGTACAAGAACACGGGAGATCAATATGAGTTTCAGTCTGCATGACTATTTGAAAGTATTATTTGTCCCAGTCAGTAAATAAAATTGAGATATTCTATTATTCTGTATAGTGTATTCTGACAGGTCAGATGATCAGTGACCAGAATATAAACAACAAACACACCACATCAGATCAGCATTGAATATTATTGTTATTGTAAATTTAGTGTTTACAGTTTACAAAGAAAACTGCAGCAATTTAATTTACGGTATTTCTGCTAAACGAATGATCCCTAAGACAATGACCACGTGACATTGCATACATATTTTCAAATTACAATTGACCAGACATGTACTTGTAACTGATTACTATGATACTTGATGTCAGATGTGATGACACTATCATGGATGATGATGAATTGATTTAATTGAATAAAATGGAATTGTTATGATTATCAACTGTTTCGTTTCTAGTTTTTTTGCATTTAAATTATATTTCTTAATCTTCAACAAGATATTTAGGGTTTACGGGTTAGTTAAATAGTTAAAATAGCTTACCCTAAACACAACTACTATGGGTCTACTGTTACTGTCATTTTCTAATCAGTTAGTTATAAGACAAGATTCGATAGCAACCGACCGAATAATAAAAAAGTTAGTGAGTGTAAAGTGCAAGGGGACGTTACTATTATTACTCCGAGCATAAATAATTTGGGACACCTGGACACCAAACTCGGAAATTACATAAATAACTTAACACATGTGATGTTGCACGAAGGAATTTGTTACTAAAAAACATTATTAGTTTGAGTTTAAAAAAAAAAAAATTAATTATTAAATTGTGATATTGGTATACCATGATTAAATATGAAATATTTATTCATCATAAATCAAGAAAGATTCGTTTCTGATAAGCATCTACGCTTATAAAAGGTGCAAAATGTATTGTACTGCACGGTTTGGTAAATAAATAAATTAAAAACATAAAAATAATGTAGATTAATAGTGATATAAATCTCATACATTAATCACATACCATTTCGGTTTGTGGAAGTTACAAGAAAGAACGACAGGAAGCGGAAATTTTCACAGATGGAAAACTATCTTTAAAAGCAAAAGAACTCCATTATCATTGATTAGTTAACATTCAATATCTTTCTCTTTTTTTTTTTCTCGCCGAGCATTTTATTTCATATCTATCATTAATCTACAGAACAAAAACATAATTTAGGAAAATAAGTATTTATATTGAAACTATTTTTCATCATCATCTGGTTGTGTGTTCTTTGCAGAACGTTGCTCTCATCATATTATCTCCGAAAGACAGACATATCTTTGTTTCTAGCCAGACCTCCCACTTCTGTTGACACGTTCATGATCTTTGATGTCTTGAAACCACTTTCTTCTTCTTGGACTGCCTCTTTCTCATCTTTCTGAAACCATGCCGTACATTATGGTTTTTCTCAAACCCTCCGTCTGTTCATGTAGATGTAGTAAAGTATCCCCGTCACGTCACGTGGCGTATAGGGAATATGGTGTTAGTGACCATAAATTTTACAGACCTTCGGATCATGATTTTTGGGGTAATGTGGTCGGTATTACGTGCCGCTTTACTTTCCCAGGAAAAAAAATCCGGTACCCATTAAAGGCTGGGTGAACCCGGCCCCGTCGGTTGGGATCGAACCCTACCCCTTGTCCTTTGTAGTCCAGTTCACTAACCACTGAGCTATTTCATGTAGTTGGAGCATATTAATTTCTTATGTAAGATGATATTTGTAATCAATTTTTTAAAATATGTATTGTTCTCTTTCATTTTCAAATTAATCCTGGGGAATTCTATGTAGCACTTTGCTTCGAATTAACAACATTTTTTCATTAATATTTGCATGATTGTGGATAACTGACAGACACCAAAATTAAAGGAAAACTCCGACACGTTGACAAAAATAAAAGCAGCAGCAAAACAATACAAACAGTGCAAAAATAATAAACAAACAAGTGGGATATCTGAATGGGTAAGTTAGGGACAGATTTCTCCGTTTGGTCGATCAGCCCACACTCAGACGAAGCTATAAACTTATTCATCACCGTTTGTTTTCTTTTCTTTCCGCCCTATTTTTCTTATTCTTCTATAAAAGATTAGTTGTAAATTTGTAAGATTATGTGAATAAAACCAATGAACATGACCAAAAAAAAAAGTAATATTATAGGAGGTTTTTATTAACGAAAAACACAGAGTTGAGATTTTCAAATCTGAGCTACATTGTTTAAGATTTTAAATTGTCTTTCCTTTAAATGCTCCCCCTCCCCCGGATTAAAAAAAATCAGGCAAATTTGTTTATAAAAAAACTCTGCCTAAAGTGTCTGTTGCAATAAAAACAAAATGGTTCGATCGTTGGTTGTGTGTGTAGAGTTTGCCAGAAGAATGTATTTGTGTGTGTGTGCCCACTGCTGATGCTTTATCGAACTAGATTAACTCCAATGTGTCTGCTTGTTTGTGCTGCCATATGCCAGTCCTGGACCTTATTTCAAATCAATGCAAAAAGCTGGCTGTTAATCTTAGTTAAAGTTATGAGTTTCATCATTTGTACTCATTTTAAGTTTCACCATTTGTACTCATCGCATAACCGTCTTTTCATTGCGTAATCACATCTTTGTTTTCACTTTACAGCTAATATATTATTAGATCAATAGTAGACAAAATGGAATTGAAGTCAACGGTGACAACATAAATAATTTCTATATGCGGATGACACAGTCTTAATAGCAGAGACAGAGAACGAACTACAAGCAATGATAGACATAATAGTAGAAGAAAGCAACAAGAAAGGTCTCAGTCTGAATAGTAAGAAAACAGAAGTAAAGGTTATATCGAAGAAACAATCATCACCATCATGTAGCATAAAAATAAACGAGACACATCTGAAACAAGTGCAACGTTTAAAATACTTGGGCACAATAATAACATCAGATGGGAGATGCACCACAGAAATAAAAAGCAGAATAGCTCAGGCCAAAATAGCATTTCAGAAAATGAAAAATATCTTATGCAACAAATCTATGTCAATAAAAATGAGAAAGAGAGTTAATCGGTGCTATATAGAACCAATTCTGACCTATGGAAGCGAATCATGGACAATAGACAAACAAATGAAAAGACGATTAGAGGTCACAGAGATGGGATTTCTCAGAAGAATGTTGAAAGTTCCCTGGACAGCTAAAAAGACCAATGAGGAGGTTCTCAAAGAGGCCAACACAAAAAGGGAGCTCTTAAAAAACATCAGAAAGAAGCAATCAACATTTTTCGGGCACATCATGAGAAGAGGAAAGTTGGAATACTTGGTTACAACTGGCAAAATAAAAGGAAAGAGAGATCGCGGACGACAAAGAGAGGTTGTGGGTTCAAATCCCAGCTGCACCGGCTGGGATTTTTATTTATGATTTCTCTCTGCGGCAGCCACCCCTAATCTCAACAGCGAGGCCCGGTTTGAAACGTCAATTACGCATCGATGGAAAAAAAAATATGAGTACCTCCGAAGACGGAGTTATCTTCCTGTGCGGCGAGGGACCACTGTGCACACGGCTGTCAGGGAAAATGGATTCACACGAGTTCCTAGTCTCTAGGGACTTCGTCAGAGTAAAAGCTGGCGAACGCAAACACACACACACACACACACACACACACGCACGCACGCACGCACGCACACACACACACACACACACACACACACACACACACACAACCAGTGATTGGCTTTTGGAGTGAAAAAAGAAAGTCTAAAATACTGTGTCATACAAAATGTTTATTGCTATATGAAGTAAAAGTTATGATTCTCTCAGCACTTGAAATCGCACAGTAAACATGATATTATAGCTCGTTTCAAAACATATGCCCAACTTCAAAACGCTATTACTCTCTAACCGTTTGTTAAATACTTTTGAAATTTTCCAAATGTTATTAGAATGCAAAAGACCCTTTAAATGTATATTTAACAAATATCTTGCAGCTGCAGTTTTCTTAAAGCGGCGATATTTCTTTGATGTTTGTAAAAATTGTAAATTGTGAAGCCCTAAGGAATAGAAATTACCGTAGTTGCTGGTCTACGATTAATTTTCACTAGGTAAAGGCGTGGCCGTAATGGGGAAATAACTGGATAAAACAAAACACCAGGAGAATTATTGTCTGCTCAGTTCGAGGACGGACGATAATATCAAGGTATACCTGTATGTCCAATTTTCATAGTTGTGTGGTCCTGAAAAGGACCGTTTGTTGAAATAATTTAAGGTAATATAGGGGCCAACATTGTGGGGGCTATATACTTTCATTCTGAATCAGACGAGTCTAAAAGATTAATAACTGGGTACAAATAATAATACATAAATATTATTATATGGGGAACTTCCGAGGCGATAATAGGGAATAATAGAACAAAGAAGTATGTGTTAGCACTCGGAAAAATTGACAGACAAACAACAATAGAAAAAAACGAAGAACAATATATGGTCCGAAGTGGGATCGAACCCGTACTCAGTGGCACCGCGCCTTGCCACGAGAAGCCGAACGCTTGGCACACTACCACGCAGCCAACTAAAAAATTGGCTATTGCAGTAGTGTCTTACACGATGACGTTCTCAATGACTATAGCATAGGGTAACGATCACAGACCGGAAATAAATTGTATATTTGTACTTTCCTATTAATGCAAGTATCTCCCAGTAGGGCTGAATACTTGTGTTGTAGGATACTTCTTTGTTCTATTATTCCCTATTATCGCCTTGGAAGTTCCCCATATAATAATATTTATGTATTATTATTTGTACCCAGTATATAATCACTGGGAACTACTATTCGTGCTGTTTCGTCCAATAAATGTTTGTCTACAACACAAGTATTCAGCCCTACTGGGAGATACTTGCATTAATAGGAAAGTACAAATATACAATTTATTTCCGGTCTGTGATCGTTACCCTATGCTATAGTCATTGAGAACGTCATCGTGTAAGACACTACTGCAATAGCCAATTTTTTAGTTGGCTGCGTGGTAGTGTGCCAAGCGTTCGGCTTCTCGTGGCAAGGCGCGGTGCCACTGAGTACGGGTTCGATCCCACTTCGGACCATATATTGTTCTTCGTTTTTTTCTATTGTTGTTTGTCTGTCAATTTTTCCGAGTGCTAACACATACTTCTTTGTTCTATTATTCCCTAAAAGATTAATAACTGTTTGGGGTTGAACATTCCACAAACCATCATTTTTCCAATATTCCTCTTCCTGTTTTAAGACGTGGTCTTCACATTTAGCCCAATAATCTTTGTCTATATTTAATAAAGCGAGATTAGCAAGAGTCTTTACATCGCATATTTTGAATGTTGTATTTTCATCTGCCACTTGTCCTTTTAATTTTGCCCAGATTAGTTCTATTGGATTTAAATGAGCATGGTAAGGTGGCAGCCTCAAACTTATATGACCGTGCTCTTGGATAATCTTATCTATTTGAAAAATCTTTGTCCTCTGTTTTTGCTTTACTAGAGATAGTAATTCAGGTTTTAAGTACATGTTATTAAATTGTATGTGCTCCTTTGTGAGCCTTATCTTAATAGCATCTTTTGTACTGGATGACGTCGGGACTTTATCTTCAAGTGCAACAATGTTGTGGTACGCTGCATTGTCCATTATTAGGCAAGATGGTCGATCTAGTGATGGGAGAACAGAATTTTCAATCCAATGTCTAAATATGTGACCATTCATCTCAGAGTGATAATCCCGATTGTCTATGGATTTTGAAAGAAAAATGAGCTCTGCATTCTGTATTAGTCCATGTTGTCGACTACCTGCATGAGCAATTATCAAGCGCTGTCCTTTGCTGCTAGGTATTAATCTCTTAATCTTTCCATCTGATGACTGCCATTCCCTTTGGTTAGTGTGGTGAGCATTGATCCATGTTTCATCCAAGTACACAATATCATAACCTTGCTTGCGCACCTCTTTTACTTCATGTAAGTACTTGCTTCTCATGACTACTATATGTGGCTTCTCACAGATGATGTTTCGTCCATTGGAATACTTTCTGAATGTAAAGCCTGCAGCTCTCACATTCCTCCATAATGTAGACTTTGATATTTCAATACTGTTGTTCTTTTTCAGCGATACTTTTAATTTTCTTATTGTAACAGTTTCATTCATACCCAACATTTTGCGAAATTCACTTCTAATAAGTTCACTGTCGAAATTATCCAACATTTTTGCTCTTCCTTGTGATTTTGTATATTTTGAACATTGACGGTCACGTGCTTGAATGCAGCGATTAAATGACCGTTTAGATAAATCCAAAATGTGTCTTGTCCTATTCTCAGGGTTTTCTAAAGAATGAAATAATCTTCCTCGTTTAGCCTCTTTGCAAAAATAGTCATACATTTTTATTGCGATGTTTTGTAAACTGCAGAATTTCATTTTAAGACTCATGATAAATGTTAGCGTTCCACGTCTACACCTATGAAAGAACGGAAATGGAACACACAATGCCTCGTGTTTTCTACAAGTGTCTAATTGTGTCAGACAGCTCACTTTTAAAGCGTGCAAAATCGTAAATTTGACCGTGTATAGATTTGTAATCGCTATTTTTAACTTAAATACTGTAAACACTAAGTTTTGACTACATCAATGGGTCGTTATAAATTTATATAAATCAAATAAGCAATAATAATAACCAAATGTTTGTTTTTAATGAAATTAATTCCCTGTTGGGTTCTAATCATTCTAACTTTACATGCAAATTTTGAAAAAATTACAAAAAGCGGTTTAAAAGATATTGATTTTAAAAGTTGGGCACGACTTATGAAACAAGCTATAATGTCATGTTGTCAACAACTCATGATACGTTTTTTTTTTTTTAGATGATGTGGTATCAGCTCAAACTGTTCTCTTGTTGTGGCAACAAACGGACCCATTTTCACAGACAGAGTGAATCCCGAAGCCGTGTCAGTCTGCAAAAAATATATATAAAAATCTCCGCACCTGAACATAGAAGGCTTCTGGTCTGTAGTGCGTGCACGAACCACTCTGCCATTAAGGTTAGCATTTTGAATATGAGCAATTGCAATAGACAGACACTCCGGAAGAAATATTGCTAAAAAAGTAAACTGTATTTTTTGAGAATGTATCAAGGAAAACGCGATAAACTATAAGATTTACTAACAAGAAATATTTCAAGCAAACAGTCTAGATAACAATGTCAATTTCGTCTGCGTCTAACCGACCATTACTCAATTGTTAATGCACTTATAATGTTGACTCTATTCGCCGTTCCGGTTCAAACTTTACACCACCTACCGAAGACTTGTATTTAGGTTAGTGGAATAGTTTAAATACTTTACTCAAACAGAAATCATTTCCGTTTCGTCGGCTACACATTTTGAACCATGGTTTAACTTAAAAGTCGAATTAATTCCATAACAATCGGGGTGTTTGGCTGTAATTTGACGTTAATTGATAATTTTTAATTGATAATTTGTAAATTTATATATTTAAAAAAAAATGTCTTGCCCAGAAACGACTTTATCTGTCATAAATTATTTGTCCCTGAAAGAGTTTAAGAGAGTGTAGATGAGTTGTTTTGCGGTAGAGATGGAATAAGAAGTTGTTGTTGGTTTATTATAAAGCTGACAGTCAGCCATGAGTCGCCGAATACTTTCAGCCTAAATGATGTCTCAATTCTCGACACCCTCCAATAATGATAGCAAAAATGTAGAGGAGAGTGAGCAATTTTTGGATATATCCTTAGAGAACGAAATCCTGCTAACTCTAAACACAGATTATCATATCTTCTTATTTCTTTCAGCTCCACGTGGAGCATAGGTCTTCAACAACTACTTACCCAGCCGTCCTGTTTGATGCCATTCGTCTAAGATCGCCCCATGTCTTCCCCATTTTCCTCATTTCCGCTTTCAACCGCCTTCTCCACTTTCTCCAATTATATTTTGGTCTTTCTCTTTGTCTAATCCCCTGGCTATTCAAAAAGAGGGCATGTGCAATACACTGGGCTTCCGCAACGCCATCACCTTTGTTGCATCTCTCTGTCCATTGCTATTTTGAAATGCGCCTTGAATGATTCTACGATGGTGAATATTTATTTAATAGTTAACCTGTTTAATTTGTTGTAGTAAACACTTGCTAAATGCAAGTAAATAAATTGATAACACGAAGAAGACAGTACAACTGTAGATATCACCTACAAGTTTAATTATAACATATGAGTGTTGAAATAAAACAAACACATACTATTAATGAATCATTTCGACATTTTCATTTTATTTCAGGAGTTTTGCTATTTGTGATTCAGCAAACCAAATGTTAAGAAAGAAACTAATTAATTACAAATAATAAAGCCAGATTACTTATTTATGTACATATTAATTCAAACGTGACAAAAATAACTGAAGAATATATAAAAGGATATGCATACAAACAAACTTACATATGTTCAAACACATTATGCACATGCTCATACATAGATATACTTATAAATATTTTAATCAGAAATTTAGTGTTTAAAAAAATTTTAAACAGTAATTTAAAAAAAAAAAAAGGTATTCAGATTGGTGCAGTGCACTTTTATATACTACTCGTACAACATTTCAATATATTATTAAAAAAAAAAAACTAAACTTATTAGCTGATTATACAATATGTTTAGACTCAGTATATTATATAGTATAGTTAGTATATAGGAGAATTATGGAAAATACAGTTTATGGAAATGATGTACTACCGTAAGAGTCAAGGCATCTCATTAAAAATGTACGTAAAACCATCAGCATTAAGAAAAGCCAATAGGCTAGGATTGTTACGTCGATGAAGAAAACAAAATGATACATGAACACCAGTCTAGTGAAACCACAATTCGCAAACAACAGAAATAGACTCAAGATGCACCAACGCCTGTCAAATCATTGGGCAGCTATCACCACAATTGTCCAAAAAGGAGATAACCCTAGGAGCAAAACGAGCACTGTACAATACAATCTTCATTTCAACTTTGTGCTGCCATATGCCAGTCCTGGACATTAGATGCAATAACAATAAGAAAAATAACATCTACAGAGATGAGATGTGCTAGAGGAATGAATGACAGGAAACAATCTGAGAGATGACATCTTAAATAAAGAATTGAGAAAAAAACTAGGAATAAACCCCGCCACATAATATATATAGGCCGCGATAGCTCAGTGGTTAGTGAACTGGACTACCACGGACAAGGGGTAGGGTTCGATCCCAAACCACGGCTTCCGGGTTCACCCAGCCTTAAATGGGTACCGGATTTTTTTTCTGGGAAAGTAAAGCAGCACGGGCGTAATACTGACCACATTACCTCAAAAATCATGTGCTGAAGGTCTGTAAAATATAGGTTCACCAACACCATATTTCCCTATACGCCACTTGGCGTGACGGGGTACTTTACTTTTTTTTTTTTATTACATAATATATATATATATATATATATATATATATATATAAAACAACAGATAAAATGGCTTGGCCACGTGACAAGGCAGAAAGAAAAACACAACACAATGAGCCTTCAATAAACGCTGCGAGTACACCAGACCCAAGGGCCGACCACGAAAAAAGATGGATTAACTGAATATTAGAAGCACTAGGACACATAACAGCAGCAGAAACGAACAAAAGAGCAAAAGATAGCACATTATATCTCTCCTCGACGCTGAAAGGCAAATGAGGAAGGAAAGAAGATGAAGAAGAAGAAGAATAACTGGGCAAGGATACCACTGGAAATTAACCCAGGAATTGGTGCACAACATTGGCGATCGGAGAAGGATATGGAATAACTCATCATGCTCGCGTCTCATATGCTCCTTAAGGAACTATGGTTTGAGGCAAGAAAGCAGGTTAATGCGCTATTTTATTTGTTTCTCATCAACTACTAGTGATCGATGACTGGTTAACCATAGTCTCAGATTTTCTTAAGAAATCTAAAGAATAATAACGTACGTTTACGTAGTATTTGTTAAAGAGCAGTAAAAATATAAATACAAGGAATGTAATGACGGTCAGAGAGAACATCACATAGCAGAACCACATGCTGCTGAACTCTTCCATGAGAAACCCCAGAAGTAGAGGGTTTACGATTGTACCGGTTGATGATGTAATGCAAATGCAAGAGGAAACTGTAGCAGTGACCTTTATCAACTCGGATTCTGTCCATGAAAATCCAGCAGCGTAGACAGCAGACATTCCCAAACCGGCCACAGCAGTGAACACAGACAGTGCCGAGATGGCTCCATAGACTGCGCTAATTAAAAAGCCAGTGAAGGCCCAAAACATCAGAGTTAGGCATAGGAATAACAGATTGGTAACCGATAAAAGATGTGACACAAAAATCATAAGAAATCTGGACACAGCAAATGATGCCCAGAATATGACAGTTATGTAAACACTGTCCGACTTTGTCACAAAATCATACTCATTTACCAGAAATGGCATGAGGAAGAAAGAAAAACAAACCTCTACACACGAATAGACAATGAAAAAAGTACAAACCATCATCAAAATAAAGAGATGTAAATATAACGGAAGTTTTCTTTGCACAATTTTATCTCCGATATCAAGCGACTCCTCAAGTTTGGCTCTCTTTGAGCTATTTACAAACAAAACAAGAAAGGATAAGCTACTGGCAACGATGATTGATCCAGATAAAATGAAAGCGTATTGCACGTTCGTTGAACCAAGATCAGAGCTTTCGAAAACAGTCAAATTAATCTCGTTTGTGATATTGGCTATGCTTGTCTCATTCACTTTTTTTGCGAGAAACGGTTCTGAGTACAACGGAGAGATGATTGCGCCAATCGCAAAACAAAAATGTATAATCTGCATGAGTACTTTCCCGTCGTTGCCCCATATCTGCATGTGGCCAGCGCTACCAGCTGAAATGAAATGAAATAAATATATCATCACATATTCATTTGCTAGGATGGATTAGTTTCTTTTTCGTCTTCTTCTTTCCTTCCTCACCTGCCTTTCAGCATCGAGGGAGAAATAATTTGCGGTCTTTTGCTCTCTTGTTCGTCTCTGTTGCTGTTATGTTGCCTGATGTTTCTAATATTCCGTCAATCCATCTTTTTTTCGAGGTCTGACATTGGGTCTTGTGTACTCTCAAAGTTTATTGAAGGCTCAATGTGTTGTTTTGATCTTTCTGCCTTGTCACGTGGCCAAACCATTTTATCTGTTGATTTTTTACAAAATATTATGTGGCGGGGGTTATTCCTAGTTTTTTTTTCTCAGTTCTTCATTTCTGATTCTCTGAGGCTGTTTCCTGTCATTCGTCTAACACTTTAATCACTGTAGAGTTTATTTTTCTTATTGTTCTTGCACCTATGGTCCAGGATAGGTATTGGCACAAAGTTGAAATGAAAATTGTATTGTATAGGGCTTGTTTTGCCTCTAGTGTTATTTCCTTCTTGGACAATAATTGT
Source organism: Megaustenia siamemsis (assembly GCA_032433765.1). Lineage (NCBI taxonomy): Eukaryota > Metazoa > Mollusca > Gastropoda > Stylommatophora > Ariophantidae > Megaustenia > Megaustenia siamemsis. The sequence continues at coordinate 112,528,119 of JAVIAB010000092.1, read as the reverse complement.
GACAGCTGCCCGATGATTTGACAGGTTTTGTTGCATCTTGAGTCTATTTCTGCTGTTTGTGAATTGTGGTTTGTCACTAGACTTCCTAGATATTTATTTTCCTTTTCTTGTTTTAGTTGTCTACCGTCTAACGGTATGTTGGTAATTTGTGTCTCTCTTACGATATTCATTTTTATTATCAGTTTATTATCATTCATTTTATATCTGCAATTTAATACGTAAGGGATTCTCATCGGTGGATTACATTTCTTTCATGTTGTAGGCACTCACTTGGAAGGGGTTTCTTCAGCTTCTTGTGGTAGTAAAATGAGTGCTATGTTTTCGTTGTGTGTGTGTGTGTACATGCGCGAGTGAGTGTATGTGTAAATAATCCTTATTAGCGGCTGCTCAAAATCTTCAGCATGTACAATACATGCGTGTAAATACATAATTATGCATTTCTTCGCCATAAACCCATGCAGTGCGCAGTAAATGTGTGAGAAGATGCATACAAGAAATACCTGGTGCTGAATAAGTGGGTTTGATAGGAAGGAGTTTCACTCGTAACATCTTCCACAGTCAAAAGGGATTGGAGTGGTCTTACAGTGAAGGGACTAACAGAAAGAGAGAAAGAGAGACAGAAAGAGAGAGAGAGAGAGAGAGAGAGAGAAAGAGAGAGAGAGAGATAGAGATAATGTATACAACGAACATCTTGGCGAAAGTAGTGCAGAAAAGTGTGACCTCGGCGACAGGCAGGCAGCTATGACCTCGGTGATAGGTGGACACTAATGACCTCGGTGATAGGTGGACACTAATGACCTCGGTGATAGGTGGACACTAATGACCTCGGTGACAGGTAAGCAGATATGACCTCGGTGACAGGTGGACAGCTATGACCTCGGTGGCAGATAGGTAGATATGACCTCGGTGACAGGTGGACAGCTATGACCTCGGTGGCAGGTAGGCAGCTATGACCTCGGTGACAGGTAGATAGCTATGACCTCGGTGACAGGTGGACAGCTATGACCTCGGTGACAGGTGGATAGCTATGACGTCGATGACAGGTAGGCAGATATGATCTCGGTGACAGGTGAAGAGCTATGCCCCCGATGACAGTGGACAGCTATGACCTCTGTGACAGGTAGGCAGATAATGACCTCAGTGACAGGTGGACAGCTATGACCTCGGTGACAGGTAGACAGATATGACCTCGGTGACAGGTATGCAGCTATGACCTCGTTGACAGGTAAGAAGCTAAGACCTCAGTGACAGGTGAACAGTTATGACCTCGGTGACAGGTAGGTAGATATGACCTCGGTGACAGGTAGGCAGCTATGACCTCGGTTACAGGTGGACAGCTATGACCTCAGTGACAGGTAGGCAGCTATGACCTCAGTGACAGGAAGACAGATATGACCTCAGTGACAGGAAGACAGCTATGATCTCGGTGACAGGTGGACAGCTATGACCTCGGTGGCAACTAGGCAACTATAATCTCGTTGACAGCTAGGCAGCTATGACCTCGTTGACAGGTAGGTAGCTATGACCTCGTTGATAGGTAGGTAGCTATGACCTCGTTGATAGGTAGGTAGCTATGATCTCGGTGACAGGTAGGTAGCTATGACCTCGTTGATAGGTAGGTAGCTATGACCTCGGTGACAAGTAGGTAGCTATGATCTCGGTGACAGGTAGGCAGCTATGACCTCGGTGACAGGTGGGCAGCTATGACCTCGGTGACAGGTGGGCAGCTATGACCTCGGTGGCAGCTAGGCAACTATTACCTCGGTGACAGCTATGCAGCTATAACCTCGTTGACAGGTAGGCAGCTATGACCTCGGTGACGGGTAGGCAGCTATGACCTCGGTGACAGGTAGACAGCTATGATCTCGGTGACAGGTGGGCAGCTATGACCTCGTTGACAGGTAGGCAGTTATGACCTCGGTGACAGGTGGACAGTTACGATCTCGGTGACAGGTAGGTAGCTATGACCTCGGTGACAGGTAGGTAGCTATGACCTCGGTGACAGGTAGGTAGCTATGACCTCGGTGACAGGTAGGTAGCTACGACCTCGGTGACATGTAAGCTGCTAGACATTTACTGTCAGTTACCTTGGGTGTCGGGCGGATTTCTTTTTTTTTTTTTTCTGAATTTGCCTGATTGACTTGCGGCTTACCTATGACAGATCATATCTGGCACCATGCAAAATTATACACCAATAGAGGTTCTACTATAAAATGAGGGTTTTTTTTATGCATTAAAACTTTAACAGTTGTGCATCTGTACAATTTTGCTCCTCTGACGCGTCTCCACCACAAAGTGGTTTCGAGACCTGCGTGCCCATATTCCTAAGAGCTGTTATAGTTTTAGTGGTCGCAATGCTACAAAGGGATCTCCAATACTTAGCGGGGCGGGGCAAAGAGCTGGGGCAAGAAAAGGCGAGACATAAGCATGCTGAAATTGAATGCGCTGGGCTACTTGCCTAACATAAAAGTGCAACGTAATCTTCACCACGAAGACGTTACAGTTTAGCTGAAGGCGATGCGGTGCTCATCCCGTCGAGTCCCACAAGGCGGCGAGAGTGCCGGGCCCCTTGCGTCGAGAGGGCCCAGTTAATGCTACTGGTGGTCATCATCTTCTCTGTTGTGGAGTCAAGGCATAGAGAGAGAGGGCAAGAGCTATTGGTTGGCACGAAGGCTAAATATATAACAGTTCAGTGGACGCGGCGCAGAAGGAGTGCTAAATAAGATAATCCCCATAAAATATCGTGTGCGAAGAAAAAAATCGATGTTGTCTGTATACAAGAAACACACCTTCAATTTACAATTAGAGTATAACAGACATTCCGACTTGTCCAAGAGAGAGACAAAGAATAAAGAGCGGCATAAAGAGCGTGCTATAATAATACTTACAATATTTACACGCAATAATATACCAAACAATGACTATCAGTAAATAAAAATAAAAATAGTAACAAAATAATAAGAGATGACATATTAATAAAGTACACTAATATTCGCACTTTCAATTTAGATGTCCCAGCAAACAAGGACCTGTCTCCCAAAAATGGAAACAAAAAATTTAAATAGCTTAGTCACTGGCGATTTAAACAGCCTGTCTGAAAGACGGGGATATCCAGATACAGATAGTAGGGGAGATGAAAGAGAAGACTGGAGGATAGATGGAAATCTCCACTTGATAAACAAATCACATGATAAATCGAGGTTCTGCTCCATGTGGTGGCATACTTCTTCCACTCCAGATCTTCCATTTACAACAAGGGACATACAGTACAAAATTAGCAGAAAAGTACATGACCAACTAGCTATAGACCATCGGGCCAATCAAGTTGGATATAAACATGGAATATGTCATAAACAACACATTATGAACAACGAGCAATTGTTGATATCCTTGGAGAAGTTGGACACTAATCCTTTGTTTCTAATTCACCACAAGCCACGATGGTTTCCTTACATTTTTTATTTCCTTTGTGAGATCTTAACGACCTTCTGTCCCCTGCAATTGTATTGTTTTGTTAGCTCCATTAATCGACAGCAATAAGAAAGATGTACTCACTTGTGTTAATGCCTCCAGCAAAGAAACCACAAAAGACTCTCATGAAAATCATCAGGGGGTAACTGCTACAGTATGGAGTGACTATCGTGACAGCTCCCATTCCAAACACTGCCAGAAACAGCAACAGACTGAAGCCCACCTGAACAAATACAAGCCAATTAGGTGTACAGAAGGTGGAACCGGAATGAAGTGTATAAGCAGAGACATGTGGACACAATGGGAGTATGAACAAACTACATATGGTAATAATCAAAACAATAATGACGAATGTATGTGTAGTGTGTACCGTGGCGTTCATTTTCCTTCGGGCCACAGCGCAGTCTGCAGGGCACGCGTTAATTATTATTTTTATTTCTCATTCTAGTTCGGAATTATAATTTTCTTCATTATTTATTATTTTTGGTTTTAAATATATATCTCCGTGTGTGTGTTGTATATTTGTTCCTGCTGAAGGCCTACTGAGCTGAAACGCTGTTCCACTTTATGTAGTCCACTTATAACGTAAAGCTTTAACTATAGTTTTTTTTCTATATATTTTCCTGTATATTTATATATATATATATATATCTATTGACCTTTCGAGCCGTAACCGGCCCATAGGGCGTAGACCAAGATACACCTTCTCCTATATGAATTTTTGTTCTAGCAGTTTTCTTTTAAAGATATTTTATTAAATCTCGCCATCTGTCTCTGTTCTGTGCAAGCAGTTCTATCTCATTGAGGGAGCCGATTCCTGCTGCTCTTGCCTCTCTCATCAATGTTCTTCTCAGTGTCTCCCTGGGTCTTCCTCTTTTTCTTTTACCTGTTGTTTCCCATATGAGGGCTTGCTTTGCTATTCGATTATTATCTCTTCTCATCACATGTCCAACGTATGACCATCGTCTTTTCTTTATTACTGAAGATATTAGTGGTTGATTGGCGATTTCTCTAATTTCCTCGTTTGTTTTGAATTCGTTCCATTCTATACCAAGTATTTTCCTTAGACATTTATTTTCGAATGCGTTCAACTTTGTTTCTATATCTCTTGTTGTTTTCCAGCTTTCACACGCATACGTAAGGGTTGATAGTACATTTGATTTGAAAAGCCTAAGTTTTGTGTTTGTGCTAATGAGTTTTGATTTCCACAACTTTTCAAGGCTTCTGAAAGACATTGCTGCTTTAGCCAGTCTGATTCTAATTTCTTTGCTCGTATCCCCTTCTCGATCAATGTGACTTCCAAGATATATAAAGTGATCGATCTCTTCTACTGGTTTGTTTTCCATGTATATTTTGTCACTTGTTGGAATTAAACTTTTCATGACTTTAGTCTTTTCATGATTGACCTCAAGCCCAATTTTGCTGGCTATTGATGATAGTTCATTTGTGTTTTCCTGCATCGTTTTTATCCGACTGCTGATGAGAACTATGTCATCAGCAAAGTCGAGGTCCTCCAAATGGTCTCCTTGTATCCATTCGATGCCTTTATTACCAGTGCAGCATTTCTTCATTATGAAGTCCATAACAATTCCAAATAACAAGGGCGATAAAATACATCCTTGTTTAACCCCAGTTTCTATTGGGAAACATTCGCTCAGTCCTTCCTCTGTTCGAACTGCACATGTGTAACCATCATACATGTCTTTGATAATATTTATGATTTTTGATGGTAAACCATATTGCTTCAGAATTTTCCACAAAGAATCTCTATCTCTCTCTTCTACCTTTTAGCTCCCAGTGGAGCATAGGTCTTCAACAAACACTTTCCAAGTCGTTCTGTTTTTTGCAATTCTTTTAAGATCATTCCATGTCTTCCCCATCATCTTCATCTCTGCTTCAATCTGTCTTCTCCAAGAATTCCTTGGTCTTCCTCTTTGTCTTTTCCCCTGGGGATTCCAAAAAAGGGCCTGTTGTGTAATACTCTCAGTTGGTTTCCGTAGTGTGTGTCCTATCCATCGCCATCGTCTTCGCTGTATTTCTTTATCCACTGGTATTTGACCGGTACATTTCCATAATTCCACGTTTGTGACTTTGTCCTGCCATTTCCATCCCTTTATTCTGCGCAAGCATCCATTAATGAAAGTCTGTACCTTCGTGATTGTCAATTTTGTTATTCTCCATGTTTCACAGCCATATAATAGAACCGACTTAACATTGGAGTTGAAAATTTGTATTTTTGTATTTAGCCTAATTTCTTTGGATTTCCATATGTTTCCCAGTGCAATGAAAGCTCCTCTTGCTTTTGATATCCTTATTTTGGTATCGTTTTCTGTTCCTCCCTCTTTATCTATATTACTGCCCAGATATATATAAGATTGTACGTCTAGTAGAGGTATTTCTCCTAGTTTTATTTGGTTATTGCCAACTGCATTAATTCTCATAATGTTGGTCTTATCTCTATTAATCTTTAGTCCTAGCTGTTGTGATCTCTCATCTAATATACTCATTTTATCTTGCATCTGTTGGTGGCTGTGTGATAGGAGAGCTATGTCATCAGCAAAGTCTAAATCATCAAGTTGTTTGGTCAGTGACCACTGGATCCCATTTCTGTTGTTTTGAGTTATTTTCATAATCCAATCTATGGCCAGTAGAAAGAGAAATGGAGACAGAAGGCATCCTTGCCTTACTCCTGTTCTTATTTCAAATGCTTCTGTAAGCTGTCCTTCATGCACCACACTACATTTTGTTCCTTCATACATTGTTTTTATCAGGTTAATAAACTTTATGGGGATTCCATAATGACTCAGCAACTTCCAAAGCATTCTTCTGTCTAAACTATCAAATGCCTTTTCGTAATCTATGAATCCAATATAAAGTGGGGATTTTAGTTCTAGACTTTGTTCAACTATTATACGTAGAGTAGTTATTTGAACAGCACATGATCTGTTCTTCCTAAAACCTGCTTGTTCATCTCTCAAGTGTTTCTCTATAGCCTCTTTTAGTCTCTCCAGAATGATTCTGCCTAATATTTTTCTTGGCACTGATAGTAGCATAATTCCCCTATAATTTGTGCACTCCTGTAAACTTCCTTTCTTTGGTAGTTTGATCATATAACCTTCTCTCCAGTCTTTAGGTATTTCTTCCCTCTCCCAAATTTTATCCAATAGATTATGTAACATCTTGGTAGAGGTGATAATATCTGCTTTGATGGCTTCCGAAGGAATTTCATCTGGTCCTGTGGCTTTACCATCTTTTAACAGTTTGATGGCTTTCATTATTTCTTCTTTGCTTGGTTTTCCGCAGTTAACGTGTAATTCTTCTTCTGCTGGTAGTATATCTGGAGGATTATTTGAGCCAGGTCTGTTCAAAAGTTCTTCAAAGTGCTCCTTCCATCTCTCCATTTGTTCCTTTATATTACTAAGCAGATTTCCTTTCTTATCTTTGATAAAGGCGTTGATCTGTTTGTATTTTCCACCTAATTTCTTTGTGCTGTTGTACAGTTCTTTCATATTCCCTTTATTTGCTGCTTCTTCTGCCTCTTTAGCTAATTCATCTATATATTTCCTCTTATCCCTTTTAATGCATCTTCTCACTTCTTTGTTCACCTCTGTGTAAGCTTCCTGTGTCTTGGCTTTATTACTTCTTGTTTTGCTTTTATTTATGTCTGCTTTCTTGTTCTTTCTTTCTTTAATTTTATCCAGGGTCTCTGCTGTCATCCATGCCTTATTCTGGCGTTCTCTTTTCCCCAGTGTTTCTTCGCATGTCTCTTTCCATATATTTTTTACCTGTTTCCAATGATCTTCTATATTTATTGTATTTTCTAGTTGTTGGAGGACTTGGTATTTGTTTGATATTGTGACTGCGAATTTATCTTTAATTCCTTGTTCTTTAAGAAACCCTACATTGAAATACGTTCTGCCTTATTCGTTGTAGTATACCTTTTTAATTTAATTTTAAGTTTGGCTAACAGCAGATGATGATCAGAAGCTATATCTGCCCCTCTATATACTTTTACATCCTGTAAGGATGACTTAAACTTATTATTAATACATATGTGATCAATTTGATTTTCCGTTCTATGATCTGGTGACACCCATGTAGCTTTGTGTATTCTTTTATGTTGGAATATTGTTCCTCCTAGGCTCATTTGATTAAGGGCGCAGAAATTCACAAATATCTCTCCATTCTCGTTTATATCTCCAAGTCCATGTTTTCCCATAATCTCTTCGAAGCCTCTGTTGTCTGATCCTACCTTAGCATTTAGGTCTCCCATCAAGATTATAATATCCTTGGCTCGTCTTGCATCCATCTGGCATTGTAGCTGTTTATAAAAATCATCTTTAACTGAGTCATCTTTATCGTTGGTTGGTGCATAGCATTGTATAATGTGTAATTTTATTTTGTTTTTGGTTGTTCTAAATGTTGCTCTCACCAGTCTTGGTCCCACTGCCTCCCATTCTATTAGTGTCTTCTGTGCATTCTTTGATAGCATTATAGCTACCCCTTCGCTACGTTGTGCTCCTGGTTCCTGGTGTCCTGATGATAAAATCATCTCCCCTGTATTCAATTTTATTCTCTCCGCTCCCAGCCATCTTGTTTCACACATTCCCAGAATATCTATCTTGTAGTTGTTCATTTCTGCTGCCACTTGTGCCGCTTTTCCCTGTTCGTTAAGGGTACGAACATTCCAGGTGCCAATTCTGGATGATTTCCTGGTAGACAAAGGGTGAGTCGGCAACCCGGACTCCTTATGGCTTTCTCCGGATTGCGTCATACGTCTCTTAGACAGAGAGCCCTTCTCTTTCCTGGTTGACGGATTTACTTTATCTTTCTTTGACTTGTTCATGTTTGTGAAGTTTTTTCGGCTTATTTTTTTACAGTATGGGATAGCCAGTCCCATGCCTAACCCTCCTTTCTCGCCTCTTACGAACATGCCTGGTAGGGTACAGCGCCGCTATTCTTTACTTCCCTTTCGGGCCCCGGCAGCGCACGGGCGAAAGAATCTCTATGAATACTATCAAATGCTTTTTTGAAGTCGATGAAGTTAAGTACAAAAGGTTTTTGCTTTTCAATGTGTTCCTCCAATATAAGTCGTAGAGTGAAAATGTGGTCAAGACAGCTTCTCCCTTTTCTAAACCCAGCCTGTTCTTCACGCATTACTGTATCTATTGAATCCTTTATTCTATTTAGGATGATTTTACAGAATAACTTTGAGGCAACTGACAAAAGTGTCACGCCTCTCCAGTTGTTACAATCTCTAAGATTGCCCTTTTTTGGGATCTTAACAATGATTCCTTTTTTCCATTTATGAGGCGTCTTCTCTGTTTTCCAAATGATGTTGAACATTTTTTGGAGATGTATTAAATTATGGCTATCAATTGCCTTGAGGATCTCAGCTGTTAACTTATCCTCTCCAGCAGCCTTGTTATTGGTCATTAGCTTTAAGGTGGTTTCTATTTCACTCAAGGTGAAGTCATCTAAATTTACATCTAATTCTGCTGCTGGTGTTTCTATATATATATATATATATATATATATATATATATATATATATATATATATATATTGTTAGTTCTCCTGGGTATACAGAACCAAACAGATGTTGGTTCTTGATATGATACAAGTTATAAAGAGGGTAACGATAATAGTTATAACGAATCATCATCATCATGTACCCTGCCGGATGGCGTAGGCGATCATGTCCCTCCACAACCTTCTATCCACAGTGCATCGTATCAGTTCTGTTGTTGACTGTTTTCCATGCCATGACACCAAGCTATCCAGTATTTTCTTTCTTTGTCGTCCGCGATCTCTCTTTCCTTTTATTTTGCCAGTTGTAACCAAGTATTCCAACTTTCCTCTTCTCATGATGTGCCCAAAAAATGTTGATTGCTTCTTTCTGATGTTTTTTAAGAGCTCCCTTTTTGTGTTGGCCTCTTTGAGAACTTCCTCATTGGTCTTTTTATCTGTCCAGGGAACTTTCAACATTCTTCTGAGAAATCCCATCTCTGTGGCCTCTAACCGTCTTTTCATTTGTTTGTCTACTGTCCATGATTCGCTTCCATAGGTCAGAATTGGTTCTATATAGCACTGATGAACTCTCTTTCTCATTTTTATTGACATAGATTTGTTGCATAAGATATTTTTCATTTTCTTAAATGCTATTTTGGCCTGAGCTATTCTGCTTTTTATTTCTGTGGTGCATCTCCAATCTGATGTAATTATTGTGCCCAAGTATTTGAAACGTTGCACTTGTTTTAGATTTGTCTCGTTTATTTTTATGCTGCATGATGGTGATGATTGTTTCTTCGATATAACCATTACTTCTGTTTTCTTACTATTCAGACTGAGACCTTTCTTGTTGCTTTCTTCTACTATTATGTCTATCATTTCTTGTAGTTCGTTCTCTGTCTCTGCTATTAAGACTGTGTCATCCGCATATCGCAAATTATTTATGTTGTGACCGTTGACTTCAATTCCTTTTTTGTCTACTATTGATCTCATAATATATTCGCTGTAAAGTGAAAAACAAGTCCGGTGACAGAACACAGCCTTGTCTGACTCCTTGTTTTATATATTGGAATTGTCCTGTTTGGTTGTTAATTCGTATAGCTGCTGTTTGTTGCCAGTACATATTTTTTATGATTCGCAGATCCTTGCCATGAATGTTTAATTTCTCCAGCATATTGATTATTTCCACATGCTTTACAAGTTATAACGAATATTATTCTCATTTTCATTAGTGGTGCATCTTTTTTTATTATTGAACATGGGAAATTCAAAATAACATGCCATCTGAAACAGTAACAAACCTCTGTCTATTTCTGTCGGTGAAATCATCTCATAATATCTTATGTCTGGCTCATGACGTAGGCACATAAAATGTATTATACGCCTATATTAAAAAATATAAAATAAGGTTAGCGGGGTAGAGCTCTGCCCTACTAAAGGAGGGATAAGACGTCTCCTTTCCTCCGCTAGTCTTCGGAACATCCTTGGGCAAGGTGGAGCTGCCGTTTAGCCCACCTATCAGGGTTATATGAAGCCATTGGAGCAGGTGGTGGATGGGGCTGTGGGAGCAGCCAACAAGTAGTGCCGGTTATGGTACCCACTCCGCGATGGCAGACAGAGGATCATGTATAGAGACGATGGCTGCGATCTCCGACTAGAACAGTCACTGCCAAGATTGAAAGGAATGGCAAACTACCTTCTTATATTGCCTAGAATAATCATGTCAAACACAACTTAATATCTACAGCTAACAACGTTAATGAGGACATGATCGTCTACGCCAACCAGTATGGCACATGATGATTATGATATTAAAAAATCATGCGAGGCCGCCAGGAGAGCGCTAGAAAACATATAGAATAAGTATAAAATGGTGTTAAAGAGCTAAACTTGTTGGGAGACAAGACAAAAGACGTTTCAGCAAAAAGCCTTCATCAGGTACAAAACGATAAATATCAAAACCAAAATAAACACTAAATGCAAAAACTTATCTCTAAATGACGATGTAAGTTTTACAAATAAAAAAAAAAATCCTCTTTCGATCTTTCGGACACTACAAGTCTATCATCTCACATCATCATTTCAAGATAAGTACTTGCATTTCGTATTTGTTTTTGTTTTAATAGTTGTTGTTTTGTATCTGATGAAGACTCTTTGTCGAAACGTCGTAGCTTGTCTCGTCTCTCTACAAGTTTAACTGCTTAATACATTTTTAATGATGGAAAATTATGTGACCGTAATTTTGACAACAATAATTTCTCTCTTTCATACTGACTTTCATCCGAAAACTACTAAAGGCACTGATAGACCTCTCCATAATCTGCCATTAAAAGGACGTTAAGTGGGCGTATACTCGATGTGTTGTGTTGTTAATGTGCGCCATGAGGCCCAATACATCCAATATCAGGACGGTATTGTTGAGTACTGTGTTGCATTCTTCTTCGATCCCAACTCGCTTGGTTAGATTACATTTGTTAGTTTGTTTCTACAGGCAAAGCGAAAAGGTGGAGTGGGGTCTGGATGACTCTGGTTCACCGATCTTGCGAAAGCCATGACTTATGATTCGCTGATAGCTTCAAGAATATATATACGGCTACACCCGTACGTGTGCGTACACATGCATGTGAAAAAGTGTGCATACAGCATACATACCCAGAAGTGTCCACAACTATGTCCGTGTGCATACACAAAGCACAATTAATAGACATGAAGAATACAAGGTACCCGAAAGGAGGAAAGAGTGGAATGTTTTAGAATGGGGTTCGCTACGAACATGTAAAAGGTAAGGTAGTAGTGCAGGTGGAAATGGTATCGCCTTACACAAAGGTAAGCAGCCCGGACACAAGAGATATAGGGAACAGCCGATGTGTCGCAGTATGGTCTAGTAGAGGAGAGCTGTGAATGGCATACCATGTGCATATACTAATGTACTCATAGATGAACAAAAGAGTAGAATATGCAATAGGAAAGGGGCAGCTACAGGGAAACTCTGTGTATGAGTGTGATACATTCATGCCTCGTGGGATCAGCAAACCCAATTGGATTATAAGACTATTCTACAAGACGAACCGGCTGCGGTCGTCGGAGTGGCAAAGGACAATACCAGTGATATGGATTCAGTGTTTGCTCTCTGAGTACTATTGTTACTATTTAGGATTATAAAGTTACTATTGTTTTATTTGTCTCAACTGAGAAATTGTTTATTGCTGACTGCTATGGTAAGATAACTGAACCAGACCATTTTTCATCAACCTGTGAAAGCCATAGAAGAACATTAACAGGTCCGATCGAACAAAGATTGAGGCAAATTCGGTGCAAAAAAAAATTGTCGTTTCGTAGTTTCGATGAGCTGAACTGAAAGCTCGAATAAGGTAGCTCACATTTATGTTATAGCACAACGCAAACTACGCCAATTTCACTCTGATGTTATATGAGACATGCAAGACTAAGCGAATATCACTGCAACGCTATCATAACATTTGTATTCACTACAGTGGTTATGGTTACGATCAGGAAACCAAGGATTATAGCTCAAGTTTAATATTGGCTGACCTGATTGTAGACAGCACCGCACACAAGTGATCCGGCCAAATAACCCCCGTTAAAACCAGTGACGAATGCCGAGGCTCTTTCCAGATCTGTGCCGGTTATTATCTGTAAGTCCAGCAACGTGGCTCCAGTCAGCCCGTCCGTTATGCCCTAGCACACAAATCAAATATATGAATAAGTATATGTTAACGTCATTATTTGCATATTTATGCTGTGCTTTTGTACTATATATATATATATATATATATATATATATATATATATATATATATATACATACACAACTAGATACACCGGTTACATACCATCATAAGAAATAGATAATCAAATCAAACAGAGGACCACAAGCCCCAAATCAGGATGCCTTTCATAATATGAATAGATATGAACAAGTTATAATTATACGCCTCAGAACAGGACACAATCAACTCCATAGTCACATGTATACACAATTCAAGATCGGCACCTCAACTACTTGTACATGTGGACAGGCGCCCCAGACTGCTCAACACATACTTCAAAACTGCACTGAATATAGTAAACTGAGGAAAATCCATTGGCCCATAGATACAACACTACATACAAAACTATATGGGCCACTGCAAGAATTACAAAAGACTGTAAAAGTAATACAGGAAACGACATTGCAGATATAGACAATACTTCGGGCGAACAAAAGATATATATATTTAAAATTATAGAAGACATAAAGGTTGACTGCAAAGATCTAAAAACAATAAAGAACGTGTACAGGCAACAAACAGCGACCATAAGAACTGGAAATCAATTGGAAATGTTTCAACAAATATAACGGTGTTAGGCAAGATTGTGTACTGTCAACAGATAGTGTGTATATATAAATACACACACACACACACAGATTATTTTATGATACATAAGAGACACGCCTGGAATAACAATTGGAGGTCATAATATTAATAACCTCAGGTATGCTAATGCTACAGTCTTAATCATTACGAGTGAGAATGAATTACAAGAACCGTTAGACATTATAGTGAAGGAAAGCAAAAAATAAAAGACTCAGTCTCAATAGCAAAAAGACAGAAGTAATGATGGCAACACAGAAAAAGACACCACTGCAGTGCACAATAACGACAAGTGGAACAATATTAAAACAAGTAAATAAATTTAAATGTCTGAGAACAATCTTAACCTCAAATGGTAGATGCACAACAGAGGTGAATTGTAGAATGGCTTAGGAAAAAGCAGCTTTCCAAAAGAAATGAGAAGATACTGTGTATTATATTTTTGACAATAGAAACAAGAAAAAGAGTTCTTAAATGTTATGTAGAGCCAGTCTTAACATGTGGATGTGAATAATGAACAATATGACAGCAGACAATAACATTACTCAAGGCTGTCGAAGTGTGGTTTTACAGAAGAATGTTGAGAATGTCATGGACAGCTAAGCAGAGTAATGAAAACGAAATGAGGCCAAATAATGAAATGAAATAGGTTAGCCACGTCAGCAGGCACGGTACTTCATGATGATAATAGTCGTCAACTCTTTCCAATGCCAGACGATTGAGATAAATATTGCCATCTGGGGGATTGTTATTTTTCATTATTTTTGTTTTATCCCTGTTGATTTCAAGTCGTATTATTTCCGTCATGGATGATAGCTTATCTGTGATATTTTGCATTTTGTCACTTAAAAGCTCTATATAATTTGCACAATCTAGATCTTCCAAGTAATTTTTGTCGTACGATTTAATGCCATTATTGCCTTTCAAAAATCTCATCATCATCATCATCATCAAGTACCATGTCTGCTGGCGTAGGTGATAATGTCTTTCCACAACTTTCGATCCTCACAGTTAATTATCATTTCTGTTGCTGACCTTCTGCCAAGCCATTCACTTAAGCTGTCTGGTATATTTTTTCTGTGCTTCCCTCTATCTCTTCGTCCCTCAACTTTCCCAGTTGTCACACTATATTCCAGTCGTTCCCTTCTCATTACATGGCCAAAAAATTATGCTTGTTTCTTCCTAATATTGGAAATTATCTCTCCTTTTGCTTCGGCCTCTTTCAGAACGTTTTCATGACTTTTCTTAGCTGTCCATGGTATCCTCAACATTTTCCCGTAAAATCACATTTCTACAGCCTCCAGTGATTTTCTTACATGTTGTACTATTGTCCATGATTCACAACCAAATACACATTACAACATTTACTCATTATATACTCAATGGTAACTCCAAACTTTTAAAGGTGTTAGTATACATCCCTATTTTACGAAGCATAACATCATTAGGTGAGAAAGCTCGAACTAAGATAGACAAGTGATGATTCAGATTATACCCAAGAAAGAACAACTATTTTCAATATTGCAAAGAAAAGCTAGCATTTGATACATAAATGATATTTGCCTTTGCAATAAGAAACATTTTTTGCCAGTACTAGATTTGGACATAACAAAACAAAATAAAAACAATATAACACTCGTAACAATAAAAATGAGATATCTGAGAAGAACGGTTATTGAAAGCCACAAGAATAGAAAGGATTCGGAATGATGATGTAAAAATATGATTTATGATTACACCAGTAGTAGACTACATGACCCCAAAAGATGGAGACATTTAACGAGATTGCCACCAGGCACTAATGAGAAAACAGGTACATTTAGAACCTGTCGAAGTAAAGGAAGGGGTCGGGGCGGGAGAGAGAGAGAGAGAGCGAGAGAGAGAGAGAGGGAGAGAGAGAGAGAAACTGACCTTGTGACCTTGAAGGCTTTGGATCGATGAGATATTAGACATTATGATAAGCACCAAGTATAAAACAAATCATTGAGCATCGACTCAAACCCTATTATCATTGTTGCTGACAGGAAGAATGGACGAAGGTAAGTTTAGTAAGTATAGAGCAGGATCTTATCCTACCTCAACAGTGTTTATCAGCAATCTGATCTGATGGATCTCTTACCTTGACAAAAAAACACTATGGTAACTTTAAAAAAAAAAAAATGTCTTAATATCAATTTCAATGACTGTTTGACTTTTACTTTCTTTTGAAATATTGTCCAAGCAGCAGCATAAAGCCGGGTCTTTTATTGATTTTAAAATGCAACAAGTTCTTCTACATGATCAGAATGGACACGGGAACAATGTTTTATTGCCATTGAAACAAATATCAACGAAACTCCTAAAAAATAAGTGAATCAAGAAAACGCTTCATCATTCGTCTCTTAATATGAGCAGACAAATGTGAAACTAAAGACCAGTTTTGTTAAATTTAAAAGTGAAAATAAAGAGAATAAACACTGTATACTAAAAACCAAAAATAATCTGATATTGGAAAAGTAGAACTTAATAATTGAAGTCTAAAGAAGAAGATCTCAAGTAATTCACTGTAATCCAAACTATAAATCTGAGTACATAAATGAAAATGAGTAGAGAGCAGTAATATTTCTGAAATATTTACTGAAATGTCAACAATCGTCTTTTTTTCTTACAATGATAAGCTAATTTGGTGTATACTACAAGTGTTGTGGTGGTTGCTAAAGTTTGGCAAACCATTTTACGTGAGTCTTCCCATCCGAACCATCCATCTTCGGCATGACATTTGTTTGTTTCTAGGGGCTTCAATGTGAGTTAGAATTAGGATCTGAATCAGTTTTGTTGTTTCGTGGATACTTACAGCAAGGTTTCGTGGATACTTACAGCAATGTTTCGTGGATACTTACAGCAAGGTTTCGTGGATACTTACAGCAAGGTTTCGTGGATACTTACAGCAAGGTTTCGTGGATACTTACAGCAAGGTTTCGTGGATACTTACAGCAAGGTTTCGTGGATACTTACAGCAATGTTTCGTGGATACTTACAGCAATGTTTCGTGGATACTTACAGCAATGTTTCGTGGATACTTACAGCAATGTTTCGTGGATACTTACAGCAATGTTTCGTGGATACTTACAGCAAGGTTTCGTGGCTACTTATAGCAAGGTTTCTTCGATATTTACTGGAAGCAGTCAGCTTTGACTACTCTAGCTAGTCAACACTCAATAACTGATTGATAATTTTAAACACTGTATAAACATTTAGATATTGTAGACAAATAATGACAAAATCAGAAATAATGAACTTACCAAACCAAAGAAAGCCCCAGCTATCAACCAAGAAGGAATTAATTTACTCATATATCTGGCATCTCTGAAACGTTCTTGAATATTCTGGAATGTCCAGCTGTCAATATTGTCCATAGGCTTTGGCTCCTTTCTTTCAAGTAAACTTTCTGTTTGTTTTTGATGTGTCTCATTGCCCGACATAGCTTTCTGTGTCGCGTCATTCATCCTGATGTATAGAATTTCTTGCGAGTTGCTATTCTTCTCTTTCTTCTACTTCCTTTAGTGTGCCGTGTTTCTTAGTTTACTCAAGGAGAATGGATCAAGCTGCTGGCAGGATGTACATAGGCGCGCGACAATTTGTCTATCATTTGCAGAAATAAAATTGGTATATCTGAAATATAAATATAAACAAGTTGTTAGTCGATATTTAACTGTAATTAAAACACTGTAAATACAATTACAATGTTGTAGAATAGAAGAATGAGGTTAAGGAGGAAATTATCCGACCGAAAGCTCACGGAACTGTTTTAACAAGTAAAAAGTAATGGCAAGTGGTGTATAGGGAATATTGTGTTAGTGACCATAATTTTTACAGACCTTCGGTACATGATTTTTAAGGTAATGTGGTCGGTATTACGCCCGTTCCGCTTTACTTTCCCAGAAAAAATTCGGTACCCATTTAAGACTGGGTGAACCTGGAAGTCATCGATCAGGATCGAACCCGAACTTTTGTACTTCGTAGTCAAGTACACTAACTACTGAGCTATCGCGGCTCCCTGTTTTAACTGTTTGACATTTTCTATATTGAGATACCCGTGGATTTCTCTTCCAATCAATGCTAGAGTCTGAATGTCAACCACACTTCAAGATAATGTAGTAAAGGCAGGATTTGTTGCTCTCGTTCTTCACCATCATTTAATTGTTTTTTGGTGTCGAATTCCTCGACGACTCTTTACGTAAACCAGAAGTCTAAGGCAATGAGATTGTCACGTCCCAAGTTTGTATAAACCAGAAGTCTATGACAATGAGATTGTCCCGTATATTGTCCCGTCCCAAGCTTGCATAAACCAGAATTCTATGGCAATGAGATTGTCACGTCCCAAGCTTGCATAAACCAGAAGTCTATGGCAATGAGATTGTCACGTCTCAAGCTTGCATAAACCAGAATTCTATGGCAATGAGATTGTCACGTCCCAAGCTTGCATAAACCAGAATTCTATGGCAATGAGATTGTCACGCCCCAAGCTTGCATAAACCAGAATTCTATGGCAATGAGATTATAACGCCCCAAGCTTGCATAAACCAGAAATCTATGGCAATGAGATTGTCACGTCCCAAGCTTGCATAAACCAGAAATCTATGGCAATGAGATCGTCACGCCCCAAGCTTGCATAAACCAGAAATCTATGGCAATGAGATCGTCACGCCCCAAGCTTGCATAAACCAGAAATCTATGGCAATGAGATTGTCACGCCCCAAGCTTACATAAACCAGAAATCTATGGCAATGAGATTGTCACGCCCCAAGCTTACATAAACCAGAAGCTATAGCAATGAGATTGTCACGCTCCAAGCTTGCATAAACCAGAAATCTATGGCAATGAGATTGTCACGCCCCAAGCTTGCATAAACCAGAAATCTATGGCAATGAGATTGTCACGTCCCAAGCTTGCATAAACCAGAAATCTATGGCAATGAGATTGTCACGCCCCAAGCTTGCATAAACCAGAAATCTATGGCAATGAGATTGTCACGCCCCAAGCTTACATAAACCAGAAATCTATGGCAATGAGATCGTCACGCCCCAAGCTTGCATAAACCAGAAATCTATGGCAATGAGATTGTCACGCCCCAAGCTTGCATAAACCAGAAATCTATGGCAATGAGATTGTCACGCCCCAAGCTTACATAAACCAGAAGCTATGGCAATGAGATTGTCACGCCCCAAGCTTGCATAAACCAGAAATCTATGGCAATGAGATTGTCACGCCCCAAGCTTACATAAACCAGAAATCTATGGCAATGAGATTGTCACGCCCCAAGCTTACATAAACCAGAAGCTATGGCAATGAGATTGTCACGCCCCAAGCTTACATAAACCAGAAGCTATGGCAATGAGATTGTCACGCCCCAAGCCACTGTGCTAATGCAATGTAGCTTATCCACAACGTAAAGTACATTTTTCTCCGTGTCTTGAGTATATGAAGTACATATTTTGTCTCATTCCTAGCTACAACAAGTACACGCATATTAAATGCTTATATAGACATTTGTACAGATGCTTTCATTGCACAATTTTGTAGTAGGTTATGGTAGATTCTGTCAGAGTTGGGTCGTGGCACAATTATTCTTTAAAGCACATCAGTATCGTCGTTATTATCTTCATCGTCAAAATCATCGTCCTCAAGTACCGTTTCTACTGATGTAGGGGATTAAGTTCTCTGCAAACTTCTGCCTTTAAAGTTGTTTATAAATTCTGCTGTTGACTTCTTATCACTCTATTCTCTCAAATCGTCTGGTATCTTTTCTCTCCTTTTCCCCCTATCTGTTTTTCTCTCAGGTTTTTTTTTTCAGTAGCCACAAATGATTCTATTGATTCCATTGATTCCACTCTCATTACATAAAAAGAAGTAAAGAACTCCCGTCACGCCCAAGGGGCGTATAGGGAATATGGTGTTAGTGACCATATATTTTACATACCTTTGGTACATGATTTTTGGAGTAATGTGGTCGGTATTACGCCCGTGCCGCTTTACTTTCCCAGAAAAAAATCCGGTACCCATTAAAGCTGGGTGAACCCGGAAGCCGTCGGTTAGGGTTGAACCCTACCTCTTCTCCTTTATAGTCCAGTTCATTAACCACTGAGCTATCGCGACTCCTTTCTCATTACATGGCACGAAATAATAATAATTGTTTCCCCCTGAAGTTAGCAACAAGCTTTAATTTTGCTTCATTACTTGTTTAAGCTTTTGCAACAAATAGCAGAATAGAAGCTAAAGAAAAGAAATAGGAAAGCATTATATATTTTCAGAGCTCAAGGAAGACAGAATAGAATCAACAACTCGCACCAACAATTAGTTTGTTTAGATATAATAATATGAGAAGGCCAGTAATTCAGTAAAAAAAAAAAATTGAAACAGGATTATTAAACGCTGATATTTTCCAAATATATACACTAGATAGCATACCATCATTGTTTATCTGCTAAGATGTGTGTGCCGTGACATGCCGTTGTTTGCATCTGGCTGGTGTGTGATTATAAGTAGGTTAAAAGCATATAATACGCAATTAATAACACACAAATGAAACTTTACTATCTAACATCATAATGTCACGTACTAGTAATTAGCCAGTGCTTACTTTATCAAGAATATACGATCCCACATATTTTATCAGTGAGTATGTATACCGTGTAAAAGTAAAGTAAAGTACCCCCGTCACGCCAAGCGGCGTATAGGGAAATATGGTGTTAGTGACCCTATATTTTACAGACCTTCAGCACATGATTTTTGGGGTAATGTGGTCAGTATTACGCCCGTGCTGCTTTACTTTCCCAGAAAAAAAATCCGGTACCCATTTAAGGATGGGTGAACCCCGAAGCCGTCGTTTGGGATCGAACCCTACCCCTTGTCCGTGGTAGTCCAGTTCACTAACCACTGAGCTATCGCGGCTCCCTTGTATACCGTGTGACTATGTAATATAAAAAAAAAAGAAGTAAAGTACCCCGGTCACGCCAACTGGCGTATAGGGAATATGGTGTTAGTGACCATAAATTTTACAGACCCTCGGCACATGAATTTTTGGGGTAATGTGGTCGGTATAACGCCCGTGCCGCTTTACTTTCCCAGAAAAAAAATCCAGTACCCATTAAAGGCTGGGTGAGCTGGAAGCCGTCGGTTGCGATCGAACCCTACCTCTTGTCCTTTGTAGTCCAGTTCAATAACCACTGCGCTATCGCGGTTCCCACTATGTAATATAATAAAACACAAATGCTTCCATCTATAAAAAAAAAAAAAGAAGTTTCTAACTCCGGAACACTAAATAAGTAGTATATCTTTTTTCAAATTATCTAAATCTACACATGAAAACTCTTCAAGGAGAGACTTTAAACCAAATAAAACAATAAGAGAGAAATCAAACAAGAACACGTATCATGTATGCATAAAACTGAAAGTATACGAACAACGGTCAAGTGCTCAGATTGGAAACAAGGAAGACCCCAGCACCACAGGGTGGGAATATATAACAATGAAAACCAAAACAAACTGAGAAGAGCAATTAATATAGACAGAGCTCAACTATACACTTAAGGAAGATACCCGTGTGCTCTAGCGTTTGGTCTCTCGTGGCAAGGCGCTGTGCCAAGGAGTACGGGTTCGACCCTGCTTCGGACCATGCATTGTTCTTTCTTTTTTTTCTGTTGTCGATTATTTATTTATTTTTTTCCGAGTGCTGTAAACATATCTTCTCCTCTGAAATGATTCGTTGGTCTATCACCTCGGAAGTTTCCCTCTATAATCATCATCATCATCAAGTACCGGGCCTTCTGTCGTAGGTGATCATGTCTCTCCATAACTTTCGATCTCGGCAGCTATTTATAATTTCTGTTGTTGACCTTATGCCAAGCCATTCTCTTAAGCAGTCCGGTATTTTTTCTCTCTGCTTCCCTCTATCTCTTCGTCCCTCAATTTTTCCAGTTGTTACAATATATTCCAGTTGTTCTCTTCTCATTACATGGCCACAAAAGGACGATTGTTTCTTCCTAATATTGGAAATTAGCTCTCTGTTTGCTTTGACCTCTCTCAGAACATTTTCATTACTCTTCTTAACTGTCCATGGTACTCTCAACATTCTTCTGTAAAACCATATTTCTATAGACTCCAGTGATTTTCTTGTCTGTTGTCCTATTGTCCATGATTCGCTTCCATATGTTAAGACTGGCTCTACGTAACATTTAAGAACTCTTTTTCTTGTTTCTATTGTCAAAAATGGATTGCATAGTATCTTCCTCATTTTTTGGAAAGCTGCTTTTTTCCTGAGCCATTCTAGATCTCACCTCTTTTGTACACCTTCCGTCTGAGGTTAACAAAATTCCCAAATATTTAAATTCATTTACCTGTTTTAATATTGTTCCACTTGTCTTTATTTTGCACCGAGGTGATGTCTTTTTCTTTGTTGTTACCATTGCCTCTGTCTTTTTGCTCTTAAGGCTGAGCCTATAATAATATTCAATTATTATTATTTGTCTCTTCCTCCCTTTATGCCACCTTCGGCTCGAGAGGCACTAGCTAATTAAACATATACACTATTTGGGTAGCATTTCCGGAAGTGAAATATATTTCACATAAAAAAGTTGGAGCGGGCTTGAGAAATGTAGCTCGCAACATACAAGCACAACTAAGGCGATCTCTGTTGACAGTTTCTGTGCAAAGGTAGCAAATATGATTCTTCTTATTCTTTCTTTCCTTAATTGTCTTTCAACATCGAGGTCAGATACCTTCTGTGGCCATTTGCCTTTATATTGGTCTCACCTGCTGTTATTATTTCTTTACTTCTGTTACTTTTCATTTCCACCTTGTTCGTGGTCAGCCACTAGAGCTAGTGGTCTCGTTAAAAGAGCGCGGTGCACAGTGTTTTCATCCTTTTTTTGTCTTATCACTAATCTTATCTGTGTGTTTCTTTGTGTTTTGAAAACGGCGGGAATTATTCATCATCTCTTTCTTACTTCTACAGTTGTGTACGCCTAACATATTTAATTTTGGAGGTAGTTATTTATTTTATTGTGCTTAAGTTTAGTGTTCAGGTCTGTCATTTTTAGCACAACGTTGGCATGAAGAATATGCTTACTTACATATCTGTGTGTGCGTGTTGTTTGTTTGTTCCTGCTGAAGGCCTATTGAGCCGAAACGTCGTTCAAATCTGTGTCGTCTACTAATCACGTAAAGCTTTTACCATATCATTTTTTCTATTTTTTTTTCAATTCTCCCGTTGCACCAATCTAAGTGTTACTTTTTTACTTTTGGACTGTAGTTATGACACGTGTCCTATGATTTGGCAAGCTTTGTATCATTTTGAGTCTATTTCTCCTTCTTATGAATTATCGTTTACAACTAGACTTCCTAGGTGTCTATTCCTCATGTGCTTTAATTTTGTGCGCTTATCTTTATTTTGTTATTCTGTTTTCCGTTCATGTTTATTAGTTCTGTCTTGTAGGTGTTGTTTTTCACGTTATACTGGCAGCCCGTGTTGCTAAGTCTATTAACTCTTTCAGTACGGAAGTTTTTTGTCAATGCAAAGGAAGAGATGTCAGAGACACAATTTTTCATGGTTTCAGAATAAATCTACCTATTTATATTTATCTAACATATACTAAATTATTTATGAATTTTTAGATAATTGAACAAGGTATTAGATTTCACCAATACCAAGATGATACAAGACATGTAAAAAAGAATATGGTTTGATGGCGTTCACACTAATCAAACTGAGAGTGACGCACAATGCAGCGAAACGTACGCGACCGAAATCAGCATGGCGCACAGTGCGGCGAAACGTACGGACGAAAGAGTTAAATGTTCTCGTTGCCTTCTATTTTTCATGCCTTAGTGGCTGGTTATCTGTAAATAGAAGCTCGCTAATCTTTTCTATCTTATCTAACTGGGTGCCAAACTTGCATAATCCTTTTAAGTAATAAAGAACAGCTGATTTTCACAATCTTGTGCCAGTACGTTCTCTATAAATGCAGTTAATGCCTAAGTCTCCATTCTTATACTCGAGGTTATGTAAACTTTACTTTTCTGCGCTATAACACGATAGGTAGCCAAGTCGCAGATCAAGTTATCATAACTCAATTACTTTTACTTCAAAATTATTATACAGCAGCAAGTGATACCTGGTACTAAAATAAAAATTGCTACGCACTAAAACAAAGTGCAAGATTTCCAGTAGAAAAGAGGCAGATCTTGCGAAAAACAAAAGACACTGGCAAGAGAGGCAGTAATAGAGAGCATCAGCTCTTTGTCAATGTTGAGAGATTTGCCAAAAATCGGGATGCATGACGAGACTCACTGTGTGTTCCGTGCAAAGCTGGAAGGATAAAAAAAAAAAACATCGCCTGACAATGTAGATTTTGGACTTCTGCCCTATGTGGCGTCTTAGGCTCGAAAGGACAATAAACCGGTTTGCCGGTTCTCTATTATCAAAGTCAAACATAATCTTTATCTAAGATACATGAAAATAATACTTGGGCACGGATGATAGGCTGTTTGAGAAAACAGTTAATGTATGTAGACAAGTTATCATCATCATGTACCATACTGGCGGGCATAGGCGATCGTGTCCTACCATAAACTTCCATCTAGAGTCATATCAGTTCTGTTTTTGACTGTTTTCCATGCCATGACACTTAGCTATCCAGTATTTTCTCTCTTTTTCGCCTGCGATATCTCTTTCCCTATATTTTGCCAGTTGTGACCAAGTATTCCAACTTTCCTCTTCTCATGTTGTGCCCGAAAAATGTTGAGTGTTTCTTATGAGATTCCTGTATGTGTTGTCCACTTCTAGAATTTCCTTGTTGGTCTTTTTAGCTGCCCAGTGAACTTTCAACATTCTTCAGAGAAATCCCATCTCTGTGGCCTCTAATCGTCCTTTCGTTTGTTTGTTTACGGTACATGATCTTCTATAGCACCGGTGAACTCTCTTTCTCACTTCTATTGACATAGATTTGTTGTATAAGATGTTTTTCATTTTCTGAAATGCTATTTTGGCCTGAGCTATTCTGCTTTTATTTCTGTGGTGCATCTTCCATCTGATGTTATTATTATACCACTTTAGTACTTAGACCTTTCTTGTTGCTTCTTTTACTATTAAGACTAACATTTCTTGTAGTTTATATTCTGCCTCTGCTATTAAAACTGTGTTATCCGAATATCGCAAATTTTGTATGTTGTGATCGTTGACTTCAAGTCCTTTTGTATATACTATTGATCTCATAAAGTCAGAGAAGGATAATTGATGACTTCAGAGGTGAAAACACCCTACATTAACGCACACACACGTACATACACACGCGCGCGCACACACACACACACACACACACGCACACAAATGAAAATAATATAAACTGGCTCGACGATCTCTTGAAAATAGTATCTAACCAGTTATAATAATATTATTTGTCATTATTTCCGAGTGCTGTAAACATACCTCTTCGTTTGAATTGGTTCACCTAACCAGTTACCTTTGCGAAGCTATAAATGCTGACGATCTAGTTCAAGGTCTGATGACAGAAATCCTTTAACGATACAGGCTAGCAGCTGTCAGCTATCCAGCCTAGCAGCTGTCAGTGTGACACACTTACCCCAGGGTAGAAAACTACAGAACCCGATAACACTTCGCAGAACATGCGGATATGATAATCAAGTTTAAGTAAATATGACACGGATAAAATATATCATGTCGCTAGTCACATAAAAAAAATGTGTCTAAATCAACTACCTACCTTTAAACTTTATAATTTCTACACACTGTTGTATTAACTAATGCAACCGATTTTGTTCACAAGGTTTTAACCAAGAACTCCCACTAACAATACTATATATATATGCATATATATAGCCTAACATACAACGATGGTGCCTATTTTTAACAGACCTAGGCACTTAACTAGTGTACCTTTATTATTATTATTTTTATGTGTCCTTTTGTCCACATAAACATATTAGTTCTTAATACACAATTATATGTGCGAAGTCAACATTGAATGTGACAAAATATAATGAACAGGTTTATGTTGTTTTATCTACCAGCCAAATTAATTTGTTTCATTGTGTCAGTGGTTCCTAAACTTGTTCACGTGCGCTTCCATTGGTAGCTCTTTCACTAGACTATACACATCAAATTAGCAAAATGTTTGTAATAATATAAATGTTAATTAAAATGTATGTGGAATAATTGTAAATAAAAAGCTCAACGGTGTTCATACAGTGCTTGCTTTTGTTCGCCCGATGACTAAAGGAATACACCTTCTCATCATCCGCCCTTAATAGGACGTTCAGTGGGCGTGTCTGCGTTGTTTTGTGGTTTGCAGTAAAACTGTGATATTTGCGCCTTTCGGCCCAATACAACCGACTTCAGCATGTTATTTTTGTGTACCGGGTTGTCTTCCCTCTTCGATCCCTACTAGCTTGGCCAGACTAGACACGTTAGTCTGTTACTGGAAGCACGACGGAGAGGTGGAGTAGGGTCTGAATGGTTCTGGTTCACCGATCCTGTCGCAAGCTATCAGCTGTGGATCGCTGACAACTTCCAGCTCTGCTGCTGGGAGGCGACTTTGCCTCCTGTTCATACAGTAATATAATTATTACAAACAACCTACAATAACCCATCAATAATGACCATTCATGTTTTTTTCTTCTACTCAGACGGCTGCCTGCCTGGCCAGTTTGGTAGCGTAACTGCATCTATTTAATTATCGGCAGTGGCAAATCATGACATTCTACAACATGTGGAGTTGTGTACATTAAACAGTCTCAGTGTTGGTTTATGAAACATGCAACCAGGACAGGCATTCAGATCAATGGTGTATTCGGGGCCTTTATATGTTATTGTTTCTCAAAGTAATTATACTTTCTCTGCTGCGTTATCTTTTCCTAAAACCTGTAGATGTCAATTGTAATTATCTTTCAAGCGTTTGGTTCAAGACAGATTCATTACATTTTTGAAGGATTTCTCTTGCATGACATAAAATGACAATTTTTCTGCAGTGATTGTTTATGATGACATAGTCCTCACCAACAGTCAGATAAAAACTATGCAGGAAAACACAGCCAGCAAAATTAGGCTTGAGATCATTCATAAAAAGACTAAAGTCACGAAAAGCTTAATTCCAACAAATGGCAGAATATACATGGAAAATAAACCAGTATAAGAGATCGATTACTTTACCTATCTTGGAAGTCACATTGATCGGGAAGGGGACACAAGTAAAGAAATTCGAATCAGAATAGCTAAAGCAGCAATGTCTTCCAGAAGCGTCGAAAAGTTGTGGAAATCAAAACTCATCAGCACAAACACAAAACTTAGACTATTCAAATCAAACATATTATAAACCTTTACGTATGCATGTGAGAGCTGGAAAACAACAAGAGATATAGAAACAAAGTTGAACGCATTCGAAAATAAATGTCTAAGGAAAATACTTGGCATAGCGTGGAACGAATTCAAAACAAATTAGGAAATTAGAGAAATCGCCAATCAACCACCAATATCATCAGTAATCAAGAAAAGACGATGGTCATATGTTGGACATGTGATGAGGAGAGAAAATAACTGAATAACAAAGCAAGTCCTCATGTGGGAAACAACAGGTAAGAGGAAAAGAGGCCGACCCAGAGAGGCACAGAGAAGAACATTTATCAGAGAGGCAAGAGCAGCAGGAATCGGCTCCCTCAATGAGATAGAGTTGCTTCCACAGAACAGAGACACATGACTAGATTTGGATAAAAGATCTTTACAAGGATTGAAAACTGCTAGAATAAAAATTTAAATAAGAGAAAGAGTATCTCGGCCTATTCCCTATGGGCCGGCTACGGCTTGAAAGGTTAACAGATAGATAGATAGATAGATATATAGCTAGTTTATATTTGTATAATACATATAGCGGTAGCCTGAACATATTAACGAAATACAAAAGGAAATGATAAATTATTATATTTTTTAAAATAATTATATTACAAATTTTCGAATATTCTATAACACATTTCGTAGGCCAATATGATTTATTTCCTTTGATCTGCATTTATTAAAGTAAGGTTTTCCTATGGCCACTATAACGTTTGTGAATAAAAAAAAAACTACCATACATTGAAACCTCTAGAAGCCAGCGGTACATTTTTCCTCTATCCGGACCTTATATTAACGACCTTGACATTCAACAATTCCCGTCAAAATATATAGCGGGTGTTGCCGCAAGAGAAATGCGGTTTCATGGGTTATTTTTAGCTCTAGCCTATCAGAAATCAAAGTGAAAGTGAAACTATGTCTATTTACCGGAACTTCCTTAGCTATTTATAACTACGTTATGCGCATCAGCATCTGTAGAAAGAACTTTTTCTGCTCTCAAGAGAATCAAATCTTATTGTCGCTCAACTCAGACACAAGAACGCTTATCTGGTTTGGCATTAATGTCTATTGAGAAATCATTCTCTCAGAAACTTAGAAACCAACCCAACAGTACTTTCAATGACAAAGTCATCAAGACGTAAGTCAGTAATTTAAAATGTAGTGATGTCATTAGAAAATATTACTTTATGTTAGCCTACTGAATATAATGTATGTTTTTATTTATTATGTCAGCGGTAGCCCAGACCCAAAAACCAGTATACGCCACTGATATATATAGTCCTGCAGGCAATGATTGACAGTCTAGCTGGATCATGTAACTTATTCTCTTTGTCAATAAGTGCCAAGAAGAAGTTCCCTACCTGGGTTCTACTGTCACGCCTATTATTTCACTTGATTAAGAGAGGTGGTCCGACCAAAGTCTGAAAGACAGCTTCAACATTTGATAAACCTAAAGACACTACTAAACACAATTAGAACAAGACAAATGGCATTTTTTGGGCATGTTAAAAGACACAACAGCCCACTGAAAGTAATATTGGAAGGGAAGAAGGGAAAATACAAGGTAAAAGAGGCAGAGGCAGACCAAGACTAACAGTTTAGTCGACAGATCATCTTTGTTACACACCAGGCAACTTTGTAAAGCTCACATTCTTAACAAGGGTCTCCATTCAGAGTTCATTTACTTATTATGTCAGCTATCGCCAGTTGTTACATGCTAACGAAAGCACCGAAGATGGCTTCAGCTCAGATGCTGGAACTCCGTAACACCACGAAGATCTTGGAATTGGAGGAGAACTGCAGTACTACATACAACCCCCCAGTGTAAATGTTATTATTAATTCAGGATAAAAATTGTTATCTTTATTTAATAAGTACACAAATAGAAATTAATAATGAATGAAGAAACACGCCCTGCTTCATGCTATCTTCTTGTATACACTTACACCAGTTTAAGAATCGCTGCTTCATGTAAACACTTAACGTGAGAATGGCGTAGCTATTCGAATTAAAATGAACCGTCTCATAACATGTGATACACTTAATGAATGTTAAATCAAGTCTCATCTCGGTGTATTGATTTACATATTGCAGTTCACGTGCATTGAATTAAAAATGAGACTATAGTGTGCCGTGAAGCAAAAACTGTTGATTCACATTTATTTTATAGATTCTTAAAGCATTCTTATGGTTTTTAAAGGGGCGCTTTCACAATTATTAAAATTGTAGATTTAACTACAATAATTAATCTTCAATAGCCGTCTAATACAATATAGATGACACAGTATGAGGCTAACGGCTTTTGATTTAAAGCTGTTATATCTAGTTGATTTTTGATGAATTAGACTTTTGCTTGTTTCTCTTAAGTTTGATTTCATTTTAATCATTACAGGATTGTGATCTGAATTAATATCTGCTCCTGGGTAGGTTTTGGCTTTCTTTACGCTGCTACGGAACCTTTCTTTTATCATTATGTAATCTATTTGATTCCTCTTCTTATCTCTAGGACTTTTCCATGTGTATAGTTTCATTTTCTCTTGCTCAAAGTAGGTGTTACATATTATCAGCCTGTAGGTGTTACATATTATCAGCCTGTTTTCTTCACAGAATTGTATTAATCTTTCTCCTCTGTCATTTCTTTTTCCTAAACCATGATTTCCTATAATGGTCTTATATCTACCTTTTCCTACTTTAGCGTTCATGTCACCCATTACAATCAAGATGTCTGAAGATTTCACTTGCTTCATAACTTTATTTAGGTCTTCATAGTATGCCTCTATTTGTTCATCTGTGTAGTCTTGAGTAAGTGCATATGTCTGTATTATTGCTATGTCGAATGGTTTCTTGTCTACACTTCATTAACTACTCGTCTTGAAGGCTCGGCCGCCATAGTAAAAAAGTAAAGAGCCTCGTCACGCCAAGTGGCGTGTAGGGAATATGGTGTTAGTGACAATAATTTTTATAGACCTTCGGCCACTGATTTTTGGGATAATGTGGTCGACATTACGTCCGTGTCGCTTTACTCCCCCCCCCCCCCAAAAAAAAAAAAAAAAAAAAATGTATATATCCGTTACCCATTTAAGGTTGGGTGAACTCGGAAGCCGTCGATCAGGATTGCACCTGACCTTTTGTCCTTTGTAGTCCAGTTCACTAACCACTGAGCTAACGTGGTTCCCCTCGGCCGCCATGATCTGCTATAAAGAATCGTAGCTTTTATACTTGGTGAGTAGGCAATAACCTGGTATAGGCACCTTCCAGGTTCTCATATAATTCTTCCTGTCTGTAATAAGTTCTTTATTATGTTACCTACAATTTCGAATGTAGCACGTGGCGCTAATCAGGCCGTTGTCTGATAATGCATAACGTAATAATCTTTTTTTTTTAATGAGTATATATCTTGACTATTTGAATCCTCGATTTGAATTCTAATTAATTCTTGAAACATAAAACTAAGTGACTCTTAATTTTCCAAGTCGCTCTTAGCTCGCATTCACTGTATCGCAGTCTACACTCCTCTACTCTTTCTCTCTCTCTCTCTCTCTCTCTCTCTCTCTCTCTCTCTAACGAACCTTTACTGATTGTTCAGTAAAAAAAAAAGTAAAGTACCCCCGTCACGCCAAGTGGCGTATAGGAAAATATGGTGTTAGTGACCCTATATTTTACAGACCTTCAGCACATGATTTTTTGGGGTAATGTGGTCGGCATTATACCCGTGCTGCTTTACTTTCCCAGAAAAAAAAATCCGGTACCCATTTAAGGCTGGGTGAACCCAGAAGCCGTCGGTTGGGATCGAACCCTACCCCTTGTCCTTTGTAGTCCAGTTCACTAACCACTGAGCTATCGCGTGATTGTTCAGTGGTTCTACCTAACACTGGCCAAAGACTTGATTGTTTCCGATTAAATTCATGTCTCACTTCCTTCGATTCAATATTGACCCTTGTATCCATTGGTTAGTGTCTAAAAACTGCAGTGTCATTAACAGCCCTCCGCATAAAATAACATTGTATTCTAATATAACGTATTTCTGCAAATTCGTCGATTATCAAGGGTGTTTCTGGATTCAGTCAGAAGTGTAACTCTGAAATATCTTAGTAGGGAAATAACACTGTCTATAAATTCAAGGGTACTCTTCATATATTGTCCTGCCAAGAGCCAGCTCTGACGGCCTCAGCCATGACCAATGTAACATTACAACTCAATAAATGTTCTACTATAAAATGAGGTTTTGTTCATTAAAACAATTCTAATAGAACATCTGTTCAAATGTCCTCCCCTGACGCGTCTCCACCACAAAGTGATAGATGAGTTCAAACCTCCAAGAACTTTTATAGGTGGTAGCAATGCTCCCAAGAGAACACCGAAGATAGACAGGTCAAAAGGCTGGAACCAGAAAAAGTGAGATACAAGCATAATGTAGTTGAATGCACTGGGCGGGCTACATATCTAACATAACAGCGCAACGCAGTCCCCACCATGAAGATATATCACCACACTAAACATTAAGTTGAAAAAAGTTGATAGCGTGGCAAAAATTATAAAAAACAAAACAAAAAGAAAAAAATCGCACCCACACACAATTCAGGTATTTAAAGCAATGATAAGGAATTCATTGGACTAACTTTAACGAAAATTTGAAATATTGGGAAAGTATTGTAAGGAGGTGGTGGAATGAAATAGATTAATAGAGAACCAAACATACAAGCACTTAGAACACATTCATTAGTCCTTTGAGATTATAATATTTTTTTTAAAAAGAAAAACTGTCAAAACAAGATATATTTATTGCTGTGTGTTCTAGACGCCTCAATTTAACATTTCCACTTGGAAATTTTCAAAATAGACAAAAATATTTGTTTATTTGTTTGTGTTGAATAATTATAAAGAGCCGATTACAGTTTATTAGAATTTATTTTTGAAATTTTAAATATAAAAATAAAAAACAAATAAAGATAGAAATAAGAGAAGTGTCAGATGACATTTGAGACATCTTTAATAGACATATCAACTACGGCTACAATGTTAAGAGGACTCAACGAAAGTCATTTAAAATGGGTATAGCATTTGATAAATCTATAACATTGAGGGTGTTACAATTTGATAGTTAAGGTTTGCTCTTGTTCTTTATTCTAATTTCAGTTTCAAGGTCGACGATAAATTGAATGTTCTTAACTGTCCTCTTTGGTTCTCCTCACACTTGTTGATTTGATCTTTTAGCTATTAGCCGCTATTTTTTCCCCTTTTTGCCCGAATTTTTGCCTGAAAAATAATTTTTTGCACTAAATCTGCCATAATTTAGTTACAACATGTCACATGCACTTGTATTAGGCACACAATGAAAGGGGAAATTATACAGTTTCATAATCACCGAAAATATATAAAAAAAAAAAATTGAAGTATAACGGAAAAAACAACAATATTTTGCTTCTTCTTCTTCTTTCCTTTCTCATATGCCTTTCAGCGCGAAGGGGAGATA
Source organism: Megaustenia siamemsis (assembly GCA_032433765.1). Classification (NCBI taxonomy): domain Eukaryota; kingdom Metazoa; phylum Mollusca; class Gastropoda; order Stylommatophora; family Ariophantidae; genus Megaustenia; species Megaustenia siamemsis. The sequence continues at coordinate 112,495,907 of JAVIAB010000092.1, read as the reverse complement.
TAATTTGCGGTCTTTTGCTCTTCTGTTCGCCTCTGCTGCTGTTATGTTTCCTAGTGCTTCTAATATTCCATCGATCCATCTTTTTCGTGATCGAGCCTTGGGTCTGGTGTTCTCACAACGTTTGTTGAAGGCTCGGTGTGTTGTGTTTTGATCTTTCTGCCTTGTCACGTGGCCAAACCATTTTATCTGTTGTTTCCTTATATATTCTATGGCGGGGGCTATTCTTAGCTTTTTTCTCAGTTCTTCATTTCTGATTTTATCTCTCAGACTGTTTCCTGTCATTCGTCTAACACATTTCATCTCACCCCGATAAGTACTTTTTAAATGTAAACAACTAAAGACTTATAGTTAGATCGTAAACTATCGCATGTGGGACGTTAGCGATCAAACACGTTGGGGGAAACATCAGCTGGGCTAAACCCCCATCGTGTGTTTTTCTGAAGTTAAGTCCTTAACTTACGACTGACTCAGCAGGTCGGTAAGGGATAAATGTTTTATGCTCAGAGAAATACTATTTTTAGAATGGGAACTAATTGTTGTTTCCACTAAGCATGTCGTGTTATCCTAAAGTGTTATCATCAGTGTTACTGATGATTTAAGTATACTAACATCGAAACAAATAGTACTAGGTCTAAAACTAAGAATAGCAAAATGTTACATCTTCTCAAGATTCCTGTATGGCGCAGAGACATGGACATTGGACAAGAAAACAGAACAGAAAATTGAAGCCTTTGAAATGTGGGTTATAGAAGAATAAGTAGAATTGGATGGAAAGAAAAGAAAACAAACGATGAAGTTTTAAAACAACTAAAAATGAAAAAAAAACTACTAAACACAATTAGAACAAGAGAAATGACATTTTTGGGGCATGTTAAAAGATACAACAGCCCACTAAAAGTAATATTGGAAGGGAAAATACAAGGTAAAGGAGGTAGAGGCAGGCCAAGACTAACATGGACCTGTAACATCAAATGATGGACAAGTCAGCATATGACAATATGCACCATCAAAGCAAGAGACAGAGTGGAATGGCGCTCCATGGTAGCCAACCTTCGATGCGGAGACGGCACTCGATGATGATGATGAGTGTTACTAAAATGACTAATCCAACACATTCAAAGTGCTTAGAACATAATTCTCTAGGTTTTTCTACTGTCTTTATGCTATTTTGCATTAGATATTCTTGATATTTTATCCACTGTTGACAGTCATTTTCCACCTATACACGTGAAATAGCCGATTGAAAACTTTCAAAACATTGCAAATTCGCTTATGCTGTGAACAATTTAACACAAGGGAGATCATTCCAGGCTTTCCTAAGATAAGTAATTATAATAGAGTTGATTCCCTTAAAAATATGATAATTTAGGACGTGGAACAAAAAAAAAAAAAAAAAAACGATCCAAAATGAAAAACAATTATGTCAGCGTTCTCTGGGCAAAATAGGACGTTATGAGTAACGCTGACAACGTTTTACGACGCCGGTCTTAAAGAGTATATGACGGAGAAAATGGGGAGAAAGTAGGCTTCATTGCTGAAATATTTTCCACAATCGGTGTCTGTCTACTCTGTTGAAGACGTTTTCTTGGTCGTGAAATTCTGTTTGTGGTTCTTATTTATATTCTGTTTTCTTCTCATTTAACCGCACTTGCGTAATGACGATATCTTTATATTTCTAGTGTCCTCTAGCTCCCATGTGTAGGCATCATTTAGCTCTGGTTCAACTGTGAGGCTTACTATATATTCTCCAGTTTTTCTGAATATATTATCGTGGCATAGCTTAGCAGTGATATTCCATTGTATCGGGCACAATTAAGATTACTGTCTTTCTTCTTCCATATTGGTACGAAAGTGGCGTTATTTAGATTCAAATGAACAGTTATACACAGTGTTTTGTATATACAACGATGCCAGTATGTATTTGTGACTTTGGCAGTCAATAATTCGATTTATACTTTACCAGACTTAGCATTTCTATGCATTTGTTATCCTTTAAGTCTCTTTTATTTCATATGTTAGAATGATTGGACCTATTTCTATTTTGTCATTGCCACACTTATTTTACTTTCATTTAAATGTTAATTTTATTTTCTGCTATTATAAAAAAAAAAAATAACAATAGCTATAATAAAAAAATTAAAAAGAACAACTGCTAAACACGTTTTATACTAACGACATACTTTAAAAATTCACTTAATGACAGTGATGTTGAGTACGAATATTTACAAAAACAGTTTGTTTATTTTTTTATTCACGATCGGTATGCTTTGTGGCAGTGTTGGTGTATACAAGTATTTACAAAATAAAATTTAAAAAATGTATTTATATATCATCTGCATGTTTCTGGCCATTTACTAAAGAGTCATCTTTTACCGCAATCAGTTCCGAATGTCTTAATAAATTCAGAGAATTGTATCGCTTGTTTAGATAAAGTCTGTTGAACAACAGTACAAAAATAAACACCAGAAACGTGTTGACTGACTGGAAAACCAACACATAACAGTACCACATATTGCTGTGTTCTTCCATAAGAGCACCAAGAAATAGAGGAATGATCATTGACCCAATAGTTGACGTGACGCAAATACTGGTCGCCACTTTTGACGTGACCTTCATTAACTCAGTCTCAGCCCAGGCGTATCCGCCAGCGTAGAATCCAGACATACCAAGGCCTCCCAAAGCAGTGAATACATAGAGAGCTGGAATGGCACCATAGATTGCACCAATGAAAAAACCAGTGAAAGCCAAAGTCATCAAAGTTAGACACAGAAACAACAAATTGACAGCCGACAAAAGATTTGAAACAAAGATCATGAGAAACCTGGACACTGCAAGTGAAATCCAGAAAACGGCAATAATGTAAACACCAGTTGCCTTCGTCACATAATCATATTCCTTTAACAGAAAGGGTATCAGGAAAGATGTAAATGTTACCTCAATAGAAGAATAGAACATAAAAATAGAACATAGAACTGCCAAAAGAAATAAGTGTAAAAATAAAGGAAGTTCCCTTTGAGGAACTGCGTTGTCCACCACATTCGTCTGTATTATCTGATTGGTTTTCCTAGCGTTTTTGACAAACATAAAAACATATACAAAGCTAGTGAGAATTATAAATATCCCACTTAGAATGAAAGTGTAGCGAACATCTGTTGTCTCCGGATCAGCTGTATTGAATATGCTTGAGTTATCTCTCTTCGTGAGATTGGCCGGTTCTGTTTTGTTCACTTCATCCCTTTTAGCAAGAAATGGTTCCGAGTACAAAGGGGAAACAAGTCCTCCAGCAGCAAAACAAAAATGAATCACCTGTAAAAGGACTTTACCGTCCATTCCCCAGACCTGCATGTGACGAGAGTTACCAACTGAAATAAAAAATAACATGTGCTTGACTTACACTACTATTAATGTTTTATTTCTACAAAATAAAAACGTTAACAAATCATCATCAACATCATTGAGTGCCGTCTCCGCATCGAAGGTTGGCTACCATGGAGCGCCATTCCACTCTAAAGTTTGAAAGTATCATTGGAAGTAAACTTGGAGGAAACAAAAACTGAGTCTACAGTCAATTTAGGTGAATCTAAGTTTTATAGCAGAAAGTTATTGGAGTTAATGTTGAAGATGATGTTGCTCATCATCATCATCATCGAGTGCCGTTTCCGCAACGAACGTTGGCTATCATGGAGCGCCATTCCTCTCTGTCTCTTGCATTGATGGTGCAGATTGTCATAGGTTGTCTTGTCCATCTTTTGATGTTACTCGTCCATGTTAGTCTTGGTCTGCCTTTTTTGGCTTGTATTTTCCCTTCCAATATTACTTTTATTAGGCTGTTGTGTCTTTTAACATGCCCCCAAAATGTCATGTCTTGTTCTAATTGTGTTTAGTAGTTCTCTTTTCATTTTTAGTTGTTTTAAAACTTCATCGTTTGTTTTCTTTTCTTTCCATCCAATTCTACCTGTTCTTCTATAAATCCACATTTCAAAGGCTTTAATTTTCTGTTCTGTTTTCTTGACTAATGTCCATGTTTCTGCACCATACAGGAATATTGAGCAGATGTAACATTTTGCTGTTCTTAGTTTTCGCCCTGGTGTTATTTGTTTTGATGTTAGCATTTTTGATGATAGTATATTTTTCATGGCATTAGAATTACTTTTTGCCACATCTATTCTTTTGTTTATTTCACGTGTACATTTTTCATCACTGGTTATAGTATGTCCCTAGGTAATTGTAGCTCTGAACTGTCTCTAGATGTATTTCTCCAACTTTTTATATTTAATTGTAGGTCTTGAAAATTGTCTTTGTTTATGATCATAGTTTTTAGTCTTTTTGATATTCATATCTAGTCCATATTTTTTGCTTGTCATGTTTATTACATTAAGTAATTGTTGTTGATCTTTAGAATTTTCTGCTAGTAGTACAGTATCATCAGCATATCTTAGATTATTGATTATCTTTCCATTAATGTTTAGGCCGGGCATCTAACCTGGCTAAGAAATAAGATTTAAACTATTTTTAATGGGGATTACAACAAATCTGTAAAGAAAAATAATCGACCTTCAATTGATTTTTGGGAATTGTTCTGGGATTTAATTTCTTCTTCTTTTTTTAGTCACATATTGACACGAAGTCAGTCTACAGTGCTTACCGTAACATTGTGTAGGATAACAAACAAGTTTAGATAATACATTTTGTTCTTCCGTTTCCAAACATGGTGGAATGAGGTCACATTCGCTGGACCGCTGCAGAAGTTACATTAGGGAACTGATTAGCATCGGTTCTACGGTGTAACATACATGCGATTTACGTCAATACATCGTGTAATGTTCCAAAACCGTCGATGTAATTGTATGGCGCCAAGTTCTTGCATTGTACAACTCCTTGCTAAGCTCTGCTGTCTAGCCAGTAACAGTTTTCACTTTGGTAATTGTGCATCAGCTTTTCGTGTGCTGTTGGCTGCTTTTACTATAGTAACTGGGATATTGTGGGTGCAGCCATAGTTGTGTGAGCTACGTCATCAAGTTAATCGCATAGCCCTAGGACGGTCGTACTCTAATCAATGAAAGACGGAGTGGGGTTTTGTACATGACTTGTCAGCATCGGTGAGACTCCCGGAAGTTCGTGATAGTTAGTAGGGTCTTATAGTCTGTTGTTTGATGTGTGATGGTGATGGTCTAATCACCAACTAATTACTACATCGAGCTTGGGCAGATGGTGTTCGTAAACCTGGGAGGGCCGACCAACTGAGGCCAGAATCCCCCTACAGAAAAGGCAATTTGCTGCCTTGCAGGAAGATTGGGGACAATCAAAGGCTAAGGAAAGCAAACCTGAATAAAATGCAGGCTGAAATCGGATGCACTGGGCCACTGGCGCAGAACACAGTGCAACATTTTAACAAGTAATCAATCAGACTGGGTCTAACAGACTCTAATCATGATAGAAACTACCGCTGACCGGAAAGGCTTCAAGAAACAGCTGAATATAAACAGACAGCTGACTTCACGAGAGAGTCTGGAATCATATTCTGATTGAGTCTTGATCGCAGAGAGAGAAAGAGAGAGAGAGAGAGAGAGAGAGAGAAAGAGAGAGAGAGAGAGAGAGAGAGAGAGAGAGATAATGTACACAACATGACTAACGATCCCTGCTAGGCCTTGTTATGTTGTAAGTTTATAGCTAAATTATTAATAGTTCCTTGTAAAGTTTATTTTGGTCTGTCTTTTTTTTTGAGTCACCCGATGTACACAAGTTAGCATGGCAAGGTCGACCTCATTGTCGACACGGGCAACTAAACACCTGCTGTCGCAACAGCAGGATCGACGGTCTATCAGTTGACCTAGGTCTCGATCCAGCTCAAAGACGTTTTCCTATGAAATAGCTTGCGTCAAAAAGTCTGATTAACCGAATCAGGGATTCGCCTTATTCTTCGTAATGGTGATATTTTTAGGATAAAGAAGACTCAGTACAGTAGTACATCTATGCAAGACATGTTTTAATTTCTAGTGAAACCCGAGGTTTCAAGACAGCTATTGCAAACCATTAAATACCATCGTTATCAGAGCGAGCGCTCGGTTCATGGTATTAAGTCATCTCTGGGCACATGACATTTACTCCAAGCGTATTCTTGAAACGAATTCTTAGCTGGTTTTTTTTCTCTCATTGGTTCCTCTGATGTAAAGTTTCGTCATTGAATGTTTAAGAGTCGCCGGATGTCCTATGTAGATCTACACTGTTGATCTGTTTCTTCACCATTCTGCAGGTTGTCCTCGGTCTGATGCTTCTATATATACCCCCTCCACTCCTCCCTCTTCCTCCAAAGTAAATTGCATGGCAACTCTTGTGATTCTTTCGTGACCTTTCCTATGCAGATGGCCTATCCAGCTCCTTCACCGAAGGGTTAACTGAGAATAATGGCCAGTCGCCCAGCACAGTGGCTGCGTAATGGAGGTGTTGAGACATCTGTTTACTATTAATAGTGGTTTGATTTCTCGTAGCGAACTGGTGTATGTTTGTAACGTGTTGTATCAATTTCTGCATACATTAGGATTGGAGAAAAGAAAAGGGGAGGAAAATAACTTGATAAACAGCACAGGACGTAAAGCGGTTAGTGACATATAACTGATTTCTTACGTCAGGATCAATGGATTCAAACTGATCAATAGTGTAGACCTCCAGAAAAATGGCGCCAATGTTCATGGGTTCTTTAGAGAGTGCAGTCACCGTTTTTCGGTTGCTTTGTCAGTTTTGGCTTTAGTTTACGATTTACTCGACTGAGCTGAAATATGGGAGCGAGTGTAAGTACTCTTTTTCCACCAATAACGTTTTAAATCGTCGATCCCGCAGGCGTAGATAATTTACACGGAGTTCGACTTTGCTAACGGCATATGTCAACAATATCATAATGGCGGTCCAAACCATTAGGCCTAGCAAATATTAATTTAGCCATAAACCGTTTCAGTTGAACTATTTATCTTCAAAGTGATTGTTTTTTTAAGGAGTAAAGAAGTAATGAAGAAGTAAAATGTCTCTTTTTGATGGGAGTCGTTTGGAATTGTCGCCTGTGCAGAATATTAAGGTACACACGGAGCTTGTCAATAGTATTGACCAACAATACGCTTTAGGAGACACAGTGACGGGAGGTAGTGCTAATTTTGAGACATTCCTACTACAGAGAAACTGATTCCATGGATAGAATAGGAGAGCCATTGATCAAGGTTCTATTCCATCTTCCCACCGTCAATTCTGGAAACATTGAACAGCCTGGCCAAGGAAGTAATGGTCGAAGGGGACAAGCAATCCGATATAAAAAAAAAAATGTCGTGCTGAAGAAGCATGTGTTAGGCCAAAGACACAGATATTGCAAATAAAAAAAAAACAATACAAATGTGTCAACATAAAGTTCTTTAAAGAGCTGATGTCGGAGTAGCGTTATCTTCATGGCATATATTCAGAGTACCCAATTTGTAGGTCAGCCAGAAAACTTTTGTGGGTGCATGAGGATAAAGATTTCACACATTAAGTTTTGAACAAGATTAACCATATTTGATACACAAGATAAGAGAGTATGTGCTATCGACCTTCGATCAGCCCGGCAAGTTCAGCGAACCACAGTAGATGAAGAACTCACCTCTCACTTTGACTCCGTGATTACAATTTAAACAGCCTGATTAAAACGATCGTTTAGTCCACCCTACGATATCGGCTGTTCATAAAAAGATGATTGCATTAACTCTATGATAGAAAAGTGAATTTTCAGCAAAACTCTGAAATCAAGAAAGATATTGTAGCGCCTCAACTATCATACTGAATATAATACCCAACGATTTGCGTGGACCCCGTAACATTCCATCAATATCGTATACGATAGCACGTGGTAGCTCTAGCAGCTGTCAGAGTTACAATGACCAATCATACCAGACATCATGCTATAGTGTAAATCCGCGCATATTGGTTTATAAAACTCTATCAGTAAATCAAATACTGGATAGCTTGGTGTCATGGCATGGAAAACGGTCAACAACAGAACTGATACGATGCACTGTAGATAGAAGATTGTGAAAGGACAGGATTGCCTACGCCAACCGGTATGGCACATGATGATGATGATGATGATGATGAGTAAACCAGTGTAAACAATTACTCTGAGACACCCGTGTTCTGTTATTATCTTCCTGGTGAACCTTTTCCGCTCTTGAACTTTGGCTAAACTATTTGCCAGATAAGACCAGTGTATGTTATTGTTTGTTCTACTTACTCGTGTTGATACTTCCAGAAAAGATGCCGCACACTATTTTCATGAGAATCATCAAAATGTAAATGTGGCAAAAAGGTGTGACGATCAGCGCAGCACCCATTCCTCCAACTGCCATAAAGAGTAGGACATTTGAATCAATCTAAAATATAAAAAAAAGGAAAACATATATTTATAATTAACTATACAGCTGTAATGAGAAGAGAACAACTGGAATATATTGTAACAAATGAAAAAATTGAGGGACGTAGAGATAGAGGGAAGCAAAGAGAAAAAATAACAGACAGTGTTAAGAGAATTGCTTGGCAGAAGGTCAACAACAGAAATGATAAATAGCTGCCGAGATCGAAAGTTGTGGAGAGACATGATCACCTACGCCAGTAGGCCCGGTACTTGATGATGATACAACTGTTGTTAAGATTGAGACTGTTCAAGTGTAAAGTCTGAGTTACTGAAACTTCACGGTCAAGTTACAGTCATAAAGTCGAAGTAGGTGGAGCTTTCCTGTGGATTAACGCTATGAAGTATGAGTGGCTAGAACTTAACTTTGAAGCTTAGAGTTGATAAATCTGAGTGGATGGAAAATCGCTGCGGAATTAGAGTCGTGGAGTCAGAGTGATAGTTATGAAGAGTGATAGAGTCAGAGGGATAGTTATGAAGAGTGATAGAGTCAGAGGGATAGTTATAAAGAGTGATAGAGCCAGAGGGATAGTTATGAAGCGTGATAGAGCCAGAGGGATAGTTATAAAGTGTGATAGAGTCAGAGGGATAGTTATAAAGTGTGATAGAGTCAGCGGGATAGTCAAGAAGAGTGATAGAGTCAGAGGGATAGTTATGAAGTGTGATAGAGTCAGAGGGATAGTTATAAAGTGTGATAGTCAGCGGGATAGTTAAGAAGAGTGATAGAGTCAGAGGGATAGTTATGAAGTGTGATAGAGTCAGAGGGATAATTATAAAGTGTGATAGAGTCAGAGGGATAGTTATGAAGTGTGGTAGAGTCAGAGGGATAGTTATAAAGAGTGATAGAGTCAGAGTGATAGTTATATATAGTGAAGAAGTAAGGGCTAAGTTTGAAAGTATCATTGGAAGTAAACTTGGGGGAAACAAAAACTGAGTCTACAGACAATTTAGGTGAATCTAAGTTTTATAGCAGAAAGTTATTGGAGTTAATGTTGAAGATGATGTTGCTCATCATCATCATCATCGAGTGCCGTTTCCGCAACGAAGGTTCGCTATCATGGAGCGCCACTCTGCTCTGTCTCTTGCTTTGATGGCGCAGGTTGTCATAGGCTGATTTGTCCATCTTTTAATGCTACTCGTACATGTTAGTCTGGTTGCTAATATGACATTAAACAGTATAATACAGAACAGTGCCAAAATGAAACAATTATATTTTGGTATGTTATGAAAATTATATTTTGGTATGATATGAAACAATTATATTTTGGTATGATATGAAACAATTATATTTTGGTATGATATGAAACAATTATATTTTGGTATGATATGAAACAATTATATTTTGGTATGATATGAAACAATTATATTTTGGTATGATATGAAACAATTATATTTTGGTATGATATGAAACAATTATATTTTGGTATGACATGAAACAATTATATTTTGGTATGATATGAAACAATTATATTTTGGTATGATATGAAACAATTATATTTTGGTATGATATGAAACAATTATATTTTGTATGATATGAAACAATTATATTTTGGTATGATATGAAATAATTATATTTTGGTATGATATGAAACAATTATATTTTGGTATGATATGAAACAATTATATTTTGGTATGATATGAAACAATTATATTTTGGTATGATATGAAACAATTATATTTTGGTATGATATGAAACAATTATATTTTGGTATGATATAAAACAATTATATTTTGGTATGATATGAAACAATTATATTTTGGTATGACAATAGATTTTGAGTTTCAGCTAATACCTGCCAGTAGAAAAACCGTTTGGAGAAATGAAAAAAAAAGTTATAGAAAAAAATGGGAAAAAAAAACGCTATGTTGAAGCTTTACGTAATAAATGGACGACACAAATTAGAACAACGCTTCAGCTCAATAAGCTTTCAGCAGGAACAAACATACAATACACAAACATATATGTATTTAAAATTAAAAAAAATGAAAATAAATAATTTAAAAAATAATAATTTCAAACTAGAATGAGAAATAAAAATAACAATAAGAATAAATGTCTCCCCTATACTGCACGGTGGCCAGAAGGAAAATGAACGGTAGTGCACACGGGTTACCTATGCGTGCAGTATACAAGGATGACATTTTTTCTTCTTTTTATATTTATTTCTCATTCTAGCTCGAAATTATTATTTTTTGAAATTATTTATTATTTTTGTAAAATACATATCCGTGTGTGTTGTATGTTTGTTCCTGCTGAAGGCTTATTGAGCAGAAACGTTGTTCTAATTTGTGTCGTCCACTTACTACGTAAAGGAGCCGCGATAGCTCAGTAGTTAGTGAACTGGACTACAAAGGACAAGAGGTAAGGTTCAATCCCAACCGACGGCTTCCGGGTTCACTCAGCTTTAAATGGGTACCGGATTTTTTTCTGGGAAATTAAAGCGGCACGGGTGTAATACCGACCACATTACCCCAAAAATCATGTGCCGAAGGTCTGTAAAATTTATGGTCACTAACACCATATTCCCTATATGCCATTTGGCGTGACGGGGGCTCTTTCCTTACTCTTTTTAATTATTACGTAAAATTTTAACCATACCGTTTTTTCTATTTTTTTTTCTGTATATTTTTTTTTCATTTCTCATTATTAGCATTACTGCAGCTTCGCATTTTAAAGAAAGACCGTTTGCTGTGTTGTGTTGCAATGTGCAACAACGTGTAATCCATGTGCCTTTTGTCTTATACATCTGAGTTTATCACTGCATTTTTATCGAATAAGTCCATACTTTTTTATTATTACTCAGTCAGCAGAACTAATGGCCTATATTTGTGAGTATCACGTAAACATGGAATAGAGTCTTGGCTATCGCTAGCTCACTGACTCCACGACCCCTTTATGTCAGCCACGAATTGATCGACTGCCATCAGTTCATGAATTACACAACCTAGGTCCAGATGATACTGAAGTTAGCGATTTATTAACCTCATCCTCTTAGAAATACATCAACTATTTCATCATAGTTGAGAAGACAAACATACAAAGCTCTTTAAAAAATATCCCACTTCTTCTTTCCTTCCTCATCTGACGTTTAGAGTTGAGTGGATATATAATTTGCCATCTTTTACTCTTTTGTTGTCCTCTGTTGTTTTCTATTGTTTCTAATACTCCATTAATCCATCTTTTTCTTAAACAAGATTAACTAGTTAAATCGAAAAAAATGGCATGAGTTAAATGAGTAATGAGAACGTCATAAAAGAGGATAAAGCTGAGAATAATTATTCTGGTTAATCTCAACAGGAGAGGAACAAACATCATGGTTAATTGATCAAACTATCTGATTGAAGTCACCAGAGATCGATGTTTCCAGCAGATAATGAACACAATGACGACAAAAGACAGGAGGGTAAAAGAAATAAAAAAAACTAGCACAAATATGTCACACATTATTTTTACAAATTTATATAGAAACAAAATGAAGATTTAAACATAAAACAGATCATGTAGAAAAATTTACCTTGGGCATACTATAACCAGTGATGGAAAATGTAAAACTGAAATCAACAAAAGAGTAGGAATGACAAAAAGTAATTTTAATGTCATGAAGAACATACTAACATCAAAACAAATAACACCAGGGCAAAAACTAAGAATAACAAAATATTATGTCTTCTCAATATTCCTATATGGTGCAGAAACATGGATAATAGACAAGAAATAGAACAGAGAATTGAAGCCTCATGAAATGTGGATGTATAGAAGAATAGGTAGAATTGGATGGAAGGAAAAGAAAACAAACGATGAAGTCTTAAAACAACTAAAAATGAAAAGAGAACTGCTAAACACAACTCAAACAAGACAAATGCGATTTTTGGCCATGTTATAAGACACGACAGCCTACTAAAAGTAATCATGGAGGAGAAAATACAAGGTAAAAGAGGCATAGGCAGACCAAGATTAACATGGACGAGTAACATCTAAAGATGGACAAACCAGCCTATGACAACCTGCACTATCAAAGCAAGAGACAGAGTGGAATAGCGCTCCATGGTAGCCAACCTTCGTTGCGGAGATGGCACTCGATGATGATGATTTGATCTTATTAACGATAACGAAAACCACAAGTGATAAATGAAGCCAAATGAAATGATTGTAGATTCTTTTAGAAAGTAAAGTTTGAGATGTTGGAAAGCCAAAGGAGAAACGCAATTAGTTTGATGAACTTTTTTCATTAATATTTTAGCGATATTAGTGATAGAGCGAGCTGTCCGACAAGTTGTAAGTGAGTGGTCAACAGCAAAACAACAATATACAATAATACTGATAATAATAAAACTAAGCAGCACACATTCCTTCTCCTTCATCTACCTTTTTAGCTCCCAGCGGAGCATAGATCTTCAACAAATACTCTCCAAGCCGTTCTGTTTCTTACCATTCTTTTAAGATCATTCCATGTCTTCCCCATCATCTTCATCTCTGCTTCCATCTGTCTTCTCCAGGAATTCCTTGGTCTTCCTCTTTGTCTTTTCCCCCGGGGATTCCAAAAAAGGGCCTGTTGTGTAATACTCTCAGTTGCTTCCGTAGTGTGTGTCCTATCCAGCGCCATCGTCTTCGCTGTATATCTTTATCCACTGGTGTTTGACTGGTACCTTTCCATAATTCTATGTTAGTGATTTTGTCTTGCCAATTCCATCCTTTTATTCTGCGTAAGCATCCATTAATGAAAGTCTGTATCTTCGTGATTGTCAATTTTGTTGTTCTCCATGTTTCACAGCCATATAATAGGACCGACTTAACATTTGAGTTGAAAATTTGTATTTTTGTATTTAACCTAATTTCTTTGGATTTCCATATGTTTCCCAGTGCAATGAAAGCTCCTCTTGCTTTTGATATCCTTATTTTGGTATCAATTCCTATTCCTCCCTCTTTATCTATATTACTGCCCAGATATATGTAAGATTGTACGTCTAGTAGAGGTATTTCTTCTAGTTTTATTTGGTTATTGCCAACTGTATTAATTCTCATAATGTTGGTCTTATCTCTATTAATCTTCAGTCCCAGCTGTTGTGATCTCTCATCAAGTATGCCCATTTTATCCTGCATCTGTTGATGGCTGTGTGATAGGAGAGCTATGTCATCAGCAAAGTCTAAATCATCAAGTTGTTTGGTCAGTGACCACTGGATCCCATTTCTGTTGTTTTGAGTTATTTTTATAATGCAATCTTTGGCCAGTAGAAAGAGAAATGGGGACAGAAGGCATCACTGCCTTACTCCTGTTTTTATTTCAAATGCTTCTGGAAGCTGTCCTTCATGCACCACACTACATTTCGTTCCTTCATACATTGTTTTTATCAGGTTAATAAACTTTATGGGGATTCCGTAATGATTCAGCAACTTATAAAGCATTCTTTTGTCTAAACTATCAAATGTCTTTTCGCAATCTATGAATCCAATATAAAGTGGGGATTTTAGTTCTAAACTTTGTTCAACTATTGTAAACAGTTGTGAGAAAATAGCATATGTTTAATTCATAGAAAATTTAACAAAAAAGGTGTCCCTATAGCAGTATTTCTACTGCCGTAGTGGAGTGTAAAGCTTCCACTATATGTGGGTATATCTTTTGAGGGAGCACACAGCATAGAGGTCTGCCCGGATGTCTTACCTCCAGGACCAACGACCAGGTGTACCCACTTTTTTCCTGGCGAGAGTGTTAGCCGTGAAAAACAAACACTCAGTGACTACAGTAGCCAGTCTTCCGTAGAGATTAATATGAAAGAGGAAAAAGTAGCAGAGACGGAATAAGAAATATGTAAATAAGGACAAAGAAGGAAGAGTAATTGGATATAAAGATCATCATTCATCATCATCATCATTGAGTGCCCTCTCCGCAACGAAGGTTGGCTACCATGGATCGTCATTCTACTCTGTCTTTTGCTTTGATGGTGCAGGCTGTCATAGGTTGACTTGTCCATCTTTTGATGTTACTCGTCCATGTTAGTCTTGGTCTGCCTCTGCCTCTTTTACCTTGTATTTTCCCTTCCAATATTAATTTCAGTAGGCTGTTGTGTCTTTAAACATGCCCCAAAAATTTCATTTGTCTTGTCTTTTTATAAAGAAGGAAGATATAAAGAAGGAAGAGTAATTGGATAAATGAAAAAAAAGGAAAAGTAATTGGATACGACGAAAGTGAGAAATTTATTGAGAACAGAAACACATGTACAAGTTTTTGCCCTTTACTATGATGTGGGCGACACAAGAATCCCTAGCTCGGAGAGTGTGATAAATGAAATATTTCTCCTGTAACTATTTTGATGTATTACATACAAATGCATGCAATTTTGGAAAGGTTTTCATCATCTTTGATTAGATGATGTTTTTGGTTATATCAGTGACCTTAATATTAGTAATGGACCAAATATCTTCCAGATAAATAAGATATCACTATCAGTAAATGCATTTACTTTGCTGAAGATGACGCCTCCAATAAGACACCCGATCAGGTAACCTCCAGTGAAGCCAGTGACAAATGCCGAAGCTTTCTCCAGATCTGTGCCGGTAATAATCTGTAGGTCAGGTAGGGTTGCCCCATTCAGCCCGATCGTTAAACCCTGCCAAAAGTTGGAATAATAAAACATTTCATGTAATCAAACACGTTCGCACTTTAATCATATTTGAAATGAATAACGTTAGAGCAATGTTGCGTTGCGCTATACTCATATGATGAGTGAAAATATATATTTGTCTGTCTGTTCGACTATCTCTCTTCTAATTTATGACGTAATGTACTGCTATATCATTTAGTGGGAAGTTTCATTAGTATGGTAGAGTTGAATGTGAAAGAACATGTTATTGATGGCTAAGGGGAAACGCCAAATGCTGCATATTTGATGATACACACAAAGCAATCTAGAATGTCTAGTAATGTAAATTTGAATATTAAGATTGTAAAGTAATGATGATGAATGGTTAAGCAAATATTGAAATTGTTGGGTTAGCGGGAGGAAATCACCTGATGTGGGCTGTAGAGGGAAAATAATAGATTCCTCTCTCTCTCTCTCTCTCTCTCTTTCTCTCTGCGATCAAGACTTAATCAGAGTAGGATTCCAGACTCATCATGAAGACAGCTGTCTGTTTAAGTGATTCGATTGCCCCATATATTTTCTCTTCCAGGGAGGTGGGCGTAGACCAAAGATGGTAAAGCCACAGGACCAGATGAAATTCCTTCGGAAGCCATCAAAGCAGATATTATCACCTCTACCAAGATGTTACATAATCTATTGGATAAAATTTGGGAGAGGGAAGAAATACCTAAAGACTGGAGAGAAGGTTATATGATCAAACTACCAAAGAAAGGAAGTTTACAGGAGTGCACAAATTATAGGGGAATTATGCTACTATCAGTGCCAAGAAAAATATTAGGCAGAATCATTCTGGAGAGACTAAAAGAGGCTATAGAGAAACACTTGAGAGATGAACAAGCAGGTTTTAGGAAGAACAGATCATGTGCTGATCAAATAACTACTCTACGTATAATAGTTGAACAAAGTCTAGAACTAAAATCCCCACTTTATATTGGATTCATAGATTACGAAAAGGCATTTGATAGTTTAGACAGAAGAATGCTTTGGAAGTTGCTGAGTCATTATGGAATCCCCATAAAGTTTATTAACCTGATAAAAACAATGTATGAAGGAACAAAATGTAGTGTGGTGCATGAAGGACAGCTTACAGAAGCATTTGAAATAAGAACAGGAGTAAGGCAAGGATGCCTTCTGTCTCCATTTCTCTTTCTACTGGCCATAGATTGGATTATGAAAATAACTCAAAACAACAGAAATGGGATCCAGTGGTCACTGACCAAACAACTTGATGATTTAGACTTTGCTGATGACATAGCTCTCCTATCACACAGCCACCAACAGATGCAAGATAAAATGAGTATATTAGATGAGAGATCACAACAGCTAGGACTAAAGATTAATAGAGATAAGACCAACATTATGAGAATTAATGCAGTTGGCAATAACCAAATAAAACTAGGAGAAATACCTCTACTAGACGTACAATCTTATATATATCTGGGCAGTAATATAGATAAAGAGGGAGGAACAGAAAACGATACCAAAATAAGGATATCAAAAGCAAGAGGAGCTTTCATTGCACTGGGAAACATATGGAAATCCAAAGAAATTAGGCTAAATACAAAAATACAAATTTTCAACTCCAATGTTAAGTCGGTTCTATTATATGGCTGTGAAACATGGAGAATAACAAAATTGACAATCACGAAGATACAGACTTTCATTAATGGATGCTTGCGCAGAATAAAGGGATGGAAATGGCAGGACAAAGTCACAAACGTGGAATTATGGAAATGTACCGGTCAAATACCAGTGGATAAAGAAATACAGCGAAGACGATGGCGATGGATAGGACACACACTACGGAAACCAACTGAGAGTATTACACAACAGGCCCTTTTTTGGAATCCCCAGGGAAAAGACAAAGAGGAAGACCAAGGAATTCTTGGAGAAGACAGATTGAAGCAGAGATGAAGATGATGGGGAAGACATGGAATGATCTTAAAAGAATTGCAAAAAACAGAACGACTTGGAAAGTGTTTGTTGAAGACCTATGCTCCACTGGGAGCTAAAAGGTAGAAGAAGGGAGGTGGGCGTGAGCCACATTGCTCTTCTCAGGTCTGTGTACTGGGGGGGGGGGGAGGGGAATCCTGTAGAACATGTTTTGTAGCCATATTGTCCAGTGTACAGTGGCATAGGCTGGTTGTACCTATTTTGAATTTGGTGAACATGTGATTTCTCATTCTATTGTGGCCAGTGCGTAGGCGAAGTATGATGACTTGATCATTAATAGATTTAAGTTTGAAATAGACAGATCATTTTATGTACTTGCAGAATGACAGGGAAAGATCAGATTGTGGAGAGGTAACAGGCAAATTTACAAAGCGTCACTGATCAGGACAGAATGATTAATAATAGTCATAATATATATAGACACAGCTTAGAAAGGAAATAAATAAGTTTTCAACGCCAGTGTGAATGTTGGAGGGTTTGCACGAGATACTGGGATCAATAGTTTCCTTTCAAATTTAATGAAGAGAGTAAATTAATAAAATAATCGGTGTTGGATGCCCCGTTGTTGATTCTCTTGATTGTCTGGTTGTTGACATAGAGAATAGAGTACTTAAAATATTTAATTTTCCCCCCATTAAATATACAGTGGGAACAGAAAACTTTTGTGAATTTGTTTAAGTCTAACATGAAAAAAGTGTATAATACACTATTTCTAGATGTTTGAATCTCTTACTTGCTATTGAAACATTGTATGATACACTAGATCTAGATGTTTGTACTAATGTGAGTACTTCCGAAGACGGAGTTATCTGCCTGTGCGGCGAAGGACCTATGTGCATACGGCTGCCATGAAAAAAACGGATTAACACGCAAAATTCTTTTCCTACTTTGCCAGAGGGGAAAGCTGGTGAACGCAAAACAAAAATAATAGAAATGACAATTATGAGTTTAACTCACACCTTCTTCACATCCGACAATCTTACTTTGCAGTGTGCTGCTTGCTTGCGTTCGTCCGATGACTAAAGGAGTATTCCTCTTCATCATCCGCCCTTAAAAGGACGTTAAGTGGGCGTGTCTGCGTTGTGTTGTGGTTTGCAGTATAACTGTTATATTTGCGCCTTTCAGCCCAACACATCCGATTTCGGCACGGCATTTTTGAGTACCGAGTTGTCTTCCCTCTTCGATCCATACACGCTTGGCCAGACTAGACAAGTTAATCTGTTACTAGAGGCACCGCGGAGAGGTGGAGCAGGGTCTGGATGGTTCTGGTTCACCGATCCTGGCGCAAGCCATCAGCTGTGGGTCGCTGACAACTTCAAGATCTGGGTCTGTGAGGCGCGCCTTCGCCTCCAACTTTGCAGTATCAAGACATAATACAAACGTGGAGAGGATATTTGATCTGCTCAGTTCTTGGAGAATTAAGTAGAGAAACCGTGAATATCCAGTCTTTTATAGGAATCATGTTTGTAAAATATAAATATATTTAATTTAAGACATCCACCTTTTGAGGATTATCACAGGTGTACTACATGAGAAATAAAATTCCTTGCTCAAACAAAATAAGTCATCAAAGAAATACCAACAATCAGGAATTTAAACAATGTACGCGCTTGTGTATCATCTGTATAATTAATGTAATGAATGATTGATTATGTTTTCTTTTAATATAAAGTTTTGAAAATATAGTAAGTAAAAAAACAAAAAGTAAAGAGAGAGCCCCGTCAGGCCAAGTGGCGTATAGGGAATATGGTGTTAGTGACCATAATATTTACAGACCTTCGGCACATGATTTTTTAGAAAATGTGGCCGGTATTACGCCAGTGCTGCTTTACTTTCCCAGAGCAAAAAATGCGGTACCCATTTAAGGCTGGCGAACCCGGAGATGCCGATCAGGACCGAACCTGACCCCTTGTACTTTATAGTCCAGTTCACTAACCACTGAGCTATTGCTGCTCCATATTGAAAATATAGAACCCTGTATTTTTTCTCGGTGGTGGAGGGAGGGGGGGGGATCCTTCTTTTTCGTTTACAATGTCTGTTTGATATAAAATGGCGTGCTTTTTAAAATCTGGT
The DNA here is from genome assembly GCA_032433765.1 of Megaustenia siamemsis. Lineage (NCBI taxonomy): Eukaryota > Metazoa > Mollusca > Gastropoda > Stylommatophora > Ariophantidae > Megaustenia > Megaustenia siamemsis. The sequence goes on along the minus strand of JAVIAB010000092.1, from coordinate 112,476,817 downwards.
AACCCTATACCACAGTCGATACCACAATCAGTGGATTTGTAGGATACCGGTCAATGAAAGTGCAGACATTTACAAAATAATACACGAGAAAGGGGATAAAATATTTAAAAAATAAAATAAATGAGGGAAATGTGTATAAACAGATGATGAAGCTACACACTGCACTATAAAGAGAGTCACCAGTCCAACTAGTGATAAGAAAAGTAGTCCACGATTACTGCCACACACTTGACTGACTTGGACACACTATTATCTTCAAGATTAGAACATGTCATAACAAACTGAATGAGCACAAGAATAAACTTGTGTTATCAAATCACATTACCGTTGTGGGTGAAATATACAAATTAAGAAACCCATGCTACTGCCCCATATTTGAATAGCTAAGAGGGATGTGCAAGCCTGAAGTATCATCGTTACAATCAGAGCTAAATGGGGCTAGAAGAAGCTTCACACATGACTCAAATTCTTCACAACCACTTATCTAGTGGCGCAAACACCAACTAATGTGAATACAAAAAGAAGATTCTAAAAAGCAAATTAACGATATTTCAGTAATAGATTAAAGACATAAGACTTCTATCTGATATAGTAAAGTAAAGTACCTCCGTCACGTCAAGTGGCGTATAGGGAAATATGGTGTTAGTGACCCTATATTTTACAGACCTTCAGCACATGCTTTTTGGGGTAATGTGGTCGGTATTACGCCCGTGCTGCTTTACATTCCCAGAAAAAAATCCGGTGCCCATTTAAGGCTGGGTGAACCCGGAAGCCGTCGGTTGGGATCGAACCCTAACCCTTGTCCTTTGTAGTCCAGTTCACTAACCACTGTGCTATTGCGACTCCCTTTCTATCTGATATAAGAAATTAAAAATACAAAATAAAGTACCCAAAGGGTTGAACTTACCATGTTAAAGAAAGCCCCTCCGATCAACCAAGATATCTTTAATTTGTTCCTGTACTTTGAATCTCTCAAACGCTCTCGTAAGTTCAGATGCTTCATTTCCTCGACCTTTTCACCAGATTTTGACTCTTTTTCTTCAAGCAGACTTTCCTTTTGTTTTTGATGGATCCCATTGTCGGTAACTGCTTCTAGCACCATGTTGGCCATACTGGAGACAATGAAAATATTGGTCGCATCAACATAGTGTTATTGTTTTGGATTAGCCAATGAAACAACATAGAATAATACACGTTATGAAAATGAGATGCATAGAAGAACTTGAACAACTTCCACTTTGAAAATATATAACAAATGTAAAGTACATAAAGAAATTCCTAAAGACAGCCTCCCTCCTGACTGCCATAACGACACGCACAGTAGTATGGCCATATATCACTCTGGTCTGATATTATTATTCAAGCTGGGAATAATGAATAGACTAAGAAAACACGAAAATAAAAAAAATATATGTAAAATTTCTGTAGAGAAATGTAATTAACTCTTGTCAGTGCAGAATGAGACTTCATTTAAAGTTCAGACTATAAAAGATGCTTGCAGAATATGATGATCTTCCTACACAAACACATACACACACACATGCACGCAGGCACTGACATGTCCGTACACACGACCCCACACACACTCACATGCACACACACACATATATATATATATATATATATAAAGGCATCCAATGGATACAAGGAGACCATTTGGAGGACCTCGACTTAGCTGATGACATAGTTCTCATCAGCAGTCAGATAAAAACGATGCAGGAAAACACAAATGAACTATCATCAATAGCCAGCAAAATTGGGCTTGAGGTCAATCATGAAAAGACTAAAGTCATGAAAAGTTTAATTCCAACAAGTGACAAAATATACATGGAAAACAAACCAGTAGAAGAGATCGATCACTTTATCTATCTTGGAAGTCACATTGATCGAGAAGGGGATACGAGCAAAGAAATTAGAATCAGAATGGCTAAAGCAGCAATGTCTTTCAGAAGCCTTGAAAAGTTGTGGAAATCAAAACTCATCAGCACAAACACAAAACTTAGGCTATTCAAAAATCAAATGTACTATCAACCCTTACGTATGCGTGTGAAAGCTGGAAAACAACAAGAGATATAGAAACAAAGTTGAACGCATTCGAAAATAAATGTCTAAGGAAAATACTTGGTATATCTTGGAACGAATTAAAAACAAACGAGGAAATTGAGAAATCGCCAATCAACCACTAATATCTTCAGTAATAAAGAAAAGACGATGGTCATATGTTGGACATGTGATGAGAAGAGATAATAATCGAATAGCAAAGCAAGCCCTCATATGGGAAACAACAGGTAAAAGAAAAAGAGGAAGATCCAGGGAGACACTGAGAAGAACATTGATGAGAGAGGCAAGAGCAGCAGGAATCGGCTCCCTCAATGAGATAGAACTGCTTGCACAGAACAGAGACAGATGGCGAGATTTGATAAAATATCTTTAAAAGAAAACTGCTAGAACAAAAAATTCATATAGGAGAAGGTGTATCTAGGTATACGCCCTATGGGCCGGTTACGGTATAAATACATATAGGGAAAGGGGGTGGTTGAATCGATAACTCGCTGTGCTCAAAACCAGGAGAACGCTCGTTCAAATCCTGATTGGGACAAAAGGATATCATGTCAAGAGTGAAATAAAAACTCAGCCTGGGAGACCTTGCTGCGACTGCACTGGACAACCTGCCTTTATTCTCCAGCCCTGTAAGTCCTTTCAGCAGACCTCAGTAATGGGAAAATACCGTAAAAATAAATATTTATCATTATCATCAAGAAACGAGCCTGCTAGCGTAGGTGATCATGTCTCTCCACAACTTTCGATCTCGACAGATATCTATCATTTCTGTTGTTGACCTTCTGCCAAGCCATTTTCTTAAGCTATCTGGTATCTTTTCTCTTTGCTTCCCTCTATCTCTTCCTCCCACAATTTTCCCAGTTGTTACAATATATTCCAGTTGTTCTCTTCTCATTCATCACCATCAAGTTACGGGCCTGGTGGCGTAGGTGATCATGTCTCTCCACAACTTTCGATCTCGGCAGCTATTTATCATTTCTGTTGTTGACCTTCTGCCAAGCCATTCTCTTAAGCTGTCTGTTATTTTTTCTCTTTGCTTCCCTCTATCTCTTCGTCCCTCAATTTTTCCAGTTGTTACAATATATTGCAGTTTTTCTCTTCTCATTACATGGCCAAAAAATGACGATTGTTTCTTCATAATATTGGAAATTAGCTCTCTTTTTGCGCTGACCTCTCTCAGAACATCTTCATTACTCTTCTTAGCTGTCCATGGTACTCTTAGCATTCTTCTGTAAAACCATATTTCTACAGACTCCAGTGATTTTCTTATCTGTTGTCATATTGTCCATGACTCGCATCCATATGTTAAGACTGGCTCTACGTAACATTTAAGAACTCTTTTTGTTGTTTCTATTGTCAAAAATGGATTGCATAGTGTTTTACTCATTTTTTGGAAAGCTGCTTTTACCTGAGCCATTCTGCATCTCACCTCTTTTGTACATCTTCCGTCTGAGGTTAACAAAGTTCCCAAATAATTAAATTCATTTACCTGTTTTAATATTGTTCCACATGTCTTTATTTTGCACTGAGGTGATGTCTTTTTCTTTGTTGTTACCATTACCTCTGTCTTTTTGCTATTAAGGCTGAGTCCTTTATTTTTGCTTTCTTTCACTATAATGTTAAACATTTCTTGTAACTCATTTTCACTCTTAGCGATTAATACTGTATCATCAGCATACCTTAGATTATTTATATTATGACCTCCAATTATTATTCCAGGCATGCCCCTTATGGATCTTAAACTAATCTCACTATAAATATTAAACAAATCTGGTGACAGTACACAACCTTGTCTAACACCCTGTTTTATTTGTTGAAACATTCCCAATTGGTTTCCAGTTCATATGGCCGCTGTTTTTTCCAGTACATGTTCTTTATTATTCTTAGATCTTTGCTGTCTATGTTTATGCTTTCTAAAATGTTGATTATTTCTTGGTGTTTTACTTTGTCAAATGCCTTGGTGTAAACTATGAAACATAGGTATAGATCTGTTTTCACCTCTATGGCTCTTTCTACTAAAGATCTTATGATATAAATGGCATTGCTTGTTCCTTTATCTCTAACAAAACAACACTGTTCATCGCTAATTTCTGGGCTGATTTTGTTTCGCACTCTTCGCATGATGATTCTTAGTAATATCTTAGTCATGTGACTCATAAGGCTTATTGTGCGATGATCATCGCATTCAATCGCACCAGATTTCTTTGGTAGGGCTATGAATATTGATTTGAGCATGTCGTCTGGTACATATCCGCTGTTGTAGATATCATTCAATATTTTTGTTATTATTTCTATTCCAAAATCACTTGTGGCTTCAATCTCTTCTTTAGTTATATTATCTGGTCCAGGAGCTTTGCCTGCTTTCATATTGCGCAAGGCGTCTTCCACTTCTTCTCTGAGTATTTCTGGTCCTCCATTATTCTTAATACTTACTACCGTTCATTCATCATTATAAAGATCCTAAATGTATTCTGTCCATCGTTCCCTTATGTTTTCTTGTTCAATCAACAGTTCTCCTTTCTTTGATCTTCAACATCCAGTTTTTGATTGCGTTTTCCTTCCTGTTAATTCCTCAATTTGTTTGTATATAGCTTTAGCATCTCCTTTTTGTTGCAATTCGATCTCTTTGCATCTCTCTTTTAGCCATGCTTCTTTTGCTTCATTGCATTTTACTACAATTTCTTTATTTAATCTCTTATACTCATCTTTATTTTCTTTATTTCTTCTTCTTGTATCCATTAGCTGCAAAATGTCATCTGTCATCCATTTCTTTCTTGAATTTGTCCTCACTGGTGGTATGAACTCTTTTGATGTTTGTTGCATTGACTCTTTTAGCATTTCCCACTGTTCATCAATGCTTTGTATCTTCTCTATTGCATTGTACCGGTACTCTTCTCATTGCATGACCAAAATGATGATTGTCTCTTCCTAATATTGGAAATTAGTTCTCTTTTTGCTTAGGCCTCTTTCAGAACGTTTTCCGTACTCTTCTTAGCTGCCCATGGTATTCTCAACATTCTTCTGTAAAACCACACTTCTACAGACTCCAGTAATTTTCTTGTTTGTTGTCCTATTGTCCATGATTCACATCCATATGTTAAGACTGGTTCTACATAACATTTAAGAACTCCTTTTCTTGTTTCTATTGTCAAAAATGGAATGCATAGTATTTTCTTCATTTTTTGGAAAACTGCTTTTGCCTGAGCCATTCTGCATCTCATCTCTGTTGTTTATCTTCCGTCTGAGGTTAACAAAGGTCCAAATACTTAAATTCATTTACCTGTTTTAATATTGTTCCACTTGTCTTTATTTTGCACTGCGGTGATGACTTTTTCTTTGTTGTTACCACTACTTCTGTCTTTCTGCTATTAAGGCAGAATTTCTTTATTTTTGCTTTCTTCCACTATAATGTCTAACATTTCTTGTAACTCATTTTCACTCTTAGCGATTAAGACTGTATCATCAGCATACCTTAGATTATTTTCTATTTTATGTATGTATATATTATTTATACATACATATATATATATATGTGTTATATATATATATATATATATATATATATATATATATATATATATATATATAAACATACATACAAACATACAGACATTCAATACATACATACATACATATACATAATATACATGTATTTGATATGTACATACATACATTTATATATGCATACATGTACACAATATATATATATATATATATATATATATATATATATATATATATATATATATATATATATATAACACACAAATCATGCTTACATATATATATATGCAGTGTATTTTTTAAACAAAAACTGTACGCGAACTCTATCGCCACAAAACTAGGAAATCCTAATATTCCAGACCTCTGAAGGGTACGTGCACTTAAATAGTAAATATGTCGAGATTATATTTAACTAATTATATTAATTAATGTAATAAAAGTATATTACATTCATGAAATGTAAATTGAAAACAGGCAGTAAAGTGAGATTTGACATTCAGTGGTCATTAAAGTCTACAGGGAAACTTCCGGATAAAAAAAATTAAAATTAGAAAAACCCTGCAGAGATTTAAGGCGAGCTGACTATCGTAAATTATTATACGAATAAAAAGGTTAAAGTTATTACTTGAAAAATTAAAAGCAATGCACTTCTCCTAGAATACCGAATAAAACAGTAGTGATCTTGCCAAAGTCCAAAATAAATATATTAAGAAAAAATGACGCAAGGGTGTCTGTAAGTAACCACTGATTAAAAAAAAATAAGAGGTAAATTGATTATTTCTTATCTAATCATTGTGGGTCATAGCAGGAAGGAACAAGTTTTATTTTGATATCAATGTTATAACTCTGATTTTAAAATGAATATCACACGCCAACCATACTTGCCTTTTTTTCACGCGTGGTTCAGACAACAAAATAACTACGTCACTCTTGGCTAGAGGTGCGCGTGGCCGTGTGGATAAATCACTGTTCCGCTGGTTAAAAAGCCGATGTACGGTGTTCGAAACCCGCGGTAGACATAAAAGGATTTTTTTTTATCGGGGGTGAAATAAAATTACCGAGTCTCACACGTCGTGGCGACTGCTTTGACCAAACATCCTTTATCCATCGGGTTCTAGCGTGTGGGCGCCCCCCTCCCCTCCCCCCGGCATACACCAGCAATGGTACTATGTGTCGTAAAGACTCTTCACTCATTTACCAGATAATTTTTCTTCCTGTGTACCAGGGCACGGGAAGTCCGCGTTGCCGATGATTAGTCGGAAATCTGTCGAATCGGAGCTGGTTTAAAGTGACTTTAGTGACCATAATTTTTACAGACCTTCGGCACATGATTTTTAGGTTAATGTGGTCGGTATTACGCTCGTGCCACTTTACTTTCCTCCCAAAAAAAATCCGGTACCCATTAAGGCTTGGGTGAACCGTCGATCAGGATCGGACCCGACCTCTTGTCCTTAGTAGTCCAGTTCACTAACCAATGAGCTATCGCGGCTCCCTTTTGTACGAAGGACATTCCTATTTTACCAGGGAATTAGGCATGGCCAGCCAATAATGAAGAAATCTAATGATGATTAAATCTGCTACATAATCATATCAAATAAAAGGTTGCGGTTTTAAAAAAAATACAGATTACTTAATGAATAAAAAAACGCAATTGTTCTGTCGATTTTGTGTAAGATTAGTGCTGCCACCATTTCTTGGGAAGTAAATCCATATATATGTCTACATACAAAATACGGTATGTCAAAATAAGGTTAAATTATCACACAAAAAAGAGCCCCCGTCACGCCAAGTAGCGTATAGGGAATATGGTGTTAGTGACCATACATTTTACAGATCTTCAGCAAATGATTTTTGGGGTAATGTGGTCGGTATTACGCCCGTGCCGATTTACTTTCCCAGAAAAAAATTCGGTACCCATTTAAGGCTGGGTGAACCCGGAAGCAATGGGTTGGGATCGAACCCTACCCCTTGTCTTTTGTAGTCCAGTTCACTAACCACTGAGCTATCGCGGCTCCCAAATTGTCACGAAGCCACTACAAAAATACATGAATCATGAACTGTTAATATACAAGGTAATAATCACTTTTACTACACAATTGTGCTACCAATGCCAGACCTGGACCCTAGAAGCAAGAACAATAAGAAAATAACATCTACAGAGATGAAATGTGTTAAACGAATGACAGGAAACAGTCTGAGAGATAAAATCAGAAATGAAGAACTGAGAAAAAAGCTAGGAACAGCCCCCGCCATAGAATATATAAAGAAACAACAGATAAAATGGTTTGGCCACGTGACAAGGCATAAAGAACAAAACACAGCACAACGAGCCTTCAACAAACGTTGTGAGAACATCAGACCCAAGGGTCGACCACGAAAAAGATGGGTCGACGGAATATTAGAAGCCCTAGGAAACATAATAGCAGCTGAGGCGAACAGAAGAGTAAAAGACAGCAAATTATATCTCCCATCGATGCTGAAAGGCAGATGAGGAAGAAAAGAGAGAGAAGAAGACTACACATTTTAAAAAAAATTGACTTTTGTTCATCCCTCGTTTTTGGGAATCTGCAGGGGAGTTTATGACTAGGGGAATACAAATGTCCTCATGCTTCAGTACAGTTGTCATGTGGTGTGCAGGCCAGAGTTTTTATCTCATCACTGAAAGGAAAATAAGAAAACATTGTCGCTCATACCAGAAATCGAAACAGCGACAACTTGTTAGGAAAATGACAGGTCCTGTAAACTCGGTTTTCAGCTTGTTAGGGAAAACGACAGGTCCTGTAAACTCGGCTTTCCTCTTGTTATGGAAAACGATAGGTCCTGTAAACTCGGTTTTCAGCTTGTTAGGGAAAACGACAGGTCCTGTAAACTCGGCTTTCCTCTTGTTATGGAAAACGATAGGTCCTGTAAACTCGGTTTTCAGCTTGTTAGGGAAAACGACAGGTCCTGTAAACTCGGCTTTCCTCTTGTTATGGAAAACGATAGGTCATGTAAACTCGGTTTTCAGCTTGTTAGGGAAAACGATAGGTCTTGTAAACTCGGTTTTCAGCTTGTTAGGGAAAACGATAGGTCTTGTAAATTCGGTTTTCAGCTTGTTAGGGAAAACGACAGGTCCTGTAAACTCGGCTTTCCTCTTGTTATGGAAAACGATAGGTCCTGTAAACTCGGCTTTCTGCTTGTTAGGGAAAACGACAGGTCCTGTAAACTCGGCTTTCCTCTTGTTATGGAAAACGATAGGTCCTGTAAACTCGGCTTTCCGCTTGTTAGGGAAAACGATAGGTCTTGTAAACTCGGCTTTCCGCTGGTTAGGGAAAACGACAGGTCCTGTAAACTCGGCTTTCCGCTTGTTAGGGAAAACGACAGATCATGTAAACTCGGCTTTCCGCTTGTTAGGGAAAACGACAGATCATGTAAACTCGGTTCTCCGCTTGTTAGGGAAAACGACAGGTCCTGCAAACTCGGCTTTCCGCTTGTTAGGGAAAACGACAAGTCCTGTAAACTCGGCTCTCCGCTTGTTAGGGAAAACGACAGATCATGTAAACTCGGCTTTCCGCTTGTTAGGGAAAACGATAGGTCCTGTAAACTCGGCTTTCCGCTTGTTAGGGAAAACGACAGATCATGTAAACTCGGCTTTCCGCTTGTTAGGGAAAACGACAGATCATGTAAACTCGGCTCTCCGCTTGTTAGGGAAAACGACAAGTCCTGTAAACTCGATTTCCGATCCTTATTTCCTGATCTCTTTTCCTCTTGGTATCATTGCAGTTTTCCCCCCAAGGTTTTCATTTATAATTTTACTTGACCATCTACCATTATGAAGCTAATGAGGCAACTTTTATTTAAAGATTAGGGTCTCTCGCTATTAGCCTTTATTTCCCACCATGTCTCAGAACCAAGGAGTAGGACCTTGACATTCCTATTGTAGATCCTATTTTGTTCCACTTAGAGAGAGAGAGAGAGAGAGAGAGAGAGAGAGAGAAAGCACCAATATACTACACAAAGCTAAGAGTGTTGTAGGCAGTTCTAAGTGTGGCATATCCGCTTTTAGTGTCCTCGTAAGCTCCATCGTGTATGCTAACCATACTGCTTAAAGAGGTAGACTTTCCGGTTTCTTTGATGTTTACTTCTTGCAGGAGGATTTTCATCTGTTGTTTGCTGTTGGTTTTCATTATCTTAATTACATTGCTCTACAGAAATTTTACATATTTTTTTTTCGCGTTTTCTTAGTCTTGGATAATTGATCTGCAGGACGATTTCTTTCTGCCTAGATTTCTCTACTTAGTAAAATAGTATATGTCCTGTGCCTGTACCAACAAGCTAAAGAAATAGACAAACATACACAAATGAAATGATTCTGGAAGTTTATTAGCAAAAAAGTCAATTAACAAAACTTTACAAATGGCAATGGATAACCAATGTTTCAAATTACAATTTTGACCAAAAGATCTTTATCAGGCATAAAAATAAACAATATTGCACAAACAAGATCAGATATTATCGACAAAAACAGACTAAATGATTTTTTATTAAAGATGTTCATATGAGAAATGACTTTTGATAATCATTTATGGATATTTTAATAATGGATACATGTATAAATAAATGATAATAGATGAAAAACAGTTTTGACAATGTTGCAGTTTGAAATGAAGGCATACATTAACAATATAATTTAATCTAAATTTTAAAATATCAGATTAGTTCATAACGTGCGTTGCTTTATATATGAACACTGTATTCAAATGGTAGAAGAAACAAGTTGTACCCTCACACTGGGTTTCAGTTTCTAGTCTCTAGACTTCGTCAGAGTTGAAAGCTGGCGAACGCAACAACAAATGGTAGAAAGAATACATTATGATATAAATGAAATAAATATATATGATGCAATAAAATATTCAGAATTAATTATACGTTATATACTTTTTTTCTGCAAAAATATATTGTAATTGTAAAAGAATATGTCTTTAATTTGTGAAAAGTCAACTTGACTAAATCACACCATTATAGCATTATATTTAGAAGCGTGGAACGAAACTACAATCCACACTTAAACAGAACCAGGAAACTGGACGTATCTTAGGGAAATGAAAACATTTAAATAAGAGAATAACACAAATAGAAATGTGAGAATTCAACGATTTTATGAAGAATAAGAAGCACATATCGCTACTGAGAACAACAAATTAAAACAAATGATAGACTTTAAATACTTTCATACCAGTTAATAGACAATTACAGAGATTGACAACAGTTACTGTAAAGTAAGTCCAATTACTGGACACATGACTCCAATAATGGGAGCCGAGATAGCTCAGTGGTTAGTGAACTGGACTACAAAGTACTAGATGTAGGGTTTGATCCTGATCGATGGCTTCTGGGTTTCGTCATCATCATTGAGTGCCGTCTCCGCATCGAAAGTTGGCTACCATGGAACACCATTCCACTCTGTCTCTTTTTTTGATGGTGCAGATTGTCATAGACTGACTCTGGGTTCACCCAACCTTAAATGGGTACCAGATTTTTTTCTAGGAAATTAAAGCGGCACAGTCATAATACTAACTACATTACCCCAAAAATCTTGCGCCGAAGGTCTGTAAAAATTATGGTCACTAACACCATATTATACCAAATGAAACCATAAGAAAAATGGTAGGAACAAAACCCTGCCAAGAATATATAGAACAACAACAACTTAAATGGTTCGGCCACCTGGTCAGAATGAATCCTCACCAATCACCATCAAGGGCGTTCTTCTCGAGAATGCATGGGAAAAGACCAAGAGGAAGACCCAGAAGAAGATGGATAGATGCAGTGACAGAGACATGTAACAACAAAGGAAAATCACTAATTCAGACAATTCGAGCAGCACAAGAACGACAAATGATATAAACCACGACACCTTTTAGGTATCAGTGAAAGAGAAAAGAAGAAGAAGAAGAACACCATATTCCTTATACGCCACTTGGCGTGACGGGGGCTCTTTACTTTTTTTTACTATGACTCCACTATTGCATAACAAACATATAATACATAAAACAAAGCAAGCGTCATAAAACACAATGTTCCTCTCAGAAGTCTGCTCTCAGTGCCAAACTTGGATATTAAAAACTATAGAAAAAATGGCATTACTTGGCTGAGATCCCTAAGAAGAATATTTAATATGCCAAGAAGAGACATGCTCGGAAATAAGGATATAAGTAAAGATTTAGAATAACACAGATGCTTGATTATATTAGGAAACTACAGATCATATGGTTTGGACACGTAAGACGATTACAATTAGACAGCTGTCTCAGAAAGTCTTAACATACGATAATAGAATAGCTGACTTCACAATAAGTATCGCGCAGAAGCGTCTTGAAAGAACATCATTGATCCCAACACTGTTTTCTTTAGATGTTGGAAGGCAACCAAAATTAGAGGAAAGTAAAAGCAAATTAAAATATAAATGGGATCAACATCAAAAGATGGACAATAATTCAGAGAATGTAACACATATAACATATATTTATAACTATAACACAAAACACGTTGGAGGTTCAGATGCAGCCAATATACATGCTGGACGGAAACGAAATTTTACGTAATATGTATCGCTTAACAATGCTTTATTTTGATTGTTACTTAAGCTTTGTTAATAATAATTCTAACAGCATATCAAAAATAACATGCACGAAAATGGTAACACATTGTAAAATGCATCGTTGCCAATTGGAGTGAACACATGAGATTTCAAATACTGTGTTATCTATGAAACTTGTCAATGACAATTTAGGAAATAATGGTTCAAATCTTAGTCAAAGTCATTAATACAGATATAAGAAGAGCATTAAGAAATATTTTAAATAAAAATTATGATGCGCTTAAATAGATAAATGCATTAAAACATATGGTGAAATAAAACATTAGAATAAAAGCAAATAGCTAACTGACGTGAGTGCACGAGGGCCAGGTTTTTTTTTAGGGTATCAGTATCTCTAGGAGACGATCAGAACATTTATGGATGTGTTCAGAGATGATGATCTTAATATAACATAAATTAACATAACATAATGTGCAATGGGATAACATAACATAACATAACATAACATTCTTACAAATGTTTATACCTTAAAGAGCAAACGTAGAAAAAAATATGTTAAAAATGTGTTTTAGAGATGAGAGAGAACACACTAATCAGAGAAAAATAGTTCGAGACAATACTTATTTTTGAGATGCAGAATGGAAAATGAAGGATATATACAGCCAATATTGGAGAACTACAAGTGAGAAAATCCTTGCTGTTACGCGAAAAACATGGCACGATATAATAATAAAATGTAAAAAAAAGTGAAACATGAATCAAAATGATATTAATTAAAAAGGAAACATGGTCTTCTTATCTCACATACACTGCTATCTATTAAGTAATTTGAAATTGATTCTGCTTAACCGAGCAGAAATGACACACAGTTTACAAAAAATGTGCATTAAATATATACAAATAATTCATACCTTTCAGGTCTGATTTTAAACTCTGTTTTTGTTTGCTGCTATGTTTATGAAAAAAAATACAAGTGATGAAATCTGTATATTTTGTACATACTTTAAATTATGATATATGTGGCAGTATACTTGTATATAAATATTTATATGAACATGTTTATACATTTATACACGATCTTCAACTTTCTAATTATTTAATAGTGCAGAACCGTTCTCAGCAATACGTTCAGAATTTTTAAATAAATTTAGAGAATTATATCGCTTATTTACATAAAGTCTGTTAAATAATAGTAGAAAAACAAAAACCAGAAACGTGTTTGCAGACTGACAAATTAACACATAGCAGTACCACATATTGTTATACTTTTCCATGAGAAATCCAAGGAGTAGTGGAACGACTATTGAACCAACAGATGACATGACACAAATACTGGAGGTAACTCTTGCTGTGACCTTCAATAGCTCAGACTCAGCCCAGGCATATCCGCCAGCGTAGACTCCTGACACACCAAGACCTACTAAAGCAGAGAATGCAGAAAGAGCTGGTATAACACCGTAGACAGCACTAACAAAAAAGCCAACGAAGGCCAAAACCGTAAGAGTTAGGCAAAGAAATAACAATTTGGCAGCCGATAAAATATTTGAAACAAAGATCATGAAAAACCTGGACACTGCAAGCGAGATCCAGAAAATGGCAGTAATATAAACACCAGTTGACTTCGTCACATAATGATATTTATTTATCAGAAAAGGGATGAGGAAGGATAAAAAGCTTACCTCTATCGAAGAATAGAACATAAACATTGTACAAAGAACTATCAACATAAATAAATATAAAACCAGAGGAAGTTCCCTTTGTGCAACTGTGTTGTTCACAATATTCATTCGTATAACCTGCTTTGTTTTCCTAACGTTCTTAATAAACATAACAAGAAATGAAAAGCTAGTAAACATTACAAATGCGCCAGTTAAAATGAAGGTGTAGTGAACGTTTGTTGTCTCAGGGTCAGATGTATTAATCATGGTGGACAGGTTTCCAATTGTGAGATTGGCCGGTTTTGTTTCGTTCATTGCGTCTCTTGTAGCAAGAAATGGTTCCGAATACAAGGGAGAGATGAGTCCTCCAATAGCGAAAGAAAACTGGATGATCTGCATGAGAACTTTACCGTCTTTCCCCCAGATCTGCATGTGGCGAGCTGTACCCGCTGAAATAAACAATAACATGTACTTGACCTACATTAACAATATTGTATTTTTAGTTGTAAAAATTGAAGCTACGACTTTTCAAACATTATTCTGAGGATTATAAAATATCTTTAAAATAATATTGCACAGAGGAAGACTTAGAAGTCTTTGGGGATCTGCCAAAGGTCGTCATGATGGATTGAGACTAAAATCGTATGTCTAGAAAGTCGTTACACTGTGTACAGGTAAAGTTGCTATCCAATCCTACACAAAGTAAACCCTTGATTCAAGTGGAATTAATCCTACCTCATATTAAATTGACTGCTTTCTGTAATCTGCCCACTTGCACTTATATTGATTATACTATCTTTTTTGGTTATATTTTGAGTTTGGAGCAACATACTATTGTGTATCACCGAAGATAACAAAAGAAGTGACAAACAATGCGGATATGTAGAAGGGAAAGGTACCGATAATGAGAACATACATCGTCAGAAGAATGATAAAAAAAGCTATAGAGTTAAAGAAAGTGCTGTTTTGGCTTCACAAAAGCATTTGACAACGTAAAGCATCAGAGAATAATTTATATGCTGGAAAAATTAAACATTGACGGCAAGGATCTTAGAATATAAAAAAAGCATGTATTGAAAACAAACTTTATCATAATAATTGACAAACAAACAGGACAATTCAAGTATATAAAACAAGGAACGAGACAAGGCTGTGTTGTGTCGCTGGATTTATTCTCACTTTACAGAGAAAATAATATAAGATCAACAGTACATAAAAAGGGAATTGAAGTCAGCGGTCACAGAGTACAATATGCGGATGACACAGTCTTAATTGAAGAAACGGAGAATGAACTACAAGAAATGATTGACATAATAGTGAAAGAAATCAGCAAGAAAGATCTAAGCCTGAATAGTAAGAAAACAGAAGTAATGGTCATATCGAGGAAATAATCATCACTACGATGCAACATAAAAATAAACAGGACAAATCTGGACAAGTACAAAAGGTCAAATATATGGGCACAATAATAACATCAGATGGAGGCAAAGGCGCCTGACAGCATCAGAGCTGAAAGCAGTCAGCAAACCACAGCGATAATTTGGGAGCCGCGATAGCTCAGTGGAATAGTGAACTGGACTACAAAGGATAAGAAGTAGGGTTCGATCCCAAGCGACGGCTTCCGGTTCACACAGCTTTTAATGGTTACCGGATTTTTTTTTCTGGGAAAGTAAAGCTGCATGGGCGTAAGACCGACCACATTACCCCAAAAATCATGTGCCGAAGGTCTGTAAAATTTATGGTCACTAACACCATATTCCCTATACGCCACTTGGCGTGACGGGGGCTCTTTCCTTTTTTTTTTTTTTTTTACAGTGATGGCTTGCGCCAGGATCGGCGATACAGAAATGTTCAGACCCTGCTCCACCTTTCCGTAGTGCCTCCAGAAACTTACAAACCCGTCTAGTCTGGCCAAGCATGTAGGTATCGAAGAGTGAAGATAACCCGGTACTCAAAAATAAAATGCTGAAGTCGGATGTTTTGGGCCGAAAGGCGCAAATATAATAGTTTTGCTGCAAACCACAACGTATACACGCCACTTAACGTCCCTTTAAGGGAGGATGATGAAGATGTGTATTCCTTTAGTCATCGGGCGAACGCAAGCAAGCATAACATGAGATGGAAGATGCACCACAGAAATAAAAAGCAGAATAGCTGAGACCAAAATAGCATTTCAGAAAATGAAAAACATATTGTGCAACAAGTCTATGTCAATGGAAATGAGAAGGTGAGTTCATCGGTGCCATATAGAGCTAATTCTGACTTATGGAAGTGAATCATGGACAGTAGACACACAAATGAAAATACGATTACAGGTGACAGAGATGGGCCAGCACTCGCCGCTGAGAGGTAAATGATGAAGGAAAGAAGAAGAAATAGAGAGACGGCATTTCTCTGAAGAATGTTTTCTGGAGAGCTAAAAAGACCAACCAGGATATTTTCAAAGAGACCAACATAAAAAAAGGGAGTTTGTAAAAAAAAAAAAAAACATCAGAAAGAAACAATCGACATTTTTCTGGCCCATCATGAGAAGAGGAAAGTTGGAATACTTGGTTACAACTGGCAAAACTACAGAGAAAAAGATATCGCGGACGACAAAGAGAGAAGATATTGGATAGCTGGATGTCTTCGGAAAACAGTCAACAACAGAATTGATACGATGCATTGTGGATAGAAAATTGTGGAAGGGACACGATCGCCAATATGTATGCCACATGATGAAGATAAATAACTCAGTAGCATTTATCTCTGTTACTGCACTTGTAAGTAAAGTATGGTTTTTTGTTTCCACAAAAATTCAGATAATTTTTCTCAGAAAGGGGAGGAAATTTTGAAATTAAAAATTTTTCCCTTACATATTTCAAAACATTTATGTCTAATAAAGATCATTGAAAATAGAGAGTTCTCATAACAAGGAGACAAATAATAATAGGGAAACTTCCGCGGCGATAATAGGGAATAATAGAAGGAAAAGGTCAATAGTGAATAATAGAAGGAAAAGGTAAATAAGGAATAATAGAAGGAAAAGGTAAATAATGAATAATAGAAGGAAAAGGTAAATAAGGAATAATAGAAGGAAAAGGTAAATAAGGAATAATAGAAGGAAAAGGTAAATAAGGAATAATAGAAGGAAAAGGTAAATAAGGAATAATAGAAGGAAAAGGTAAATAAGGAATAATAGAAAGAAAATGTCTTTTTCTTCTTTCTAACCTTTTCCTTCTATTATTCCCAATTCTCATAACAAGCCTTGTTCTGGTGTTTGTGTTGTACAAGGTGTTCAAGTGTAAGGCTGACGAAAGTTATTCTAACTTTATTATTTGTTATTTGTATTGCTATCTTTGCTGACTCTCTACAATCTGCTTTTACTATGCATTACAACAATGATATTGTTTTCGCAACTACTAGTTCCAGATTTTCTACTGTTATACTTCTTTTTATAAAATCTATCTATTTATTAAATTGTTTATTGCATCTATCAAATCTAATTTATCTTGAGTAGATGGTAGGATTAGGTTTATACTGCGTCTTTGAAATAATCTAATTTTGAAAGTGTTGTATTCTCTAGATCTATTTTCTAATGACTGCTTCATAACCCGTTGCTGCTTACGTTCGCCCGATGACTAAAGTATTCTAGAGTATTCGTAGACTGTAGAATTCCTCTTCATCATCCGCCCTTAAAAGGATGTTAAGTGGACGCGTCTGCGTTGTGTTGTGGTTTGCAGTATAACTGTTATATTTGCGCCTTTCAGCCCAACACAATAACCCGGCTTATAAAATTCAAAATGAAGATCAATCATAAGAAACACGCACGCCACACTCCTGCTTTTTTGTTTTACATCAAATCATTGATCATTGTAGTTGAAGCTGCGTTTAAATGTAGTGTACAGTGGGCGAATGTAGTGACATTACAAAATCATGATACTTTTGTTATTAAAGCATTACTCAAGCCATTTACTCAGCTTAGAATAATCTTTCACATTGTTTGTTTCGCACGTCAGCCTTGTGTATCTAGCAGGTCCCGATGGACCGAATTTTGCGTAAATATACAATTTTCCCTCTTTTTTCACACCGACAGTCGTGTGCTCAGGTGTCCCTCGCCATACTGGCAAATATTCTGCAACTTCAGAGGTATTCTCATTCTTTTAAGAGCCGAGAATTTTCATAATTTTTAGTTTATTTTTCTCATATCAATTTCGCAAGGACAAAAGCCTCTTTTTCCCTTCTCTTTTCGATTTACAACTACCAAAGGTCTTATTAAAATATATATATCCAAAATATTTCGTTTTGATTGTATTTGGATATTCCGATTGCTTTCGATGAATGATGGTATTGTATGACGGGAACAGATGTCTGTGTTCACTTCCTGTGCGGTTTCGTATTATGTTTTTTGGCGTGTGCTGAGACTGCTACGATGGGGACTGCAGCTACCTTTCTTTGTAAGGGAGATGAAATATTAATTCAGATGATTCTACTGTCACGGGTCGTTGAGCAATTATGGATTTTATTTCGTTTGCAATAGTACCGGGGCCTTCCATAACCATAACCATTCCCACCATCTACAGCGGGATAAAAACCTGTAAACTTTTTGCCCATAAAGGTGACGTCAATTCTCTGGTCTAAACAAACGAATAACTTCAGGGTAAAAGGTATGTTTGCAACAAACGGAAATACTTGTCTTAAAAGCAACATACAGATATACAATTTATTCCCGAGTTGTGTTCGTAACCTGTTGCTATAGTCATGAATACACATGCTTGAAAGACATAGCCAGTCACAAATACCTTTTTTTATGTAACTGAGTTGGTCGTGTGCTCTATTATTTGGCTCTTGTGGCAAGGCGCTGTGCCGAGGAGTAAGGTTCGAGGAGTACAGTTTCGATCCTGCCTCGTACCTTCTATTGTTCTTTGTTTGTTTTTTCTATTGTTGATTATTTGTGATTATTTTTCTGAGTGTTGTAAAGACACATCTTTCCCTGAAATGGTTCGTTGATCTATCGCCTCGGAAGTTTCGCTCTGTAATAAGTAAAGTAAAGTAAAGAGCCTTGTCACGCCTAGTGGTGTACAGGAAATATGGTGTTAGTGACCATACATTTTACAGACATTCAGAACATGATGTTTGGGGTAATGTGGTCGGTATTACGCCTGTGCTGCTTTACTTTCCCAGAAAAAAATCCGGTACTCATTTAAGGCTGGGTGAACCCGGAAGCCGTCGGTTGGGATCGAACCCTACCTGTAGTCCTTTGTAGTCTAGTTCACTAACCACTGAGCTATGGCGGCTGCGCTCCATAATAATATTCCTTTATTATTATGTCTCCTACTCTAGAACACTCAGTTCCATTATATCACGGTGACGTTCGTGAAGTTTAATAAAAAGAGATTTGGGACACAGAACTCTACTTTAAATTATTTCAAATGTCTTCCTACTGAATTATGTCCACTGCACTTGAAATTAAGGGGTACTTTTGTATGCCAGATAATGGTTTAGCTTATGGGTGATATTGTTCTCTCCACTTACTCGTATTGATGCCTCCAGCAAAGACACCACACGCAGCTCTCAAGATAATCATCAAAAGGTAACTTCTGCAAAATGGTGTGGCGATCAGCGCAGTACCCATTCCAAACACAGATACAAAGAGTAACAAATTGGAATCAACCTAAAAAGAAAACAAAAATAATTAATAAACACATAACTGTATATGATTGTTCTTGTAAGTGATAAATCGCAGTCGCAACATTCTAAATATAGAGCAATTTTTGGTGGAGCTAAAACAGTAAAGTATGAGTCAAAAGAGTAGAAATTAATAATTGTAGGAGTAATATGTAAAGTATGAGTGAAAAGAGTAGACATTGATAGTAACAAATAAAAAGTAAAGTGCCCCGTCACACCAAGTGGCGTATAGGGAATATGGTGTTAGTGACCATAAATTTTACAGACCTTCAGCACATGATTTTTGGGGTAATGTGGTCGGTATTACGCTCGTGCCGCTTTACTTTCCCAGAAAAAAATCCGGTACCCATTTAAGGCTGGGTGAACTCGGAAGCCGTCGATGGGGATAGAACCCTACCTCTTGTCCTTTGTAGTCCGGTTCACTAACCACTGAGCTATCGCGGCTCCCAGACATTGATAGTGACATATCCCAAATTTCTACTCCATAATGGGTTTTAATTTGATTTATTGAATTATAGAAAAGAAACCATCGGCAGTCCATTGACGTTGGACTAAGCAACTCAGCGGTCGGATAAATAGTTTGTGCAACTAGGAAACATGTGGAATCATTTATTTGAATATCTGACGTCATCAGTAAAAATTAGTTGAACATTAGCGCATCTGCCGGAAGTCACGCAATAGTGATACTTTCAATAATTATTCAGTGAAACCTGTGACAACAAGAAAATAATATGAATAAAAGAAATCGATGTAGCCAAAGATGATGGATAAAGTAGCTAAAGATGATGGATACCGTAGCTAAAGATAATGGATACCGAGCTGAAAAAAATGGCTGGAAAGACAACAAGTGGTCAATATTACTAGACTAGTGGTTATTACACAAATTATACAATGTTTATGATAATCTTCTTCCACTTACTCGTTCGTACAAAAAAATGTCCTGTTATATGTCACAATTTAGATCAAGTTGCTGGGGCATTGGTTGGTCTCGAGGCAAGACATCGGTCTCGAGACAGACAGGTTGTGAGTTCAAATCTGCACCCGTTGAGATTGTTATTTATGATTTCTTTCTGCAGCAACCACCCCTGGTCTTAGCAACGAGGCCCGGCTTGAAAGGTCAATTCCTCATCGACGGATAAAAAAAATGAATACTTTCGAAGTCGGAGTTTTCTGCCTGTGCGGCGAGGGACCCTAGAGCACACGGCTGTCAAGGAAAAACGGATTAACACGCAAAATTCAGTTGCTAGCGTCTAGGAACTTTGTCAGAGGTTTTTATTATTATTATTATCTGATTGCCACGAGTTGATACGAGCTTACTGCTCTTTGACTCGATTAGATGTGGCGGGCTGTAATGACTTTCTTGACATTCCCGGCTCTAACTGGAGAGGTTGGAGTTCGTGTGTCCCAGGCTATGCTGGGAAACTACTAGTCCTGCCCTGAGGTACTGCAATACTGTGTCCTCTATAACAGTAACAGCCACCACTACGGGGAACACGGCGATCCTAGCTTCTGTTAGCCAGTCTGTTTTGACGCAGACTGTTACCAGGGGAGACCACAAGGAGGTAGAACTGCTAGGTCTTGGTCGGCTGATGGTGCGCCGACCCTGCTATTGCGACCTCAGGTCGCAGGCGCTTGTGCACCCCCTTTGTCAGAGGTAAAAGCTAACGAACGCAAAAAGATCAAATTGCTAAAATTTCACCACCTCTTTTGGCCCGATACATCCGTAGTTGTCACATCATTTGTTTGGGATCACAAAGCGTCAAGAAAAGTAAGAGAAAGTGCAAGTTTTCTTAAGCAGAGGAAGAAAGACTTAAAGAAGACAGATGAAAGAATAGTTTAGCATTTCCAATTTCAATAACACATGGTGTTACTAACTACAGAAAATGGAAGGCAAAGCGACTGAAATACAAGTAATTGTGTTATCGTGGCCAATCTAAGAAAATGAATAATACAAAGAATTGAGGGTATATAACTCAAAATTGAAACTCAGAAACACGCGATAAAGGCTATATTAAAATATGAGTGTACAATGATCATCATCATCAAGTGGCGGGCCTTCTGGAGTAGATGAATATGTCTCTCCACAACTTTCGATCTCGACACTTATTTATCATTTCTGTTGGTGACCTTCTGCCAATCCATTCTCTTAAGCTGTCTGGCATTTTTTCTATTTGCTTCCCTCTATCTCTTCGTCCCTCAATTTGTTCAGTTGTTACAATATATTCCAGCCGTTCCCTTCTCATTACATGGCCAAAAAATGATGATTGTTTCTTCCTAATATAGGAAATTAGATCTCTTTTTACTTTGGCCTCTTTCAGAACGTTTTCATTACTCTTCTTAGCTGTCCATGGTACTCTCAACATTCTTCTGTAAAATCACATTTCTAGAGACTCCAGTTATTTTCTTGTCTGTTGTCCTATAGTCCATGATTCTCATCCGTATGTTAAGACTGACTCTACATAACATTTAAGAACTTTCTTTTCTTGTTTCTGATGTACAAGGATGTAACGATAATAACTGGGATACTTGTTATAGCCTCAAACTTTGTGTTTCACAGTGCTTGAAGTTTTGGAGAAGTTTCACATTATTTTTACCAAGATGATTTTAGATATATAAATAGTCATGATAACAGCAGTGAGCAGAAAAATCCCCTACATAAACTATCAGTAATAAATTTACTTGACTGAAGACGACGCCTCCGGTAAGACATCCTGCCATGTAACCTCCAGTGTAGCCAGTGACAAATACCGAAGCCCCCTCTAGATTTGTGCCGGTGATAATCTGTAGGTCAAGTAGGGTCGCCCCAGTCAGCCCGACCGTTAAACCCTGTTGAAGATAGAAGTGATATAACGTTATTGTTATCAAACAAGGATGCGCTTTAATCCGGTAACAACAGAGTTAGATAAGAGCTTTGTTGCATGTCCTTATTACTCGTATGATGGGAATATTTTTTTGTTTCTTTTTTGTCTGTACATTTTTCTAATTAATTATCACATAAGATATAGCACTGTAATTTACAAGAACCGACAATGGAAGTGGCAGACTTGAATATTAAGCGATGCACGACAAAAGAAAGCGTCAGTTGATGCATCATCATCATCATCATCATCATCATCATCATCATCCTAAAGTATCATGTTTGGTGGCACAGGTGATCATGACTATCCACAGCTTTCGATATCTACAGTTATTTATCATTTCTGTTGTTGGCCTTCTTCCAAATCATTCTCTTAAGCTGTCTGGAATTTTTACTCTTTGGTTCCCTCTATCTCTTCGTCTCTCAACTTTCCAAGTTGTCACAGTATAATCCAACTGTTCCTTTCTCATAACATGGCAAAATATGATGATTGTTTCTTCCTAATATTGGAATATATTGGAAAATAGATTTCCCTATGCTTTGGTTTCTTCCAGAATTTTTTCATTACTCTTCTTAGCTGTCCACGGTATTCTCAACTTTCTTCTGTAAAACCACATTTCTACAGCCTCCAGTGATTTTCTTGTCTGTTTTCATATTGTTCATGATTCATATCCATACATTAAGACTGGCTCTACATAACATTAATGAACTCGTTTTCTTAAAAGTTGATGATAATTGATGAGAAAAAGAATCAAATTATTCAGAACAAAACTGGAAAGGTCTAGTAATGTAAGGTTAGAAGTATAGTGAAAGGGAAGCAAAAGATCTACCGATTTAAAGCTAATGGGGCGTATAAAGTAAATGCTATATGATGTAAGCTCTCTTTCTTTTGTCGTTCCCACGATGACTACTTAAAGAATTGATAAGCCTCTTCGTCAACCGTTCATAAAAGGACGTTAAGCAGGAGTAGATGTGTTGTGGTTTATTTGAGCCTGTCGGCCCACACATCCGACTTCAGCACCTCATTTTTGAGTATCTGGTTGCCTTCACTGTTCTAACCTTCACTGTTCTAACCTTCAATGTTCTAACCTTCACTGTTCTAACCTTCACTGTTCTAACCTTCACTGTTCTAACCTTCACTGTTCTAACCATCACTGTTCTAACCTTCACTGTTCTAACCTTCACTGTTAGGGTATTATCCACATTACTCATTAATGTAAAATTGAGTATTGGCAAATGTAGTCAATAACACCATACAATCATACGCTCAAGGAATGTGAATGGAATTTGTTTATATATAATATTTGATTGATATGATAAATTGAAGATACGATAAGCATTCAGAATGAGTCTTGATGATCAACGAAGACTGATGGTAAAACAATGTGGAGAAATGAAAGTGGATCCATCTAAACAGATAAGAGTATATTAGGCAGAAGATAACCTTATATTTCGGGACATTGCAAGCTTGGAGTTTAAAATAGAATATACAAATTATAATTAGTGCATTTATTTCATGTGTGAAGTTTACCGAAGAATTTAACTTACCATGTTAAAGAAAGCCCCTGCTATCAGCCACGATATCTTTAACTTATTCCTGTACTTTGGGTCTTTTAACCGCTCTCGTATATTCTGGAATTTCAGTCCTACAACTTTAATGCTAGATTTTGATTGTTTATCCTGAAGCAGGCGTTCTTTCTGTTTTTGCTGAATCCCATTTTGGGAGACTTCCACCGTGTCAGCCATTCTAGAGCAACAAATAAAAAAAATTGGATAAAGTTAACACGGTATAGTTGTGACAACCATTAGTGCACATCACTCCTTCGGATGAAAGAGATGGAAGTGAAGATGGGGACAACCAGAAACGAGAAACTTAGTGGGCGTGTAAGAAGACTGATCAACCAACACAGAACTGGAGTCGTCAGTCGTTGGACACTGCGAGACTTGTTTAGGAGGGGATCTGAGCACCTATGAACATGTCCGGAGTGCAATGATGATGGCCCGCAAATAACTCAATAACTTAATAACAAAATGGCAATGGCAGCAAAAATACAAATTTATTTGACTTCCGGAATTTACAGTCGCTTTGAAGTAGGGTATTGTCGATCATATAGAATAACTGCTATAAGGTGTACGTATAGATTATATCTGATTTGTCTGGGAACATATTAAGAAGTTAGTAGTTAGTTTTTGACCGCGTTACACTTAGTACATCTTCGAAGAATTCTTTTCTTTATGGGGGGAGGGGGGCGCCCATTTTATACAATAAAAATGAAGCTAATTTTGGGGAATTGCTAGACCGGGGACCTAATCACCGGCTACCGGAGGGTCACTCCTTCTGAAATTGTTATCTGGTATTACCCTCGCAGCTTTTGGCTCTCCCCAGTCACACTCAGAGAAATGTAAGGAAGCTACGAAGAAGAAATGTCATAGACGAGTCTTATGAGAGTCCTATCGAACTATGTTAGAAATAAAAGGATTGATAACAATGTCTTACAAAAACAGGCAGCAAGAAGATCTGTCCTCTGTACAAATTCAAGTGATTTTGCAGATAAGGACATTGTTCGAGGTTGGAAAAAGTAAAAAAAAAAAAAAGAGAAAAAGAGAGAGGGAGAGAGATTGAGATTAAATGAAAATAGTAAGAATACACAAAAAATCGTGTAAAATCAAAGAGAATAAGAAACAACATCAGATAATAGTCATGCTTAACACTATCAACATACGTGGAATAGTCATAAATATGAAAATAAAGACAACTGTTGCAGTTATTAACGTTGCCTCTAAGATACCGAGTTATATTGAATACCAGTGAATATGTTTATTCGCATTTTAAAATAATATAAAAATACAAAAATAAACACTTCATAAATTTAAACTATATAATTACCAACATGTTTAGGTCAAGTAAAATTTAAAGGTTCCCGTCAAAATTATTTTGAAATCAGCAGAATATGGTGTTAGCACACTCATTTTCTTACGACATTACCATCATCATCATCATCAAGTACCGGGCCTACTGGCGTAGGTGATCATGCCTCTCCACAACTTTCGATCTCGGCAGCTATTTATCATTTCTGTTGTTGACCTTCTGCCACGCCATTCTCTTAAGCTGTCTGTTATTTTTTCTCTTTGCTTCCCTCTATCTCTTCGTCCCTCAATTTTTCCCGTTGTTACAATATATTCCAGTTGTTCTCTCCTCATTACATGGCCAAAAAATGATGATTGTTTCTTCCTAATATTGGAAATTAGCTCTCTTTTTGCTTTGACCTCTCTCAGAACATCTTCATTACTCTTCTTAGCAGTCCATGGTACTCTCAACATTCTTCCGTAAAACCACACTTCTACAGACTCCAGTGATTTTCTTGTCTGTCGTCCTATTGTCCATGATTCGCATCCATATGTTAAGACTACTCTACATAACATTTAAGAACTCTTTTTCTTGTTTCTATTGTAAAAAATGGATTGCATAGTATCTTCCTCATTTTCTGGAAAGCTGCTTTTGCCTGAGCCATTCTACATCTCACCTCTTTTGTACATCTTCCGTCTGAGGTTAACAAAGTTCCCAAATATTTAAATTCATTTACCTGTTTTAATATTGTTCCACTTGCCTTTATTTTGCACTGAGGTGATCTCTTTTTCTTTGTTGTTACCAATACCTCTGTCTTTTTAACATTACCATAGATATGACAAATATGGTCAGTACTACGGCACGCCGTTTTCTGTGAGACAAAGTCTGATAACATTTTTAAAGAATTGCGGATCCTCCAAGCTGTTGGTAGGAAATGTTACAAAGATCGGTAGTTTGGAATCGCATCAGTCAACAGAAAAAAGTTCTACTAGTATAAGGGGTCAAAACAAGGAAATGCATCAGAATGCGAAGCAGCAGTAAATGTTCTACTATTTTGACATCATTTTGTTTAATCATACTGAAGTACATTTCCATACTGGAACTGATTTTCCAATAAAAGCAATGTTTTAAATCCTTTAAATACTAGATTTAGTGTAGTCTTACTGAATCATTTCTTATATCAGCTTGATATAATATTAAACTTAGTCAAAGATAACGACTGTTCTATAGGAAGAATTGGGCCGCGATAGCTCAGTGGTTAGTGAACTGGACTACAAAGGACAAGAGGTAGGGTTTGATCCCAACTGACGGCTTCCGGGTTCATCCAGCCTGAAATGGGTACCGGATTTTTTCTGGGAAAGTAAAGCGGCACGGGCGTAATGAGAAATATACCACATTACCCTAAAAAAATCATGTGCTGAAGGTCTGTAAAATTGATGGTCACTAACACCATATTCCCTATACGCCACTTGGCGTGACGGTGGCTCTTTACTTTTAGTTTTTTATAGGAAGAATTAATGTGGCGATTACTTATCTAGTTATTGTAAAAATAAAAATATAAGAATAAACATGAACATTGATTGAAAAATCAAATGGAATAAATAGCCTGCATAACCGTGTATTAAAAAAATAAATGAAATAATCAATGAAATCAGCTGCTAGAAAGTATTGGAGAATCTATCTATTGTCATTTCGAGCCGAAGACGGCACATAGGGCAGAGCCACAATCTCAAAAACAGAAACCTTGCGTGTCAAAATGGCACATATTGCAGAGATCACTGCTTCTACAATCTATGGCTCTGTTTCCATAACAATACTTTTAACAATGGCAGCTTGTCAAGCCATCGATCAACCTCCTTAGTCGCCTCTTACGACATGCCTGGAAGGTCACAGTGTCACTATTCTTTACCTCCCTCATAATGAGGCCCCAGTAACACACGGGATTGGAGAATACAGGATGAAAAAAAACATCAAAAGACAGAAAATCCTTCCTTTATCGAGATGACGGAGATCGCAGACAGGCTACGACAGACAACATTCCATAGAATATAGACTCTTGTATTGTGAGAGCTATTATTTAACATCGATATTTTAATTGTCAACATAGAAAAAATATAGTTCTTATAAGATTTGTCGATACTGTCTTATTGAATAGAAGAAGTTACAGTAAAAAAAAAAGTAAAGCACCCCCGTCACGCCAAGTGGCGTATAGGGAAATATGGTGTTAGTGACCCTATATTTTACAGACCTTCAGCACATGATTTTTGGGGTAATGTGGTCAGTATTATGCCCGTGCTGCTTTACTTTCCCAGAAAAAAAATCCGGTACCCATTTAAGGCTGGGTGAACCCGGAAGCCGTCGGTTGGGATCGAACCCTACCCCTTTGTCCGTGGTAGTCCAGTTCACTAACCACTGAGCTATCGCGGCTCCCCAAGAAGTTACAGACTAAACTTTAAAAAATCAGTGGAAACGAAGGTTCCTATCACCAGGAAAAATTGAAAAAAAAAAGAAAAAAAAAGGTATGTTAGAAGCTTTACGTGATTAGTAGACGACACAGATTCGAACGACGTTTCGGCCCAATAGGCGTTCAGCAGGAACAAACAAAAAACACACAAACACTCACGGATATGTAAGTAAAACTAATCCTACATAGCTAACCAGTAACGAAACATCCAAAACAAAAATAATCGAAATATGTTAAAGAAAATAAAAATGGCTTCCCTGTGTGTCCTGTGTTTCTGGGACCGAGGTCATAGTGAAAAGGAAATAGTAACCCGAGTGTGGCTGTAATTATACCAAACTCTGGTCAGGTGAAGCTGAGTTCCTATCACCACCGCGGCTGAAAGAGGTTAATGACTCATAGCTGACTTCTTATGATAGAATTTATGAATCAGAACTATTAAGATACTACTTCACTTCTTCGCGGTGCCTCTTGTAGTAACAGACTAATATATGTGTATATGTACTATATATATGTCTGCGTACATGAGTGAAGAAGGGATCGAGAGGAAAGGCAACATGTACTTTAAAAAACTAGGCTTAAGTCGGTTATTTTGGACCAAAAGACCCAAATATCTCAGTCTGACGTAAACTGTAACTTCTAGTCAATTTATGTATGTCTCTCCCATCGGATATTCATATTAAAAATACATTTTTATTTTTTGTTTCGCATTGTATTTTGTATGTTTACACTATTTTGCTAAAAAAGTGTGAAGTTTAAATCAATATATTTAATTGTGTTGTGTATGTGCAATTAACGTAAAAAAAAGTATTTATTTATTTTTTCAAGTTATTCATGTCGATGTATAAATAGTGTTGTGTATGTGCAATTAACGTAAAAAAAGTATTTATCTATTTTTTCAAGTTATTCATGTCGATGTATAAATAGTGTTGTGTATGTGCAATTAACGTAAAAAAAAGTATTTATTTATTTGTTGAAGTTATTCATGTCGATGTATAAATAGTGTTGTGTATGTGCAATTAACGTAAAAAAAAGTATTTATTTCTTTTTTCAAGTTATTCATGTCGATGTATAAATAGTGTTGTGTATGACACGCTTGCAAGGATGATCGAACATCCCACGGAGAGAACAAATGCTACAAAGTCTCTTCTTCCTCTTCTTTCCTTCCTTATCTGCCTTTCAGCGTCAAGGGGAGATATAATTTGCGGTCTTTTGCTCTTCTGTTCGCCTCTGCTGCTGTTATGTTTCCTAGTGCTTCTAATATTCCATCGACCCATCTTTTTCGTGGTCGACCCTTGGGTCTGGTGTTCTCACAACGTTTGTTGAAGGCTCGTTGCGTTGTTTTGTTCTTTCTGCCTTGTCACGTGGCCAAACCATTTTATCTGTTGTTTCTTTATATATTCTATGACGGGGGCATTTCCTAGCTTTTTTTCTCAGTTCTTCATTTCTGATCTTATCTCTCAGACTGTTTCCTGTCATTCGTCTAACACATTTCATCTCTGTAGAGGTTATTTTGCTTATTGTTCTTGCATCCAGGGTCCAGGTCTGGCATTGGTAGCACAACGTTGGGATGAAGATATTATTGTATAGTGCTCGTTTTGCCTCCAGAGTTATTTCCTTGTTGGACAATAATGGTGATAATTGTCCGATGATTTGACAAGCTTTGTTGCATCTTGATTCTATCTCTGTTGTTTGAAAATTATCGTTTGTCATTAGACTTCCTAGGTATTTGAATTCCTCTACTTGTTTTAGTTGTCTGCCTTCTATAGTTATGTTGTTGTTCTGTTTATTTTTAGCGACATTCATGACTTCTATTTTGTTGATGTTGATTTTCATGTTGTATTTTGTGCCTGAGATGTTGAGTTTGTTTAAGTGTTCTTGTAGGTCTTCTATTGTTTCATGTATTAGTGCCTGATCGTCTGCAAATAGAAGCTCGTTGATCTCCTCTGTCTCTGATGGGTTGGCTAGCTTGCATATATGGTCCATGTATGTAATAAACAGTAGGGGGGATAGTACGCACCCCTGTCTTACGCCTGATCTAACTTCGAAGTTGTCTGTGTAGCCTGCTGCACTTCTGACCCTGCAGTTGCTGTTGTCGTAGAGGCTTTTAATAAGGTTGTTTAGATGTTGGCTTACTCCGTATGTTGTTAGTATCTCCCACAGTTGTTCTCTGTTTATTCTGTCGAATGCTTTTTCCTGGTCAATGAAGGCTATGTATAAGTTTTGATTGTGTTCTGTCGTTTTTTCTGCAAGCTGTTTTAGTGTGAATAGTACGTCGGTACATCCTCTGTTTTTTCGGAACCCCATTTGAGAATCGCTTAACTGTAGTTCTATTATTGGTCTCAGCCTTTTTTCCAATATTTTGGCGTATAGCTTTCCTACATGGCTGAGAAAAGATATACCTCTATATTGATTGCAGTCCCTTTTGCTACCTTTCTTTTTCCATATTGGTATGATGATTGCCTGTTGCCAGTCTTCTGGGGCTTGTTGTTGGTGCCATGCTGCATTACATATTCTGCGCAGCCATTGCATTCCTGTTTCTCCTGCTGCTGTTATTATTTCTATTGGTATGTTATCTATCTCCGGTGCTTTATTTCTTGGTGCATATTTGATTACTTCTTCGATTTCCTCTTTCATGATGTTGGGTTCAGTATTTGTGAGTTCTGGCGTGGTTTTTGTTGTCTTATTGGTAGTTGGTATGTTTAACAGGTCTTCAAAATATTCTTTCCATCTCTGTTGCATACATTGGTTATTCTATATTGACTGTCCGTCTTTGTCATTTATCAGCTCTGTTTGATCCTGGTTTTCTTTTCTCTCTCCTGTGGCTTTTAATGCTTTTTTTTTTTTTTACAAATCTCTTGTGGTTGTCTTGAAGTCCCTGCTCATGTTTTGTCCGAATTCTGTCCAATTCTTTTGCTTAGCTTCCTTGATCAACATTTTAACTCTTTTTCGAACTAAGGCATAGTTTTCATATTTTCTTGGTTCTTGTTCTCCCTCCAATTTTTAAACAGTTTCTTCTTCTCTTTAATTGCTTCTCTGATGTTTTCGTTCCACCATGGGGTGCTCTTTTTCCCAAAGTCATCTTACAAAGTCTCGCTCGTCTTAAAAGCCCAATAATGAACAGCAATATCAGTTTAGGCACCCAGTGCACCGAGGAACTCCTTATCAACAAGGTACAACAGGAAAGAAAAAAAATAAAATGCTGTCAGAAAGGATAGATTAAATAGCGTCCACAGAAACAGATCTGATAAAACATATTCTACCCATAGAAGGGCACTGAGTTGAACTTTTGCAATTACCTATCAAACAATTAGCGATACAACTACATAAATGTAAGCTTCAGTCTTTAGTTAGCAATGCATCTCAGCAGTATGGACAATCCCAAATCCGCTCTGTCACCCTTCCAGCAACCATTGAAATCTTCCGTTATCGATTGTTCCTGTCCTGCTTTGATTGAACATGTTGAAATGTTCTTTTCCGCTGAAAAGGATTTTTCTGCTTTTGTCCTCGCGGATGTTGTGTTCCACCATTCCTTTGACATCTAAACTGGTGTCTTTTAAAGTATATATATTACACGTTGTGCTATATGAAGAAATTATTGTATCACTGAAGTACTTTTTTGGTACACACATTCTTTCTTAACTAATTACGCACGTTAATATGTTATATACATTATATATATATATATATATACCTTTGACAAGTACATGTAGATGAAACGCAAAATAGGAGAAAACATCAACAGTTTAACTCTAATACCTGAAGTGATGAAGTGAAGAGCAGTGTACTCGTTCTCAAATAAAGGAGGAAATTAGCAGTTTCCAAAAATCGAACATATAAATATACATTGGGATGATGACGCAATAGCCTCGAGAGATCATCGTAAGAATTAAAAAAATGATTGGTAAATAGAGTATTCCTTATCTAATCAGCCCTGGGTCAGAAGCTACAAAAAGTATCTCACGGGTTTATACAATGTCACTGTAGCAACTCTCAACACAATGATTATCGCAAAGTCAGCCTTACTTGCATTCCTACCACCACTGGTTGGTTCAGCCGATAACAAAGCTGCTTTACACCAGACATACTGTCCTTATGATTTCCTTTGAGAACCGGATCGGGATGGCCAGAGTTTAGAGTGGGTTAATCTCAAGCTATTATCAATTGAGCCCCCAGCCGGTTACAAGTGAACAAAACTCGACCCGGCTTACCTTGTTCATTTCCTGCACAGTGACCTTCTTTGTCCACATTTTGTCGAAAAAAATATACAAACAATCAATTTTTTTAGTTAATAAGAGGGCAGCCATAATCTAGTCGAAGGAGCTAGAGATAACGCGCCAATAATGACGGTGGAAAATGTTATTTAATTTAGCTAAACAAACGCAGTAATAGACTTGCTGTTGCTTAAACATAAATATTAAATTGAAGTCAAAGAGAAACAGCTGTTTGAAAGTTTAACACTTGGAGAATGCTTTCCAATACTCAGATATAAAGTGTATGTTTATATATATTTTGGGAGCCGCGATAGCTCAGTACACCATATTTCCCTATACGCCACTTAGCGTGACGGGGGTATTTTACTTTTTTTACTTACTTATATAATTTTAACTGAGATTTACGATTTTTGATCTATTAATGGATTTTAAATTTGCTGAAAATTTATTTCTTTAAAAAAATATATCTATTTCTGTATGTAACTAAACTATTTTTTTCTGCAATATGTTGGAGTCCTTAAAGGAACAGGAGATTAATTTCTTCTTCTTGCCTTCCTCATTTGCCTTTCAGCGTCGAGGGGAGATATAATTTGCGGTCTTTTGCTCTTCTGTTTGCATGTGCTGCTGTTATGTTTCCTAGTGCTTCTAATATTCCGTTGATCCATCTTTTTCGTGGTCGACCCTTGGGTCTGGTGTTCTCGCAACCTTTATTGAGGGCTCATTGTGTTGTGTTTTGATCACTCAGGCGAACGTCATTGAAGTGGAATGTATATATATATTTTTCTGATAGCATTAGTGACCAGAGGAACTGGTTGCATTGATCACGAATATTGTCTACCTGACTGAACGTTCAGGAAGTCTGTGATTTAGAGCTCAAATTTAAATATGAAAGAGCCATTTTGATTTAATCCAGGGCCATATTTACCTATACACTAAGTAAGCTACAGTTGAGGGGCGTACAATCCGAGAGTCTTAAACAAATTGTGAAAATTTGCTTCTGGGACTACATTGTTTTTTTTTTCATCTGAGACCTTCTGATGTTAAACTTTGTGAATGATAGTGAGGGGAGGTGGGGGAGCTTCTAAGTTTACTTAGCTTACAGTCTAAATCCAGCCTTGATTGAATCAATCATTCACTGGGTGCCGTCTCCACATGGAAGGTTGATTACCAGTGAGCGCCATTTTACTCTGTCTCTTGTCTTGATGGTGCACGGTGTTATAAGCTCCGTTGTCCATCTTTTGATGTTATCAGTCCACTTTAGTCTTGGTCTGCCTTGTACCTTCCTTTCCAAGATGAGCTTTAGCAGTGATTTGTGTCTCTTCACATTACCTTAGAAACCACTTTAATACTATCAACACATGTTGAATCTGATAGCACTGTTTACACGCAGATGCCATGACACATTACGACTGAATCAAGTAATCGATAAACGGTGACCGACAACCAAGGGCAGACCAAGAAGAAGGTGGTTTCAAGACATTAAAGGAACTTTGAACATAACGGCAGAAGAAATGGAAGATCTATTAAGAGACATAGGTTCTTTCAGACGATCTGTGGTGAATGTTGGACAACTCAAACACACTTTGTACTGTACTTGTATCACCAGTTAATGTATCCTTGAACAATTTGACTTGTTATTGATCGCTTAAATACTCGTTGGTCAACTGACCTTACCAACTCTCTTTCTCTCTCTCCCTCCCTCCTCCCCATACCCAGACGTTCCCCCTTTCCTGAGCTGACCTAGTTTCCTTTTTTCATAGGTTGTAAACGTTGACCACGTGTTATAAAGTTGTAGTAAGTAAAATGTTGGAAACTAAAGATCGTTGGAGTAAATACACATTCCAACAAAAATTATCCACAGTCAGTCTCATAGGTCGTGTTTGTTGCTTGCTTGTAATAAACTTTTGTTCCATACTTTTCCTATTTTTTTTTCTTGGATTCAGGTAAGGAAACATTTTCCTAGTACTGCGCGACTTTTTATATACAATAAGAGAATAGGTAGAATTGGATGGAGAGAAAAGAAAACAAACGATGCAGTTTTAAAACAACTTAAAATGAAAATAGAACTACTATACACAATTAGAACAAGACAAATTAAATTTTTGGGGCATGTTAAAAGACACAACAGCTTAATAAAAGTAATATTGGAAGGGAAAATGCAAGGTAAAAGAGGCCGAGGCAGACCAAGACTAACGTTGATGATTAACATCAAAAGATGGACAAGTCAACCTATGACAATCTGCACCATCAAAGCAAGAGACAGGGTGGAATGGCGTTCCATAGTAGCCAACCTTCGATGAGGAGACGGCATTCAATGATGATGATGAAAGATTATCACTTCTTTAGAAATAGTCTTCTCTTCTTCCTCTTTTCTCTTTTCACTGATACCTAAAAGGTGTCGTGGTTATATCATTTGTCGTTCTTGTATTGCTCGAATTGTCTGAATTAGTGATTTTCCTTTGTTGTTACATGTCTCTGTCACTGCATCTATCCATCTTCTTCTGGGTCTTCCTCTTGGTCTTTTTCCATGCATTCTCTAGAAGAACGCCCTTGATGGTGATTGATAAGGATTCATTCTGACCAGGTGGCCTAACCATTTAAGTTGTTGTTGTATATATTCTTGGCAGGGTTTTGTTCCTACTGTTTTTCTTATGGTTTTATTTGGTATTCTATCTCTTCTTGTGTTGTTTGTTAGTTTTCTCAAGCAACGCATCTCACATGTATTGTCCTTTCTTAAATGTGATTTAGAAAGGGTCCATGTTTGACTTTCATAGCACAAAGTTGGTATGAAGATGCTATTTATCATTTGTTGTTTAGCTTGCATAGAAATGTTTGGATGTCTTAGCAATGGCGAAAGCTGGTATGTGACAGCATTTGCTTTTTGTATTCTCATGTCAATTTCTCTGTCTAGTTTTCCATCTTCTGTGAACATTGTGCCTAAATACTTGAATTCCTCTACTTGTTTTATATTTTTATCTTTGATCTTAATGTTTAATGTGTGTCATAATTTGCTTATTCGTATAGCCTCTGTTTTTGCTGTGTTAATTTTCATACTGTAGTTTGTGCAGCTTTTATCTAGAGATGTTAAATGCTGTTGTAGAAGGTTTTCATCCTCATATATTAGGCATTGGTCATCTGCGAAGAGTAGCTCGTTGATGTTGGAGTTTTCTACCTCTATATTATTATTTGATTGGTCCTTATTGTTGGTTGTTTCCTGATTTGATGATGAAGAGGAGTGGTGAGAGGACACATCATTGTCTTACTCCTGTTGTAACCTGAAACCATTCTGACAGACCTTCCGATGTTCTGACGGCACTTTAGAAATAGTAAATCCCCAAATTACAGTATATTAATTATAATTATCTTGGCAAACAACTTTCATGACTAAGAGGTTAGCACACAAAAAAGAGATCCCTTAAGGAACATCAGACAGAAACAATCGACATGTTTAGGGCACGTCACGAGAAGTGGAAAGTTGGAATACTTATTTACAACAGGCAAAATAGGGGTATAGAGAAATAGCTGTCGACAATGATAGAAGATACTGAATAGCTTGGTGTCATGGCACAGAAAACAATTGGTTCTATATAGCATCAATGAACTCTCTTTCTCATTTCTATTCTCTCTCTCTCTCTCTCTCTCTCTCTCTCTCTCTGCGATCAGGACTCATCAGAGTAGGACTCCAGACTCTCGCACGAAGACAGCTGTCTGTTTAAGCCTATTAGATCCACTCCGATTGAATACCTGTTAAAACGTTGCACTGTGTTCTGCGCCAGTGGCCCAGTGCATCCGATTTCAGCCAGCATTTTGTTCAGGTTTGCTTTCCTTAGCCTTTGATTGTCCCCAATCTTCCTGCAAGGCAGCAGATGATCTTTTCTGTAGGGGGATTCTGCCCTTAGATGGTCGGCCTTCCCAGGTTTACGAGCACCATCTGTCCGAGTCACTAGAGGTGAGACATGCGACTTGTAATATGAGGAAACTGCAACTAGGAACACCTCATTTCTATTGACATAGATTTGTTGCATAAGATATTTTTCATTTTCTGAAATGCTATTTTGGCCTGAGCTCTTCTGCTTTTTATTTCTGTGTTGCATCTTCCATCTGATGTTATCACTGTGCCCAAGTATTTCAAACGTTGCACTTGTTTCAGATTTGTCTTGTTTATGTTTATGCTGCATGATGGTAACCGTTACTTCTGTTTTCTTTGTATTCAGACTGAAACCTTTCTTGTCGCTTTCTTTTACTATTATATCATTTCTTGTAGCTCATTCTCTGTCTCTGCTTTTAAGACTGTGTCATGCGCATATCGTAAATTATTTATGTTGTGACCGTTGACTTCAATTCCATTTTTGTCTACTATTGATCTCATAATATGTTCGCTGTAAAGTGAAAATAAATCCAGCGACAGAACACAGCCTTGTCTGACTCCCTGTTTTTTAAATTGAAATTGTCCTGTTTGGTTGTTAATTCGTTTAGCTGCTGTTTAAACCACATAAGCTATTCAAAGTGAACATATAGCTCCTTCTAATCAGCGTCAATGTACTATAGAGTAATTTATGAATGGTATATTCGTATTTCACACACGAACGTTATACTCGTATTTCATACACGAGCGTTATACTCGTATTTCATACACGAGCGTTATACTCGTATTTCACACACGAGCGTTATACTCGTATTTCATACACGAGCGTTATACTCGTATTTCACACACGAGCGTTATAATTGTACTTCATACACGAACGTTATACTCGTATTTCATACACGAGCGTTATACTCGTATTTAATACACTAATGTTATACTCGTATTTCATACACTAACGTTGTACTCGTATTTAATACACGAACGTTATACTCGTATTTAATACACTAACGTTATACTCGTATTTCCTACATTGAGGGAAAAAAATAAAGTGTGAAAGATAAAAAGTCACATATGTCACTTTGACAACTAACTATATAGAATGTATCTTTGGTTAACTGGTAACACGCTGACCCGACCTAATTTATTTCTTTGTTCAGATAGATATCCATGGAATGTTTACCAGCCGAAACCAGACTATACTCCAGCTTTCCTGTCCAATTAACGGACAGACTGTAATCTAATATTTTAAAACTCGCATCTACAGCCACTGACCTGACATCTTTAATATTAATTAATGAACTGGGTGTCTTAGTTTAAAAATAAAATTATACATTTGGTTATTTGGTTATGGAAGGCCTCGGTATCACTGCAAACGAATTAAAATCCATAATTGCTCAACCGCCCGTGCCAGTTGAATCATCCGAATTACTAACTCATCTCCCAAAAAAAGAAAGGTAGCTGTAGTCCCCATCATAGCAGCCTCAGCACACGCCAAAAGACATAAGGCGAAACCGCATAGAAAGTGAACACGGCCAACTGTTCCCTGTCATACGATATCAGCATTCACCGTAAACAATTGGAATATCGGAACATGATCAAAACGTATGAAACCATTAACCAATTATACATACAATGCACAGGTATTAAGTGCACTGGCAAGGGCGACTATTAATGTCCCTACAACGTAATACTGCCACTGTTGCTTCTTTTCAGTCCTATTGGTCAGGTTCCATGCCAGCTGATGAGCATTTTAACATTTTCTTCTTTCTTTTCTATTTTTGGGAGCCGCGATAGCTCAGTGGTTAGTGAATTGGACTACAAAGGATAAGAGGTAGGGTTCGATCCCAACACACGGGTTCCGGTTCACCCAGCTTTTAATGGATACCAGATATTTTTTTGGGAAAATAAAGCGGCACGGGCGTAATACCGACCACATTACCCCAAAAATTATGTGCCGAAGGTCAGTAAAATTTATGGTCACTAACACCATATTCCCTATATGCCACTCGGTGTGACGGGGGTACTTTACTTTTTAACTGTTACTTTTCCATTTTTACACTATTTTCAGGATAAGGCGTTTGCTTTTTTTCTAAAACGCGCAGATAATTTCCTTTATTAATTTGATTCATACAGAATAATTTCCTCATTGCCTTTAGTTGTAAATAACAGTCCATTTTTCTTTTGAATTGGCTGCCCTCAGTCACCTTGTTGATTAATAATTAATTAATTAATTAATGTATTTCTTCCTGGCAGCTCAGTATTTATTTGTTACAACTTCCTGAAAATTAAATAATTTATTATTTACGACTTTCCGAGAGTTAATTAACTAATTATTTATGACTTCTGGTAGCTCATTATTTCATTATTTATAGTTTCTTTATAGTTAATTTAATTATTAATGGTTTCCATATAGCTCATTAATTAATTATGTATGTCTCCTGATAACTAATTATTTTTAAATGACTTCCCGATAGCTCATTAATTATTTATTTATGGCTTGTTGATAACTCAATAATTAATTATTTATAGTGTCCCGAAAACTCATATTTTGTTTTGACATGCTGATGATACAGAGTTTAGATATTTTCATAAGCATTACTCATAGTTCACAACAAACGTACTAACAATGTCTTGACGTGGATTCATGTAGTCAATAATCACAGACTACGAATTTTGCTTATACTAGTTTATTTATTCGTCGGTTGTGAAGTACAGTGGAGTCCATCATCATCATCATCATCATCATGTGCCATACCGGTTGGCGTAGGTAATCATGTCCCTCCACAATCTTCTAACTACAGTGCATCGTATGAGTTCTGTTGTTGACTGTTTTCCATGCCATGACACCAAGCTATCCAGTATTTTCTCTCTTTGTCGCCCGCGATCTCTCTTTCCTTTTATTTTGCCAGTTGTAACCAAGTATTCAAACTGTCCTCTTCTCATGATGTGCCCGAAAAATGTTGTTTGCTTCCTTCTTTCTGATGTTTTTTAAGAGCTCCCTTTTTGTGTTGGCCTCTTTGAGAACTTCCTCATTGGTCTTTTTAGCTGTCCAGGGAATTTTCAGCATTCTTCTGAGAAATCCCATCTCTGTAGCCTCTAATCGTCTTTTCATTTTTGGAGTACATATAAAATATAAATTCCAATTCTAAAATTAATGTTCTTGATCTAGATGAGGGTTAGAGGTTATAACCGGTGGATATTGGCGCATCTCTTAATATATATTGTCTGTAGCATTTGTAATTCTATCTTTCACTCTATTAAAATGTTACAACTCGTCTTGCCTGACACATGCTATTCTATATCTATATCTTAACTTATTCAATGATATTCTTAACCTACTTATTTTTGTTCTCAGGAGCACTAAATATCTGACTCTAACTTGAAACACTAAACTAAACTATAGCTTACTGACTGACCTATTTCTGGATCTTCCTTCTACATATTTAATAAAACCTAACTGTATGGAAGTCTGTAACTACAAAAACTAAAGTCTGCCTTCAGACAGTTTCGGTCGGAGCCAGACTAAGCTCGTTTATTTTACTTTTTCCGGGTGTTTTTGTATCTTGAATTTCTCTCTAAAATTTCCTTAAATCATTCTAAACTGTCAAATTCTGCTAATGCGTCAGGTTTAATACCTCTGTATCATTTGTATAATTTATTGTCTAAGTCGCTGTCCAGTGATCTCTCAGTTAATGGTTGAATGCGAACTTCAGCCCTCGATGACTTTTGTGTCAAGTTTTGCAGATAAATACTCCATCTTGACATTTAATTAACCTCTGAGTTTTAAAAATAATTAAACATGAATCCTAAGAGTGACATCTCTACCATGAACTTAACCTGCCTTCGACTTTGTTTAACGACCTAATTTTTGGACATGTGACGATAAAGTCAAGTTTACATCTGTTACTCCACCTTTTCAATAGCGGCTAAAATTGTCCAACTTGCTACTGTTATTTCTGTGGCTGATTTTTAATTATTATACTGCCATCATCTCTACCTAATTTATGGGTAATTACTAAGCTATTCGACCCATGCTATATTTCTATTCCCCATTATGTGATCTATTCTAGCCGGGAATATATATATATATATATACTTATTACACTGATAGTTAATGGCTTCTCGATAACTAATTAATTATTTACTCAAGCTTCTTGACATGTAATTAATTAATTATTTATATATATTCCTGATAGTTCATTAATTTATTATTTATCACTTCCATAGAGTTCATTAATGAATTATTAATTGCTCTATGAGATTTCATTAATTATGGCTTTCTGATATATATGATAAACAACTGTCGATATTGATGTATGTGGATCAAGAATTGTAGATAGACAGCAGTTTGGTGCTTGATGACCATGATCATTCATTAATAAATTACCTATGGCTCTCTGATAGTTAATTTATTAATTATGGCTAAATGATAGTTCTTTAATTAATTATTTATTGCTTCCTTTTAATAAATTTTAAATGTATTTCTTTCTTACAGCTCATTAATTAATTGTTTATGACCCCCAGAAGAGTTCATTAATTAAACACTTATGGCTTTTTTTTATTTTGATTAATTAACTAATTATTTATAGTGTCCTGGATGCTCATTATTTAATAATTTAAGGCTTCGTGACAGCTAATTTATTATTTATGGCTTCCTGATAACTAATTAATTTTCTAGTTATGACTTCCTGACAGTTAATTAATTAATTATTCATGGATTCTGATAGTTAATTAATTAATTACTTATAGTTTCCTGACAGCTCACTAATTCAATATTTATAACGTGATGATAGTTAATCAATTAATTATTGATGGCTTCTTGATAGCTCAATATTTTATTATTTAGGGCTTCCTGATAATAGTGCACTATGATTGTTGGACATAAAAAAAGGACACACAATGACGGACAACAATGGACACATCAATTGACACAGCTACGGACACAGTTATTGACACGAACACGGTTGAACACGGATGGACCCAGAGACACCCTGTATATTGTACACTCCTGACTCCCCCAAAAACCAAGATAGACAATATGATCATAGCAAGGAGAGATAATCGTAAAAATTTATGAAGGGGAGATAACCGTGACAACAGAAACATGGTAGCAAACGACCACAGAAAAGTGAAGATAATCGTGGAAAATAAAGCGGTAGATAGTGATAAGGGGGAGGTAATTGTTGAGAAATGTAATAAAAAGTAGAAGTGACTCATAACTGACATGTTTTTTAAAGCTTGTACTTTAATGAGTTTTAAGGGGTTTTAGGCGGTGAAATTGTATCATAGGGGTTAGTGGGTGTACGGGTGGCTTGGTGGGGGTACTAAAAAATTAGCCGAACTATAATTGAGCGATTGTTTTTGTTAAAGTGCATTTTAATTACTTTTAATAGATTTTTAGAGTGACCGAGCGATAGGTACAGTGTGGTGATGGTAGAAAATGACAGATGATAAAAAGAATAACATATGGCCGAACCACAGTTGACCGATTGATTTTTTTAGAAAATGTATTTTATTACTTTTAATAGGTTTTTAAGGTCACGGAACGGTATGTATGGTGATACAGAGTGATTGATAAATATATGAAGAAGAATATCAGTGACTTGTAGTTAATCGACTCAACCGTTGCTAAATTTATTGGCTTCAGATAGGACATATGGTCGCGAAGTAGAATACAAGAATGTGGCCGACTCATAGGGGATCGAGTGATCTGTCCAAATTGTATGTCAATGACTTTTAAAATGGAATTTGAGTGATTTTAGGGGGTCGGAGGATAGTGATGAGATTTTAAAGATAACGAGCGGTGACTCATAGTTGACCAATTCCTATCGGCGAAAATTTTACGCAGGGTCTCTACTAAAGATTTTCCCGTTTTGGGCCTTATGGGTACGGCCCAGGTAAATTTACTAAAACGGTCGATGCATATTACCAGACAGGAATATCCGCCGTTGTTTGTTTTAAAATGTCTCAAATCGAAAAGATTTACGTTATATTGCTGCTGCGGTCCATCAGTTCTAATAGGGCGTCTTTCAAAATTGCAACGAGTCGGCTTGTGGAGGGTATAAGTATCATATTGGCTCAATTACCGTTTGATTTCTTTAGCCCCTTTAATTGGCGCTACGCTGCAAGGTTGTTGTACGCTCCGGATCGACTAGAGTCGTAGTAATGATGTTTTTAACGATGTTTTTCCCACCGTTCCCATTTTGGCGTTGGGATTTTATACTTTTTTTCTCGTTCTTAACTTACACGACGCTGACTATGGGTTTTAATTACTCCCATTTGGGGTTTCTTGTGTCTTGCACACCCCCACCGCTTCCTCGTCGACACTGGCAGCGGAGGAGGTGACGAAGAAGTTTCAGTCGATGGAATAGCTTGAGTGAGATCGACAGAACCCAACGGACGTTGTTTATACTGCATTATCTAGTTATATTCTGGCGAATAGTACGTTGATACAGGTCTGGCTTTATCCGCGGTCGTTAAATCAACGTGATTTAGGATACGTTACATTTCCTCATCCAAATCTCTCGAGATGTCATTTTCCGTGGTGTTTTTCCGGTTCTGTATGCTTCGTAGCATGTTGTTTCAGACTCTCAAGGAACCGAGGATAGACTAAAACCAATTTTTGGTCATAACCTCTTAGAACTTAATAGCTCAGTTTGTCTAGAAACTCACCTTGTTCTTCTGTTGACGTCGCTCGCGCTTCTAATGATATTTGAGACTAACATTATCTTTTCATTTTATGACAACATTCACACAACATGCGAATGAGCTCGGAAGAAGTAGCTTTTAATACGGCTCTTAGACCCATCCGCGAGGCCGAAATCGCAGGAATCTCAACATTTTGCCGTCTCGCCTAAGTGAGTCTGTCATATTGTTTTTTCTTACTTTGTCACGTAGACGATTTGTCTTTGGCCCGGGAATATCTTTGTTCTTTACCTCATATGATCTGGTGTTTCTTATCGAAGGTCAACAAAACACATAACAATGAGGAGACATGGTCGCGTGTTTAAAACTCTTTATAAGGTACGCCACTTGACCGGGATGTACTTGCTTGGTGAAATTATTAGTTGTACTGTCCTCACTGGGGTTCTTGAAGAGCACTCTATAGTGAGTATTTAGACTTATAGTTTGATGCTCATTATTTTTCCCAAATAAATTTTGAACTATGCATATCAGGGTTATATCTCTGTGATGACTGCCTTTGATGAATAATTTGGTCATACTGTCATCGGTTTCGGACATTAGATCGCCGTGGATGATAAGCTTTGTCTTCGTATCCTTTCCCCATATTTCATCGATGCCCTGTAGCCCCATAATAAGTCTTACACTCGTCATAGTCTCGCGCATTTGCTACCATTCCACGTGTCAACATATAATTTACTTCGATATGGACACAACCATCTCTTGGAGATTCTGTAACAAATATCGTTTTTCAACAACTGGTAAGTCTAACTATGAGTACCGTTAGGGACGTTTCCACATATGATCCATCCTAACCAATAAACACCGCTGTATATATTATATTCGTTTTTTTTATCTTTGTTTACGTATGGGGAGCTGTCCAATTCTAGTAATATGTTATTCAGTAAACCCTCAAGGGCACATATATTCATATTTTCTCTATGCAAAAAAAATTCATTGGTCAGCTATGCGTCACCGCTCCTTATCTTTACAACCACATCACTATCCGCCGACCCGCTAAAATAACTAAGATTCTATTTAAAAGGTCATTGGTATTCAATTTGGAAAAATTAGTCGATCAGCTATGAGTCAGCCATATTCTTCTTATCTATTCATCGTGCACTCTGTAACACCCCTCACACCATACATACCCTTCTGTCTCCTAAAAACCCACCAGAAACAGATGAAAAAATATTCAGTCGATCAACTATGAGTCACCGATAATCTTCTTCTTATCTATTTATCGGTCACTCTGTACCACCCCGCCCCCTCCCCCACACATACCATTCATCGACCCCAAAAAACCCATTAAAAGTAATTTAAATACACTTTTATAAAAATCAATCGGTCAGCTATTTTTTGGCTATCATCTTTTACAACCCCCACCAAGCCACCCCTACAACCTAACCACCCCTCTGATATATTCCGCCGTCTCGAAACTGAATAAAACTTAGGATAAATAAAAAAAACAAACTATAGCTTGTTTCATAAGTCGTGCCCAACTTTTAAAATCAATATCTTTTAAACCGCTTTTTGTAATTTTTTCAAAATTTGCATGTAAAGTTATAATGATTAGAACCCAACAGGGAATTAATTTCATTAAAAACAAACATTTGGTTATTATTGTTGCTTATTTGATTTATATAAATTTATAACGACCCATTGATGTAGTCAAAACTTAGTGTTTACAGTATTTAAGTTAAAAATAGCGATTACAAATCTAT
This sequence comes from Megaustenia siamemsis, assembly GCA_032433765.1. Lineage (NCBI taxonomy): Eukaryota > Metazoa > Mollusca > Gastropoda > Stylommatophora > Ariophantidae > Megaustenia > Megaustenia siamemsis. The sequence continues at coordinate 112,432,697 of JAVIAB010000092.1, read as the reverse complement.
ACACGGTCAAATTTACGATTTTGCACGCTTTAAACGTGAGCTGTCTGACACAATTAGACACTTTTAGAAAACACGAGGCCTTGTGTGTTCCATTTCCGTTCATCCATAGGTGTAGACGTGGAACGCTAACATTTATCATGAGTCTTAAAATGAAATTCTGCAGTTTACAAAACATCGCAATAAAAATGTATGACTATTTTTGCAAAGAGGCTAAACGAGGAAGATTATTTCATTCTTTAGAAAACCCTGAGAATAGGACAAGACACATTTTGGATTTATCTAAACGGTCATTTAATCGCTGCATTCAAGCACGTGACCGTCAATGTTCCAAATATACAAAATCACAAGGAAGAGCAAAAATGTTGGATAATTTCGACAGTGAACTTATTAGAAGTGAAATTCGCAAAATGTTGGGTATGAATGAAACTGTTACAATAAGAAAATTAAAAGTATCGCTGAAAAAGAACAACAGTATTGAAATATCAAAGTCTACATTATGGAGGAATGTGAGAGCTGCAGGCTTTACATTCAGAAAGTATTCCAATGGACGAAACATCATCTGTGAGAAGCCACATATAGTAGTCATGAGAAGCAAGTACTTACGTGAAGTAAAAGAGGTGCGCAAGGAAGGTTATGATATTGTGTACTTGGATGAAACATGGATCAATGCTCACCTCACTAACCAAAGGGAATAGCAGTCATCAGATGGAAAGATTAAGAGATTAATACCTAGCAGCAAAGGACAGCGCTTGATAATTGCTCATGCAGGTAGTCGACAACATGGACTAATACAGAATGCAGAGCTCATTTTTCTTTCAAAATCCATAGACAATCTGGATTATCACTCTGAGATGAATGGTCACATATTTAGACATTGGATTGAAAATTCTGTTCTCCCATCACTAGATCGACCATCTTGCCTAATAATGGACAATGCAGCGTACCACAACATTGTTGCACTTGAAGATAAAGTCCCGACGTCATCCAGTACAAAAGATTCTATTAAGATATGGCTCACAAAGGAGCACATACAATTTAATAACACGTACTTAAAACCTGAATTACTATCTCTAGTAAAGCAAAAACAGAGGACAAAGATTTTTCAAATAGATAAGATTATCCAAGAGCACGGTCATATAAGTTTGAGGCTGCCACCTTACCATGCTCATTTAAATCCAATAGAACTAATCTGGGCAAAATTAAAAGGACAAGTGGCAGATGAAAATACAACATTCAAAATATGCGATGTAAAGACTCTTGCTAATCTCGCTTTATTAAATATAGACAAAGATTATTGGGCTAAATGTGAAGACAACGTCTTAAAACAGGAAGAGGAATATTGGAAAAATGATGGTTTGTGGAATGTTCAACCCCAAACAGTTATTAATCTTTTAGACTCGTCTGATTCAGAATGAAAGTATATAGCCCCCACAATGTTGGCCCCTATATTACATTAAATTATTTCAACAAATGGTCCTTTTCAGGACCACACAACTATGAAAATTGGACATACAGCTTGATATTATCGTCCGTCCTCGAACTGAGCAGACAATAATTCTCCTGGTGTTTTGTTTTATCCAGTTATTTCCCCATTACGGCCACGCCTTTACCTAGTGAAAATTAATCATAGACCAGCAAATACGGTAATTTCTATTCTTTAGGGCTTCACAATTTACAAATTTGACAAACATCAAAGAAATATCGCCGCTTTAAGAAAACTGCAGCTGCAAGATATTTGTTAAATATACATTTAAAGGGTCTTTTGCATTCTAATAACATTTGGAAAATTTCAAAAGTATTTAACAAACGGTTAGAGAGTAATCGTGTTTTGAAGTTGGGCATATGTTTTGAAACGAGCTATAATTAGTCAATTGTAAGTCACCGCTATTGTTGTTATTATATATCTCAACAATTACCTCTCCATTACACCTTTTTTTCCACGATTACCTCCGTTTTGATGTGTCATGGTTTAATTTGCACGATTGTCTCCTCTTTAAATTTTTTTCACATTTATCTTCCCTTGTTGTTGGGTGATTGGTGTCAATCATGACCTTTTAGGAAGTCCGGGTTGTTCCATTGATATCTGGACAGCACGGAATGTCCCTGGGTTCGTCAGTGTCCATCCCTGTCTGTGTCCTTCGCTGTGTCCTTTAGTGTGTCCATTCGTGTCCATCGTTTTGTGGTCATTAACTATGCCTTAATTAACCTTAATGCACTACTCCTGATAGGTCATTAATTAGTTATATATGGCTTCATGTTAGCTCATTAATGAATTACTTATGGTTTTCTGATCGCTCATTAAATAATTATTTATGGTTCAAATTTCGTATAAAAGGACTACACGGTACTGCATATGTCCTTCATTGGAGAACAAAAATGAGCTTCTCTTCTTGGCCAAGAAGCGGTATAACGCAATCAGCAAACAGTGACCATTATATTTTATAAATTCAATAGTAGCATTGACCATATTGTAATAAATTTAAAACTTGCATAACCGAACTTTCGTAAATGTAGTGTTTGGCTTGTAAATACCATTTTGTAATCAATTTAATATGTGCAGTGACAGATATTTACTCAAGCTAATAATTATTGTGACATAACGTTAATACCTTTAATGTGTATAGTAATCTAATTTTCATAAATTTAAACTTTAATAAATTTAATGTATGCAGTGATTTAACATTCGTATCTAGCTCGTATCTATACATTGAGCAAATCTTTCAAAACATATCAGAGATACCAGGCATAAACATTAATGGAAAGATAATCAATAACCTAAGAAATGCTGGTGATACTGTTCTACTAGCAGAAAATCCCAAAGACCTACAACAATTGCTTAATGTGATAAACATAACAAGCAAAAAATATGGACTAGAAATGAATATCAAATAGACTAAAACTATGATCATAAACAAAGAAAATTCTCAAGACCTACAATTGAATATCACAGTTGAGGGAATACATCTGGAGACAGTCCAGAGCTACAACTACATGGGACAACCAATGATGGAAAATGTAAAATTGAAATAAACAAAAGAATAGGTATGGCAAAAAGTAATTTTAATGCCATTAAAAATATACTAACAACAAAACAAATAACAGCAGGGCTGAAACTAAGAATGGCAAAATGTTACATCTTCTCAATATTCCTGTATGGTGCAGAACCATGGACATTAGACATGAAAACAGAACAGAAAATTGAAGCCTTTGAAATGTGGATTTATAGAAGAATAGGTAGAATTGGATGGAAACAAAAGATAACAAACGATGAAGTTTTAAAACAACTGAAAATAAAAAGAGAACTACAAAATACAATTAAGACAAGACAAAATGACTTAGTTTTCACAATATTAATGAGTATCATCATTATCAAGTACCAGACCTGCTGGCGTAGGTGATCCTGTCTCTCCACAACTTTTGATCTCGACAGTTATTTATCATTTCTGTTGTTGACCTTCTGCCAAGCTATTCTCTTAAGCTCTCTGGTATTTTTTCTCTTTGCTTCCCTCTATCTCTTCGTCCCTCAATTTTTCCAGTTGTTACAATATATTGCAGTTGTTCTCTTCTCATTACGTGGCCAAAATATGATGATTGTTTCTTCCTAATATTGGAAATTAGCTCTCTTTTTGCTTTGACCTCTTTCAGATCATTTTCATTACTCTTCCCAGCTGTCCATGACATTCTCATAATGAGTATAGTGAATGAAATTAACATTTCCCATATTTACTATGCGTAATGACTCAATTATAACAGATTTAGTGCATGCAGGGAAATAACTTTTATAATAAAATATCTGCGAATAAAACAGTGCTTTAATTTCCTGACAGATTTAACTCTAACAAAGTCTGCCACATTGTGTGCGTTTGAGAATGTTTTGTTTAAATGCATACTTCATTGCAAAGGAAGCTCGAAGCAAGGGATCAAAATTGATTAGGAACATAAAAGGAAATTAAGACGCACATAAAGAATGTTCTCAGCAGAATTCTCAAAGAATATTTTATGAAAGTAGCGGATGTTATGAAGTGATACAATAATAAATAAATGCAGACCATTCTATTTAAAAGATAATCTTATTTCCGGCTTGAAGTAAAATAACAAATATTAGGATTATGGCACCCCACACGCTATCAAGAAGTCCAAAGTACTAACTTCTGCAAGCACTCTGTTGATATGAGTTTTTGGATGACTTGCACTAATAACTCTATTGTTGGTTGTCTCCACAAAAATAACCAGATTATAGAAGCAGAGAAATCTTGTATTGTAATCGTTAGAATCATTCAACAACAACAACAACTGACATTAAAAGGCCGTTATTGGGTTATTGAGTTATTTGCTGGTCATCATTATTAGATATGTCCATGGGTGTTCAGATTCCCTCCTCATTAAGTTCCGCGGTGTCCAACAACTCACGACTCCATTTCTGTGTTGGTTGATAAGTCTTCTTATACGCCCACTAAGTTTCTCGTTTATGGCTGTGCCCATGTTAACTCTCATCTCTTTCATTCTTTAATCTAATAATGAGAAGTGGACTCATGTATGTTGAAGACCTGTGGCCTTCCTAAATCTCAGAGGGCATTGATGATGTCCGCCGTATCCATTGGTTTAAAGTCTTCAACGACATCGCAGCTAGCCAACCTGTCCGCTCTATCATTTCCCCGTGCTCACGCATGTCCAGAGACGTAGACAAATGTGAGTCAACGTATTTTTGACTTTTACAATGACTCTACCTTTACTTAGAGGAGACATCACTACTTTAATTAGAGGAGGCCACAGAGATGGAATTTCTCAGAAGAATGTTGAAAATTCCCTGGACAGCTAAAAAGACCAATGAGGACATTCTCAAAGAGGCCAAAACAAAAAGGGAACTTATAAAAAACATCAGAGAGAAACAACCAACATTTTCGGGCACATCATGAGAAGAGGAAAGTTGGAATACTTATTACACCAGGCAAAATAAAAGGAAAAAGGGTTCGTTGACGACAAAGAGAAAAAAAAATACTGGATAGCTTGGTGTCATGACATGGAAAACAGTCAACAACAGAACTGATACGTTGCACAGTGGATAGAAGATTGTGGAAGGACATAATCGCCTATGCCAACCGGTATGGCACTTGATGATGATGATGCTGTGTCTTTTTAAATGCCCCAAAATTTCATTTGTCTTATTTTGAAATGTTTTAAGTAGTCTCTTTTAATTTTTTAAACTGTTTTAGGACTTCGTCATTTGTTTTCTTTTCTTTCCATCCAATTCTTCCCATTCTTCTATAAATCCACATTTCAAACGCTTCACTTTTTTGTTATGGTTTCTTGTATAATGTCCATATTTCTTCACCAAATATGAATATTGGGAAGATGAAACATTTTGCTATTCTTAGTTTCAGGCCTGACTTTGATTATGATAACAATTTTAGTCTTTTTGATATTCATATCTAATCCATAATTTTTGCTTGTCATTTTTATTTCATTAGGCAATTGTTTTAGATCTTTAGGATTTTCTTTAGGATATAGTTAAACAGCTAACAGAAACGACGTCAGAATACAATCAAAATATGTACATAGCTTTCACTGACCAGGAAAAAGCATTCGATAAAGTAAATAGAGAATAACTGTAGGAAATACTAACAACATACGGAGTAAGCCAACTTCTAACCAACCTAATTAAAGTCTCTACATTAACATCAGCTGCACAGTCAGAACAGCAGCAGGCTACACAGACCACTTCGAAGTTAGATCAGGAGTAAGTCAGGGGTGCGTACTATTCCCCCCTATTGTTTATTGCATACATGGACTATATATGCAAGTTAGCCAACCCATCAGAGACAGAGGAGATCAACGAGCTTGTATTTGCAGACGATCAGGCACTAAAATTTGATAAAATATAAGACCTACAAGAACACCTAAATAGACTAAACAGCACAGGAACAAAATCATCATCATCATGTACCGTACCGGTTGGCTTTGGCGATCATGTCCTTCCACAATCTTCTTTCCACAGTGCATCGTATGAGTTCTGTTGTTGACTGTTTTCCATGCCATGACACCAAGCTATCCAGTATTTTCTCTCTTTGTCGTCCGCGATCTCTCTTTCCTTTTATTTTGCCAGTTGTAACCAAGTATTCCAACTTTCATCTTCTCATGATGTGCCCAAAAAATGTTGATTGCTTCTTTCTGATGTTTTTTTTAAGAGCTCCCTTTTTGTGTTGGCCTCTTTGAGAACTTTCTCATTGGTCTTTTTAGCTGTCCAGGGAACTTTCAACATTCTTCTGAGAAATCCCATCTCTGTGGCCTCTATTCGTCTTTTCATTTGTTTGTCTATTGTCCATGTTTCGCTTCCATAGATCAGAATTGGTTCTATATAGCATCGATGAACTCTCCTTCTCATTTCTATTGACATAGATTTGTTGCATAAAATATTTTTCATTTTCTGAAATGCTATTTTGGCCTGAGCTATTCTATTTTTCATTTCTGTGTTGCATCTTCCATCTGAAGTTATCACTGTGCCCAAGTATTTCAAACGTTGCACTTGTTTCAGATTTGTCTTGTTTATTTTTATGCTGCATGTCTACCTCTCAATTTTACTAGCAGAATTCTGTCTGATACTGGTCAAAATCCTTCACTGTTTTGCTTCTTTCTTTATCTAACATGATGCCTACTCCTCTTTCGTGTGTGGTTCCCCCAGAGTAAATTAGGTACAAAATACAACATGAAAATCAACAAAACAGTTGTCGTGAATGTCGCAAAAGAGTAAAAGAGCATAAACATAACTATAGAAGGCAGGTAACTAAAATAAGTAGAAGCATTCATATACATAGGAAGTCTAGCGACAAACGACAATTAACAAACAGCAGAGATTGACTCAAGATGCATCAAAGCCTGTCAAATCATTGAACAGCTATTAACACTATTATCCAACAAGTAAACTGTAGAGGCAAAACAGGCACTCTGCAATACAATCTTCATCCCAACGTGCTACCAATACCACTCATGAACCCTAGATGCAAGAACAACATGAAAAAAGACCTCTACTGAGATGAAGTGTGTTAGACGAATGACAGGAAACAGATTGAGAGAGAAGATCAGAAATGAAGAACTGAAAAAAAAATCTAGGAATAACGCCTGCCATAGACATACATATATAAAAAAAAATACAGATAAAAAAGCTTGGCCATGTGACAAGGCAGAGTGATTAAAACACAACACAACGAGCTTTCAATAAACGTTGCAGAAACACCAGGCCCAAGGGACAACAACGAAAAAGATTGACGGAATATTAGAAGCACTAGGAAACATAACAGCAGCAGAAATGAACATAAGAACAAAAGGCCGCAAATTATATCTCCCCTCGAGGCTGAAAGGTAAATGAGGAGGGAAAGAATAAGAAGAAAACAGTATCATCAGGATATCTTATGTTATTGATTATCTTTCCATTGATGTATAAGCCTGGCATCTCTGGGATATTTTTAAATATTTTCTCAGTGTATAGATTGAACAAGCTTGATGATAAGATGCAGCCCTGTCTTACTCCTCGTTTTACATCAATAGGTGTAGAGTTCTTTTTTTGTTATATTTTATTATTACTGTTTGCTCCCATTATCAATTGCAGTGGTCGGATGTCTGGGTCATCTAGATGAATATCTTAGGGTGTCTATAAGTTGTTTATGGTGTATTCTGCCAAAAGCGTTGATGTTGTTTATGAAGAAGCAACATATTGTTTGTTCTCTTCTATTTATTTTTATATTAACGTCCTGATGCTGAATATGTCTTTCTTTGTTCCACTGATTTTCCTAAGTCCAGATTGTTGTTCTTATAATTTTATTTTTATTATATTCTGAATTCTACTTTGTACTACTTTTAGCAACATTTTTGTTACATGGCTCATTAGGCTTATTGTTCTAAAATCATTGCATTCAAATGCACCATTATTTTTAGGCAATGCAATGCAAGTTGATGTTTTTAGTTCATTTGGTATGTATTATGTATGGTATAGTTCGTTGCATATGTATCACTTTAATGCCAACATCTTCAAGTGCCTTTATCACCTCTATATGCATGTTGTTTAGTCCTGCAGCTATTACCTTCTTCGTTGTTTGTAAAGCTTTTTCCACTTCAGATTTTAAGATTTGATAGCCTGATGTATACTTTATAGTTGGTTTCTTTCCCCTTTCATCATAAAATAATTATGTTAAACATTTCTGCCATCTATTGAATCTATCTTTTTGTCTGTAAGCATTTTCCCCTTTTTCTTTGCAATACTTCTACTTTCTGTGGCTTTTAATGTTTACTAGTCATTCTCTTTATTTCTGTGCGCACCCCTCTTGTTTATTTGAATATATACAAATGTCTCATATATTATATAAAATATAATAGTATAAAAGCGGTAATACAATAAAGAAACAAACAAAAAATCAGGTAATAAACAATTTGAGCAAGGTAATTAAAGAGCGATTTGATCATTAGAGATGAAGATGAGGGGGAAGACATGGATTGATCTTAAAAGAATGGCAAGAAACAGAACGACGTGGAAAGTGTTTGTTGAAGACCTATGCTCCACAGGGAGCTGAAAGGTAGAAGAAGAAGAATTAAAGATTGACATTAATTTTAAGGAGTATCTAGTACTATCGGAGAATGAACAACAAAACTTTGATGGGGAATTTAAATGAGCACGTAAAAGAACACTTCTCATTAGTAAAACGTGTCGAAAAATAAACTCACTAGAAAGAGAAAAAGAGTTAAATATTAATATCGTTACTGCAGATAAAACCTTTCCTTACTGAGGTAACTCGTTGATCACATTGAAGTATCTAAACTATTAATGAAGAAAAAACATTCGAAAGATTGCCGAACTTTGGAATCAGATGATGGCATTAAATATAAGTAATGGTTGACAATACAAATATGGAATGTATGTTAGCTAGCCAGCTGCTAGAACTATCTGCATGAGTAGTCTCGCCATTTTCTGACTGAGACTTAACACGTGATCTTGACTATAATGTGATTGGTTATCCTGGATAGTTCAAAGATTTGTAAGAATGAGATTTATGTACAGCAAATTAACAGTATTTTATCTTGCAGCTAAGCCCTGGTAAACCGAAATGAAGCATATTCATCATCATCAAGTGCCATCTCCGCATCGAAGGTTGGCTACAATGGAGCGCCATTTTGCTCTGTCTCTTGCTTTGATGGTGCCCGTTGTCATAGGCTGGTTTGTCCATCTTTTGATGTTACTCGTCCATGTTAGTCTTGGTCTGCCTCTGCCTCTTTTACCTTGTATTTTCCCCTCCAGGATTACTTTTAGTAGGCTGTTGTGTCTTTTAACATGGCCCAAAAATCGCATTTGTCTTGTTTGAATTGTGTTTAGTATATCTCATTCCATTTTTAGATTTGTTTTAAGACTTCATCCTTTGTTTTCTTTTCCTTCCACCCAATTCTACCTATTCTTCTATATATCCACATTTCAAAGGCTTTAATTCTCTGTTCTGTTTTCTTGTCTAATGTCCATGTTTCTGCACCATATAGGAATGTTGACAAGACATAACATTTTGCTATTCATAGTTTTAGCCCTGATGTTATTTGTTTTAATGTTAGTATGTTCTTCATGACACTAAAATTACTTTTTGCCATTCCTATTCTTTTATTTATTTCAGTTGTACATTTTCCATCACTGGTTGTAGTATGTCCAAGGTAGCTGTAGTTCTGAACTGTCTCCAGGTCTATTCCTTCAATTTTGATAACCACTTGTGGGTTTTGAGTATTTTCTTTGTTTATTATCATAGAGTTAGTCTTTTGATATTAGCATATTATCCCTGTAATAATGTTAGCATAATGTACTTCTGTTGTTGTGGGTTGTGATTCTGGGATAACTGTTGACAGATCACTATGGTTGGCCAGGCCACCGGAAATAGAGTTTTCTGTCAACCTCTTGGCCAAGAACTGGTTCTGAGTACAAAGGCGAGAGCACTCCACTATGAGCCAAACAAGACAGAATCAGTTACATGAGTTCGTTCCCCTCATTTCCACAAACCCTTGTTTGCTCTGTTATGCAAGCTAAGAGAACAAACAATTAAAAGCAGCTTTAGATAATGCATTTCAACAATAATGCAGAAAAAAACATTACATTTTCGTTACAAAACATTCATTTTATGTGTGTGTTAATGAATTCAAATAATATGTTGTAAAACGTTGCTTGTGTTATCATGAACTCATCACTATTATCAAAGAACAAGTCTTACTTTAATTCTCTCTGATTACTGCAAAAAGGAAGGGGTAGAAAAGGGGAGAGGAGGACGAGTAGAAAACTAAAATTTTGTGAATGGTGTTCTGTTTGCTGATCTAGTAACAATCAAAAATAAGTGAGGAACAGTTTGGATTTATGGAAAAAAGGGACATCAAAAATGCAATATGCATTATGAGAACATTGAAAGAGAGAGCTACAAATGTAAAGAGGGATCTATATATGTGTTTCATAGACTATACAAAAGCAGTTGATAAAGTAAGGCATATGGAAATAATCAACATGCTGGAGAAATTAGACATTGATGGCAAAGATCTGAGAATCATACAAGAACATGCATTGGTACCAAAACAAGTCAGTTCCAAAATATAAAACAAGGAGTCAGACAAAGTTGTGTTCTGTCGTCGGATTTCAGCGAACAGAACACCATTCACAAAATATTCTCACTTTACGGCGAAAATATTATGACATCAATAGTAGAGAAAAAATGAATTAAGTCAACGGTCAATAAATAATTTACATTTAGTTGGCACAGTCATGATATCAGAAACAGAGAATTGATTACAAGAAATGAGAGACACAATAGTGAAAGACAGCAACAAGAAAGGTCTCAGTCTGAATAGTAAGAAAACATAAGTAATGGTCACATCGAAGAAACAATCATCACCAACATACAACAAAAAGAAACGGGACAAATCTGAAACCGCGGTGGGTTGTACCTGGGTACAATAATATCAGATGGAAGATGTACCATAGAAATTAAAAAAAAAAAACAGAATAGCTTAGGCCAAAAGAACATTTCAGAAAATGAAAAACCAAGTCAATAGAAGTGAGAAAGTGAGTTAATCAGTGCTATATAGAGCTAATTCTGACATATAGAAGTGAATCGTGGACAGTATACAAACAAATGAAAAGACGATTAGAGGTCACAGAGGTGGGCCACCCCTCGACCCTGAAAGGTAAATGAGGAAGGAAAGAAGAAGAAGAGGGATGGTATTTCTCAGAACAATGTTGAAAATTCCCAGGACAGCTAAAAAGACCAATGGAAACATTCTCAAAATGGTCAACATAAGAAAGGGTGCTGATAATAAACATCAGAAGGAAATAATTGACATTAATGTTCAGTATGTTCAAATATTCCTCTTCCTGTTTTAAGACGTGGTCTTCACATTTAGCCCAATAATCTTTGTCTATATTTAATAAAGCGAGATTAGCAAGAGTCTTTACATCGCATATTTTGAATGTTGTATTTTCATCTGCCACTTGTCCTTTTAATTTTGACCAGATTAGTTCTATTGGATTTAAATGAGCATGGTAAGGTGGCAGCCTCAAACTTATATGACCGTGCTCTTGGATAATCTTATCTATTTGAAAAATCTTTGTCCTCTGTTTTTGCTTTACTAGAGATAGTAATTCAGGTTTTAAGTACATGTTATTAAATTGTATGTGCTCCTTTGTGAGCCATATCTTAATAGCATCTTTTGTACTGGATGACGTCGGGACTTTATCTTCAAGTGCAACAATGTTGTGGTACGCTGCATTGTCCATTATTAGGCAAGATGGTCGATCTAGTGATAGGAGAACAGAATTTTCAATCCAATGTCTAAATATGTGACCATTCATCTCAGAGTGATAATCCCGATTGTCTATGGATTTTGAAAGAAAAATGAGCTCTGCATTCTGTATTAGTCCATGTTGTCGACTACCTGCATGAGCAATTATCAAGCGCTGTCCTTTGCTGCTAGGTATTAATCTCTTAATCTTTCCATCTGATGACTGCCATTCCCTTTGGTTAGCATTGATCCATGTTTCATCCAAGTACACAATATCATAACCTTGCTTGCGCACCTCTTTTACTTCACGTAAGTACTTGCTTCTCATGACTACTATATGTGGCTTCTCACAGATGATGTTTCGTCCATTGGAATACTTTCTGAATGTAAAGCCTGCAGCTCTCACATTCCTCCATAATGTAGACTTTGATATTTCAATACTGTTGTTCTTTTTCAGCGATACTTTTAATTTTCTTATTGTAAAAGTTTCATTCATACCCAACATTTTGCGAATTTCACTTCTAATAAGTTCACTGTCGAAATTATCCAACATTTTTGCTCTTCCTTGTGATTTTGTATATTTGGAACATTGACGGTCACGTGCTTGAATCCAGCGATTAAATGATCGTTTAGATAAATCCAAAATGTGTCTTGTCCTATTCTCAGGGTTTTCTAAAGAATGAAATAATCTTCCTCGTTTAGCCTCTTTGCAAAAATAGTCATACATTTTTATTGCGATGTTTTGTAAACTGCAGAATTTCATTTTAAGACTCATGATAAATGTTAGCGTTCCACGTCTACACCTATGAATTAACGGAAATGGAACACACAATGCCTCGTGTTTTCTACAAGTGTCTAATTGTGTCAGACAGCTCACGTTTAAAGCGTGCAAAATCGTAAATTTGACCGTGTATAGATTTGTAATCGCTATTTTTAACTTAAATACTGTAAACACTAAGTTTTGACTACATCAATGGGTCGTTATAAATTTATATAAAATTAAATAAGCAATAATAATAACCAAATGTTTGTTTTTAATGAAATTAATTCCCTGTTGGGTTCTAATCATTATAACTTTACATGCAAATTTTGAAAAAATTACAAACAGCGGTTTAAAAGATATTGATTTTAAAAGTTGGGCACGAATTATGAAACAAGCTATAGTTGTGAATGACCTCTCTCAGATACGACGCACTATGTGCCAATGTTATGTGACTAAATTATCCACGATCCCATTTTTAATGCGCAGACAACGTGCAGGTAACATTCAATAACAAAATGCTAATAAATCAAAAACATTTTTAAGATTGGCCAGATAGAATGTGTGTGTGTGTATATATATATATATATATATATATATATATATATATATATATATATACATCATCACCAAGTACCGTGCCTGCTGTGGTAGGTGATCATGTCTCTCCACAACTTTCAATCTCGACACTTATTTATCATTTCCGTTGTTGACCTTCTGCCAAGCCATTCTCTTAAGCGGTGTGGTATTTTTTCTCTTTACTCCCCTCTATCACTTTGTCCCTCGATTTTCTCAGCTGTTACAATATATTCCAGTTGTTCTCTTCTCATTACATGGCCAAAAATGATGATTGTTTCTTCCTAATATTGGACATTAGATATGTCTTTGCTTTAGTCACTTTCAGAACGTTTTCATTACTCTTCTTCGCTGTCCATGGTATTCTCAACGTTCTTCTGTAAAACCACCTTTCTACAGTCTCCAGTGATTTTCTTGTCTGTTGCCCTATTGTACATGATTCACTTTCATATGTTAAGACTATCTCTACATAACATTTAATAAATCAAATCAATTAAATGCAAAGTATCTTCCTCATATTTTGTAAAGCTGCTTTTGCCTGAGCCATTCTGCATCTCACCTCTGTTGTACATCTACCATCTGTGGTTAGCAGTGTTCCTAGATATTTAAATTTATTTACCTCTTTTAATATTTTTCCACTTGTCCTTAATGTGCACTGCGGTGATGACTTTCTCTTTGTTGTTACCATTGCTTTTGTCTTTTTGTTATTAAGGCTGAGTCATTTATTTATAAATATATAATATATAAATATCTCATTTATATATATATATATATATATATATATATATATATATATATATATATACACACATATATAATCTCAAACACACAATATTGCGCCACCTTCGCATCGAAAGTTGGCTACCGGGGTGCGCCATTCCACTCTAGCTCTTGCTTTGATCATGTCGGCTGTCTTAGCTCATGTCCATACCTACTGTTGCCAGTCAGCTTAGTCTTTTTCTGCCTCGTCTCCCATATATTTTCCCTTCAAGATGATTTTCAGTAGATTATTGTGTCTATGTGTTCTAGCATAATAATAAGATAAGATAAATTCGATTTTTATCTCGTTAGAATTGTGTGGTTCTCACAATTGTCAACTGCTTAAAAAATGCATTATTTATTATATATATATATACATATATATATATAATATGTATACATATATTTTATTTATTTATATAAAACACACGCAAACACACACACACGCACACTCACACACACATACACATATATATGTCATCATCATCACCAAGTACCGTGCCTGCTGGGATAGGTGATCACGTCTCTCTACAACTTTCGATCTCGATACTTATATATTATTTCCGTTGTTGACCTTCTGCCAAGCCATTCTCTTAAGCGGTCTGGTATTTTTTCTCTTTGCTCCACTCTAGCTCTATAGCCATGTAGTATATATATATATATATATATATATATATATATATATATATATATATATATACAAGAGTGTTTCAAAACAGATTATTGTCATGCTTATATTTTCGTACCGCTGCAACGAAATAATTGTACCTTTCCTCTTTACCCTTCAGAAAAAAAAGTGCAAGTGGTAAAGATGTTTGAACAACTGTTACACATTTTTTAAAATACCTGTTAGTATACATGTTTTCAATACCTGTTAGTATACCTGTTTGAAATACCTGTTAGTATACCTGTTTGAAATACCTGTTAGTATACCTGTTTGAAATACCTGTTAGTATACCTGTTATATAGGTTACTTTTTTTTTAAATTTCAGCTGTCAAGATTTATTTTATATACTTAGCAAATTTTATATTGTGTCTCAGATCAGACTAGACACATAATGTGCCTACTTTAAGATCGGGGATCGCTAAAAAAGAACAGAAATCTATCGCCTAACATGGAACTCGAACTGAGTACATCGAGTACAAAGCGATTCCATTGTCTCTGTAAGTCACCTCGACCTTCCACTTCATTCCATAATTATTGGTTGAAACTGAACAATTAAAGGACAGACAAAATATAACTAAAAACGTTTGAAAACTACCAGATAAACCAGCATAAAAGCACCAACTCGAAAAAGAAATCAAGGAAACTAAATTTTAGAAAAAGGGGAAAAAGCCAAACCAATATATATTTGCTTCATTATCTATAAACGACTGGATAGCTTGGTGTCAGGGCATGGAAAACAGTCAACAACAGAACTGATACGATGCAATGTAGATAGAAGATTGTGGAAGGACATGATCGCCTACGCAAACCGGTATGGCACATGATGATGATGATGATCTATAAACATATAAAAATGTATGAAATGTCACATGTACAACTTTATATAATTTTGTAGGGAGAATTCTTCTTTTCGTATTTCATCCTCCTCGTAACTTTCGACGTCGAGGGAAAAGTGCAATGTTCAGCCCAAAGTTCTGTCGCAACCTCATTCATGGTTACCATCTATTACTTTTATTCTATCTTTCTTTTCACGTTGATTCAGAAGTGTTGTGAATGATGTATGAGATAATCCTGTAGCATGTCCAAATAATTTAATCTATTGCTTTTTTAAAAAATATATTCCTTATCCAATGTAATGCAAACTCTTTTTTTTTCCTTTTATCGTCATTTCTCATCATCATCATCATCATCATCATCATCATCATCATCATCATTGAGTGCCGTCTCCGCATCGAAGGTTGGCTACCATGGAGCGAGATTCGACTCTGTCTCTTGCTTTGATGATGCAGGTTGTCATAGATTGACTTGTCCATCTTTTCATGTTACTCGTCCATGTTAGTCTTGGTCTGCCTCTGCCTTTTTTACTTTGTATTTTCCCTTCCAATATTACTTTTATCTGGCTGTTGTGTCTTTTAACATGCCCCAAAATTCTAATTTCTAATTGTCATTTCTAATTCTGTCTTTTCTTTTCACGAGCAATATTCTACACAGACATCTCATATGTGTTGTGTCAAGTTTTAATGTTCATTTGGCTGCTAATTCACAAGTTTGACTGGTTTATTAGTAACCTCAAAACGTTTTCTATATCTTGTATTTTAACAATGTACATGACACATTTAGTTACTTTTAACACGGATGTTACTGACATAAATTTTATGTGTGTTAAAGCAGGTGGTTAAATTTTTAAACTGGTCGTTGTAAACGACCTGCATATCGGATCTAGCTTTTGAGGGATCACTGGTGTTTTTTATTTGCAGGTTAATAATCTCCTAGCTTGTGCATTACGCAATAACTAAACCTCAAAATCGAATTTAATTCCCAGGTATTCCGCAAATTTCAGAAATAGGATATTGTCGAAAACGGCATACATTTCATAACATTTCTCTTTTAATGTCTAGGTGGTAGGAAACATTTCAGTACTAACGGCAGAACTGGTTGAAACTGAACAATAACAAATCTACCAATAACCAATTTCAGTACACAAAGTAACTTAAGATATGTCCATGATTCAAAGTCAACAATTGTAGTAATTATGTGAGAGGAAAATCATCTAAAGAATAAAAGCATCAGTCAGTTTATCGTAAATTACACCACAGATGGTTATGGTTATTAGAAGGCCCCGGTATCACTGCAAACGAATTAAAATCCATAATTGCTCAACCACTCGTACAGTGGAATTATCCCAATTAAAACTCATCTCATTGAAGGAAACAGAGAAAGGCAGCTGCAGTCCGGATCATAGCAGCTACAACACACGCCAAAAGTGGCACCGAAAGTGAACGCAGCTGAACTGTCCTTCGTCATACGATATCATCATTCATCGTAAGCTATCGGAATATCGAATCATTATCCGGATGAAAAACCCAGCTCACGATGTGCACACCCAAGTATATAACCAACAGACAATCCTATGAGACAGTAGAAAGATATCTCAAAATCAATGCTAGTTATGATCTGTAAGTCTAGAAATTGGTCCGTTCTGGCTGTACCAATTCCCCTATAAATGAAAATATTGAGTAAACATTGGATTTGAAAATACGTGTGCCAAATTTTATACTGTTTGAACTGAACTTTAGCAATTTACTTCTAGAGAAATGTATGACTTGAGAATTAAAAAAAAAAACCTGTTAAAAAAACTGTTAAAGTAAATATCGACTCCAGATAAGACTTCATGTCAATTTTTTAGTAGTGCTCTATAGGATTTTTACAAGTGAATAAGCTATATAGTAGTAACTATCTACTCCATAAGTAGTAATACACGTTTGGGGGGCCTCGGTAGCCTAGTTGGGAAAACCACCCGACTAGACTACCGACGTTCGGACAACCCGTGTTCAATTCCCGCTGGGAGCAGTGTGAATTGTACTCGTGGTTGGAATAAAAAAAAAAAATAATACCCCCACGGTCGACCCAGCCGTTGGCAGAAATGGGTACCAGGGTATATTATCCTGGGAAGGTGAGGAATGTCGCTTCGCATCTGAGTTTCGATGCTTGAGGCTACACTATACAGAAATATCCGAACATTTCTGGATAGGCGGCCGAGCACATATGGGTATATACTCGCGTGCTAAGACGCCGGTTCAAGTCTCGTACTTTACCTTTACCTTACACGTTTATTTCAAAAGTAAGACTACATAGATAAAACCATTTGAAAAGTTCATAATTATAACTTATTAGCTTTTTAAATAGCATTACATGTCAACTCTATCAATAGGACGACATTTCCACATCATAAGTAGACCGGATGGTCTTTGATTGTTACCTTCTTCATGGCGAGGCACTATCTTTTCAACCTCACGCTGCGTCCTCTAGGCTATATTAAACATCGCAATGCCATTAACAATTGTAATTTAGAAGATACAATTTAACGTTTAAAATAAACAATATTCATACTTATTTTTTTGCAGACCACATCAAGTTGCCAAAAATCAATTATGAATTCCCATATCAGCTCCATGACAAAATATAATAATTAAAACGTGTTGATGACGATGACGAGTGTCATTGGCTGATGCGAGTAGAAACTCTTGGGCCTTAGATGGTGAAATGATGAGCTGCTGACTTTTAATTAATTCTCAGGTTTTTCTTGAGAAAGGCATTGTGTATTATTTGAAATCACGGAAATTACACACACACACACACACACCCCCCCCCCCCCCCCGCCTCCCAATAGTCCTGCCACGACAAAGTTTTCGCCAATGACGCTTGCAGAAAAGTGCGATAAGATTCGCTAAAGCTTATTATTGTTCGGTTGCATAATGTCTGATATTTTTACCGACTGTTCCGGATATGTGATAAGTGGTAGTTGATAAAGTTAGTTATAATTTATTAATAGAAGACATTAACAATTCTCTTTGAAGTAATATAACAACATCTTAAATGAATACAGTTGGCAACGATAAGAAATGTTTTACAAATTTGTGCACAAGGCGTTTCAATATTCAGTACTCCCGCCGCCCGTGTGTTGTGTTGGCAACTGGTAAGTTACTTTGGTTTCTTTCGTATCACTCCGTCTGGCATCTCTTCACTTGACATGGTATTCATGCAGTCTCTTCATATTTGGGGATTTATCAATATTTTAAGTCGACTTTTAGACCAACGTCCTTGAGGGCATTTAGAATGTCACGCGGTCCATTGTCCCTCCGCACTCAGCAGCAATCAAACTGTCATCTCTGACAGCACTTTCATTACTTCTTACACACGGGAACCAATAAAATAAAGCAGACGTTTATTAGATTTAAACCACCCCCGCCCCCTGAGGTTCTAACAACTGTCGTCAAACTCAACCAGTAGCGATCTTCCTGAGCATACTCATTGAATCACGGAAGAAACATTCATGTGTATAAGGTCAGGGTCTCATGTTAAGCAATGCTTTAGTGAAGGTTATAATATCTATGGTCACGTTACTTGTAGACAACGCAAAAGGACAATTATCTTTCTTCACAATTCTACCTCCAACATGAGCTGAGCTCCTTACATGTTGAGTTATGGCAAGGTGGTATAAGCTTGCTATTATTTATATCAGAGTTCATATAGATCACAGCACAACTAGTTAACTATCACAGCACAACTAGTTAACTATCACAGCACAACGTTTTAACAAAGTCTTGACGTATTCAAGTTCATTCAAGTTACTGAAACATTTTCTCGGCACTTGATAAATTAATGGCTGTACTTTAAAATTATAAGATAAATACTGTTCTTTATTTAGATGTACTCACGAACACCTTTGGCTATGGGGCCATCCCGTAGTACTTATTTACTGTGATTTCTATAATTCTAACTTTAATTCACAAACTATCTTGCGTTATACTACTTACTATTGTCTCTGGAGCACAACCTCTGAATATACTTGTAAACACTTCACAACTAACTGATCCTAAGTAACTGCTATTCTTTCTACTAACTGCTCTGTTCTTCCTGACTACTAATTTCGCTGATCTTGTCCAGTTTACAGTTCTGATTCTAGCTCTGATCTAAGTTCTCTGAGAAATCTTTTTTGTAAATCAGGCTAAATATCTAAGTCTCATTTGCATAATTTATTTGCTCAGGCTTCGCGCAGTTATCTCGCAACCAATAATTTGTCGCGAGGTCTTAAACCATGTGTGAACTATGTGTCAATATTGCCAAAACAAGGCGCTATTTTGACCCTTTGTTTAACCTTGCTAACTACCAAAATAATGATGTTTATCCCATGAATTTGACCTGCCCCTGAAGTTGTTTATGAACTTATTTCCCGGACAAGTTGACGTGCCAAGTCATGTGACCGTTCCCACCTTTTCAATCAAGCTAGAAAATGTCACTCATCAAAATTAGCAACTTGTCATCTGTCTTTCTGTTACAGCTACCTCCATCACCGCACCTTTTCCAATAAAAGCTAGGAAATTTCCATTGCCTATGTTATTCTGTCACTAGGTACTGGCGATTGTTATTCTTATGTTACTGTTATAATATTAAAAGAAATGGGTACCGACTAAGTTATCTGACACATGCTATAACTTTATCTCCAAATATGTAATTTAAATTCTCTCAGTCCATATACTGTTACAGAATAACAGATCCATCTGAGTATATAATTGCGTCATTCCTAAAAGAGTTCTCGGAAATCAAGGACTGCCTCGACGGTTTCAAAGAACACACACGACCATTATAGAACGCT
This sequence comes from Megaustenia siamemsis, assembly GCA_032433765.1. NCBI lineage: Eukaryota > Metazoa > Mollusca > Gastropoda > Stylommatophora > Ariophantidae > Megaustenia > Megaustenia siamemsis. Next base: position 112,412,495 of record JAVIAB010000092.1, on the reverse strand, counting down.
TTTATCATTTGTAATTATTGGTGATATAAAGTTGTGATATCTTTGAGTTCTCTCACAAAGTTCAGTAGAAACAGGCATGAGATAATCTTCTGCTCTACTTCGAGGAGGCGGAATACGAGTTCCGCTTAAACCGTCTGGTCACAGCGAATGCACCCATCACTGAGTCACCGTGGTTGCAACATGTAGCATAGAAGGCTATTATAACAGTACACTTGCTTCATGTCCCTCTACAGGCACAAACACAACAATAAAGTTATTTGTAAACACCTACAAGTACACGTGAAACAACAAACGAGCCTTTATTTCTGAAGGTCTCTCACACACATTTTCAGACAATCAGAAAATGTGACTATTTGTTTTAGTTTAAGGTCAGTAGCAGAAATAAAAGTGCATTAATTTTTAAGTAACAAAATTGAAGGGCTCTTATAATTGCATGCATCTACCATGTGACGTTATGTAAACTACTTTATAGCTCACACATGTGGCTGGCGCGTTCTGATCATTCTTCTAATTACTTGAATATGGGGCCAGTGGAGTAGTAAACATTCATTGATAACGAGGCTGGTTGGAATAATTGTATTCTTTGACGTCAAAAATATTCACTTGATTTTGTGAACGTTTATACCTAAAGGAGATGGCATGATGAAGGAGAAAAAGAGGAGTTAAAAGAAATCTCCAACTGTGTCGAGAGCTAAAGTGTGTCTATTAGCAGAAAATAAAGAAAAACTAATGGTGGTGATAATTTTACATGAGACTGCAATAAAGCTGACGATAGGGAGGAAACAAAGTGACATTGCTATGGCACTGTGATTTAAAGCTACGCATTATACAGATTGTCTGAAAAAATGTACCCTATTCTTTCTTTCTTGTCCACATAACCAGTGTGTGCAGACTTGTAAAAAGCATCGATTGTAACCGAAGCAGGAAAGTTTAACATGAAATAACAGCCTGACGCATACACAGATTTGGATGGAACTGAGAGATCGGAACAATGAAGCCTATTTTGGCGTTACATGCGACATGTTGAGTCGAGTATGAGAGGAAATGGTCAATCCACTAGATATCTGCAGTGTCAATAAGGACGCACATATTGAAACTTTGGAAGGTAGGATACAAAAAAAAAAAAAACTTTGAGATATCTCATTTCCTTTGCTTAAAACTATCCTTGTATCATATCGGGAAAGGGGGGGGGGAAGCGACAATAATTTATTGGAAAATGTACCTTCTTTTTTAGACACATGTACATATGGATACAGGAAAGCCAGAAATAATCTGGTAAAGAGTAACGAATTGGGGTGTTATGGTGAAGTAGCACTAGCCTGTGGTATGTAGTATTTATTATGTTTGCCCATACCGTGTTTCTTTCCCAGAAAAAAACAACAACATTTTCTGTCTCCAGTCATGGTTGAGTGGATCTTGAAGCGGTCGATCACAATCGAACCCAAAATGTTGTCTTCAACGGACCACTAACAATTGCTCTACCTGGCCTTCACAGAAGTTTTGTCCCAGACATTATGTAGTTGAGGTGGTGGAGCGATCAAATAGAAGAGTGGTAGCAAACGCTTTCCTGAAATAACTTCAACATAACTAGTTTCTACTTCACTGGTAAGATGTGGCAACAGCGCCAGAGCGTGTCAGAGCTACAAGCGGTCTGCGACTCACAGCTAACTGGTTGCGCCAGAATCAGTGAACCAGAGATATTCAGATTTCACTCACCATTTCTTCGCTGTGGCCTTAGAAATAAACTAATCAGTGAGACCAAATGTGTGGGGATCAAGAAGTAAGGCAACCCGGTATTCACAAAAGTTATGGAGAGGACGAAAGTGTTGAGCCTGAAGACGAAAGATAACACATTTCTATTGCGAAACACAACGCATCTACGTTCATTTCAGAACGCACGAAGGCGTATTTTTCCTAGAAGTAATCATCGGGTGAATGCTTTAAAAAAAAGAGAGATTGAAATGATTCGCCTATGCTCAGTCTGATAGCACGTTGGCTGGCACGTGAGTATTAGGGTTAAGTTGAGTAGTTCATTAAATTGAGCACCAGATGCGCAAATTAACCTGCTTTTCTTTAAAAGCATTCGTTACGCATTGGCTTTAACAAAAGTTCGCAAATACTCTTATATTGTATGTTTAACACGTGTTTCTGATTTAATTATCAATTTAAAATATATATATATATATATATATATATATATATATATATATATATATATATATATATATATATATATGATATTTGCATCTCTCCCTCCATAACTTTCAAAACTGGTATTTCATATTTTTGTTTTCACATCCTTTTCTAGAATCATTAATCGTTAATCATTTCCCAAATTCAAGTAAACAACAATGTATGGATACATTTTTTCGCGGTCATTGAATCGCTCGTGGGTGGTTGAAAATAGAGATTTAACGATCTAAATCATAATTTTGCTATGACGATTTGAAATAAAAGAATTATACGGTGGTATTGGTTGAAAGTAACCGACGGCTTCCGGGTCAACCGAGCCTTTAATGGGTACCGGATTTTTTTCTGGGAAAGTAAATCGGCACGGGCGTAATACCGACCACATTACCCTAAAAATCATGTGCTGAAGGTCTAAAATTGATTGTCACTAACACCATATTCCATGAACAGTCCACTAGATATCTGCCGTGTCAATAAGGGCGCACATATTGAAACTTTGTAAGATCTCTGTCAGGTCATGCAATTGTACCTGCTACTGTATGCAGTAAACAGTACAACCTATGGCTGCCCTGCTGCCTTGCAGGTAATCTCGGGAGAGTAAAAGGCTAAGGGAGGGTACGCTGAAGTAAAACAACCCAACTGTCATGTTGGTGAGACTTTTTAGTCCAAGCAAGCGGAGCCAACCGTAAACAAACCGACGGAAGGCAACAGAAAACTACCGTCGTAATTTCTTTGTACAATCATGAATCGCCACAATGTTGAGAATACCATGGACAGCTAAGTAGAGTAATGAAGATGTTCTGAGAGAGGTCAAAGCAAAAAGAGAGCTAATTTCCAATATTAGGAAGAAACAATCATCATTTTTTGGCCATGTAATGAGAAGAGAACAACTGGAATATATTGTAACAACTGGAAAAATTGAGGGACAAAGAGATAGAGGGAAGCAAAGAGAAAAAATAACACACAGCTTTAAAGAATGGCTTGGCAGAAGGTCAACAACAGAAATGATAAAAAGCTGCCGAGATCGAAATTTGTGGAGAGACATGATCACCTACGCCAGCAGGCACGGTACTTGATGATGATGATGTATGCAATGATACCAGTACAATACGTGTCGTGTACACTCGAGAAGATAGTGCTCTAATATGTATCAATTCTAGATGTCTTCATGAATATAGGGAGCCGCAATAGCTCAGTGGTTAGTGAACTGGACTACAAAGGACAAGAGGTAGGGTTCGATCACAACCGACGGCTTCCAGGTTCACCCAACCTTTAATGGTACCGGATTTTTTTCTGGGAAAGTAAAGCGGCACGGGCGTAATACCGACCACATTACCCCAAAAATCATATGCTGAAGGTCTGTAAAATAGAGGGTCACTAACACGATATTTCCTATACGCCACTTGGCGTGACGGGAGAATTTTTTTTTTTTTTTTAACATCTATATACGTCTTGTGGCGAGACAGGTGGGCCTTTAACACTCGATTTCCAGAACACATTACCCCATCTCTCGAGTCTATGGTATCCCAATATGCACCCACATTAGCTTTCATGATCATTAGGGCGCTGACAATATCAAAGCCAGTGGCATGGTTTCAGCTAAGCTGATGGCTACAGCTACTGACATGGTTTCAGCTAAGCTGATGGCTACAGCTACTGACATGGTTTCAGCTAAGCTGATGGCTACAGCTACTGACATGGTTTCAGCTAAGCTGATGGCTACAGCTACTGACATGGTTTCAGCTAAGCTGATGGCTACAGCTACTGACATGGTTTCAGCTAAGCTGATGGCTACAGCTACTGACATGGTTTCAGCTAAGCTGATGGCTACAGCTACTGACATGGTTTCAGCTAAGCTGATGACTACAGCTACTGACATGGTTTCAGCTAAGCTGATGACTACAGCTACTGACATGGTTTCAGCTAAGCTGATGACTACAGCTACTGACATGGTTTCAGCTAAGCTGATGGCTACAGCTACTGACATGGTTTCAGCTAAGCTGATGACTACAGCTACTGACATGGTTTCAGCTAAGCTGATGGCTACAGCTACTGACATGGTTTCAGCTAAGCTGATGGCTACAGCTACTGACATGGTTTCAGCTAAGCTGATGGCTACAGCTACTGACATGGTTTCAGCTAAGCTGATGACTACAGCTACTGACATGGTTTCAGCTAAGCTGATGACTACAGCTATTTCATCCTGCAGAACCGACTCAAATCATGCAATGACTCTTTCCATTCAAGAGAAGGATCAATTCCGTTTACTCCTTTCAATCATAAATAACCATAACATGCTTTTTTTAAAATTATTATTTTCCCTAATTCTAACTACTTTCCTTCCTTCCTATTCTAATCACTAGGTTCCTTTTATTCCTAATTCTTTAAAGAGCCCTTTACTCCTTTCCTTTATTTATAAATTATTACCAAAGTCGTCAGTTACTACATATAAACCGCTGTCCTTTCTGCCCTGCCTGAGTGGTCGCGTGATTAGTAATGGTCTACTGCCTGGCCACTTACCGGTCAGGTGTTCGTTCTTCTTCGAAGGGACTTGTGGGGGATGTTACAACACAGTTCTGACTGAAGTTAAGTAGACATTGCTGTAATCATCTTGCATCTGAGAATTATCTTGTTATTACTGACGAAGGCCTGTGGCCGAAACATGTATAATTGTTTACTATCTCTAATATTTTTAGTAAAGCTGTTATATACAATTATATTTTTGTTCTACCCACGTTTAATCAAATTTTACAGCGACACTGCACAATGTTATAAATGTGTGCCTCTCATCCTTATTTTCATATATGTAACATACATAGTCATATGTGACTATTATTTTTTATTTGATGCCTACAATGACGTAGTTTTCATTAAATATAGTTTTCACAAAGTTAATATTTACTGTGATCTAGTGTTCATAAATGTACTTTCAGTTACTCAATTTTCATTAATTTCTTGCATAAGAGTAAGAGATTTAGTTTTCATTAAAAAAATGTATTCAACTTAACTTCCATAAGTGTAATTCTTGAAAGAATCTATTTGTCATACATTTCACGTGTTGCGACGATAAAACATTTATTTTCCTTTGCATAAGCATAGTACTTTCAAGCATATTACTTTTAAGCATATTACCTTTCATTTTTTATTTTTATTTTCATATAAACAACATATTACTTTTCCTCTGTTTTTTTTTTTTCATTTGCATATAAACAGTATATTACCTTTTCGCTTTTTTTCTTTGCATATAAACAGTATATTACTTTTCCTCTTTTTTTTTTCTTTGCATATAAACAGTATGGGAGCCGTGATAGCTCAGTGGTTAGTGAACTGGACTATAAAGGACAAGGGGTAGGGTTCGATCCCAACCGACGGCTTCCGGGTTCACCCAGTCTTAAAATGTGTACCGGATTTTTTTCTGGGAAAGTAAAACAGCACGGGCGTAATACCGACCACATTATGCCAAAAATCACGTGCTGAAGGTCTGTAAAATATAGGGTCACTAACACCATATTTCCCTATACGCCACTTGGCGTGACGGGGGTAATTTACTTACTTTTTAAATATAAACAGCATATTACTTTTCCTCTTTTATTTTTCTTGAGAAAAGCTGGCAAAATAAAATGAAAGATAGATCGCGGACGACAAAGAGAGAAAATACTGGATAGCTTGGTGTCATGGCATGGAAAACAGTCAACAACAGAACTGATACGATGCACTGTAGATAGAAGATTGTGGAAGGACATGATCGCCTACGCCAACCGGTATGGCCCATGATGATGATGATGGTGAGGAAAGCTGTTCCTGCAACGTTGTTTCTTATTTTAAATTTAGACTTTAGCACTAAGGAAGACTCTAACAACGGATCAATATTTTAGGAATACTCAAGACACACAGTTATGATAAGATTAAAGAATATATTACCAAGAAACTTTAGATTTTTCGAATTGATACTATGGTAATGTGAACTGAACTTTCCAGTTCAATGAAACGTGATACATATTACTGGCTTGGTGTAAAGTAAACAGTAATCACATTGTGACGTGGCACATCTATAAAAGTCCAAAGTAATAATTTGCAAGCTCTTTAGTAATATGGACTTCTGAGTAACAATAATGCTATCTGTGACTATCCTCACAGAAATGTACAGAACGCTGAAACAGATAAGCCTGATATGGAGTTCGTCAAAACGATTCAACAACATATGTTGCTAAGAGATCAGTAGTTTTAAAGCGACATTTAATGTTAAGCTTAATATATTATTTTGATGTTTAAATTGAGTTATTGAGTTATTCATAGGTTATCACTGCAATCCAAACATATCCTCAGATTTCTTCCTCAATATTCCCCGCATCATCCAGTTACTGACGACTCCAGCTCTAAAGATGTTTAATATGTAAGCAGACAGTTAAGACATATTATCTTTTTAAATATATTTTTTGCAGAAAAAATTCAGTTAATTTACTAATTTTATTAATAACAAAATTCAGGTTGAATTTAACAATGAGAAAAGTCATTGCTGTCTGATCGAGTTTAGTCTCCGTGCCAAAACTATTTGACTATCATCGTTATGACCAGAATGGGCTAGGGCTACCATTGTCGCGGTAGGATCAGTCGACACATCTGATCAAGACATTCCAGTTGGCTGCCTTGATAACAGTCTGCTTAGGTGGAGATTGGAGGGATTGGGGGGGGGGATCGGGGCATGGAACCCGTCCATCAAATGAGCTGAGTCTGGTCAGCGACCCATAGCTGACCGCATGCTTTAGGTTCGGCGAACAACAGAGTTGATAAAAACCCTGCTCCACCTTCCAGAGATGCTCATTGAAGCAGACTATCCCTTCTGGCCAAGAAAGTAGGGAATTAAAGAAGGATGACAAGCCCGGTACTAAAAATGTCGTACTGAAGTCGGAAGTTTTTGGCCGAATGTGTTGCGCACTGGGAAGCAGTATTTGGTGGTTGGGGATTGCTCGACTTCAATATTATTATTAGCCGTTACCAAGTCTGTAATCAATCCGAGATCCATTCCTTGCTACCATCAGGAATGACTGAAGAATTTCAGAATATGATGGAACACTGGTTCACGATATCGTTAATCTGTCACACAGCATCCATCCACTTACAACACAAATTTATCACAGTTTGTGCAAGTCCAAACACAAGTCTATTACAAATCACAGCTCAAACACATTAGTGTATATTTCATATTTATTTTCAAAAAATTCAAAATTCACCTTAATTAAATCACGTCGATATTATAGCTAATGTTCTCATGATAAACGTGTGTAGACTTTATTTCATAATGCACAGAAGGCCTCATTCATACATTTTTTTAAAGTTCAGTCTTTGTATGATTAATAACAATACAAATAATTGGTACATTGCGATACACTTTGTTTTAAGTTTATTCAATTTTCTTGGCTAGAAACAGAAAGACGGGAAAAGAACTGTAAAAGTTCCGATACACTGTATAAGAACTGTGTAATGTGAGACAGGAGATAGAACAAAAACGTATAAAAAAGATGGTATGAATACATCTTGAAGGTGGTTACAGGCGTCGTAAAATTGTCTAGCGTTGCAACATAAGAGTGGATCTAGGTCCTAGGACATACATAACACAAACACACAGAGAGAAACCAGAAAAAAAACGTATTGTTGCTTGTGCATATTGTCTGTTTCTGATCAGAAAAGTGACGCACAGTCGGATCACCTGTAAGTGACCATTTAACTGTGTGATTTTCTTTATTGCAAACTTTACAGAAGCTCTGAATATTTTGTGACATTCTAAAACAGATTAGCGAAGAACAAACTATTAACCAACAAGCGATCCTCCAAAAATTGAGAGAAGTGCACATACGAAATTCAAGAACTGTATAGATTGCATAAAAAGAAAATACATTTTCTAACACAATGTTTAATTCTTATGGGTTGCTTGTTAGCAGAACGGAAATTGTATCACATCAGACACTGTCAAAAGTGTTTAATTTAATTAAGTTGAAAGTGAAATGTCAAGTACACATTCTTATTCTTCAGCTATCAGTGTTTGCTGTGCATTTAGAGATTTAGACCAGCATGATTTTAATTAGAACGTAATTAGAGAGTCAGTATTTGATCAAATGAAAATATAACTCCATTAATGGCTTGAGTATGTTTCTTTTGTTCATAATTAATGTTTCCACAAAATTATTAATATCAAAAGATACATAATATTTAAAAGAAAACTTAGGACACAGCCACGCATTCAGACTCACATACTGACACACTCGCACAGACATGCACAAACACGCATATACATACAACAAATAACATACAGATATAAACAGACACATACACACAGATACATATGCAGGAGCCAAACATAATAATAATAATAATAAAACTAGGAAGTAACAAGCCACCTTGACAAGAAAATAACAAAAGTACAATGTTTCAGCTGTAAGACTAAACAAACATCCATCTCCAAAAGGTCTTCAACGGAGGTCTTCGCACAGAAAAAAACTGAAAGGAAATCTGAAAATCATCTATTCAAGCTTCTTTGAGGTTCTACACGGTATTTATTTACATCTGGACTAGAAAATTCAGCGCAGGTTCATTTACCACAGGAAAATCTTACAAACTTTGAATACACAACACAATTATTATTGATATTTGACTGGTCAGTCATGAATCAATCATTGAACATAGCGAAGATTTATGAAACAAGTAAAGATATAACGTGAAACTACAAAAACGTGTCTATGATGAAAATTCAAGCACAAATATAGTATTAAAAAAGCGGAACGAAAGTAAACGACTTAGGCAAGGAAATACATATACTGTCATTTTCTAATCCGATATTCTGAGGAGAAATGGACGACAAAACTTAGATCGTTCCGGCTGAGCACGTAAGGAAGCTCTAAGAGAAACAATAGCAAATCATCTATCTGACCGCATATTATACTTTCCATGAATGACGTCACTTAGAGATTCATTATTGATGAGGACCTGATGGTTAATAAAACTATTCTCCAGAAAGGAAAGTACAATTGAGAGCTGCAGGAGCCATCTGTACGAGACATAATCTTGGTGATTCGCTGAGCGTAGTTTAAACTAATATCGTTTTCAATGCAATGAGATCGTTTGACCGTTTTTAAAGAACAGCTTCTTAGAATGTTTTATAATCATTTCCATTAGATAATGACACTTTCGTTTCTGCGTTGATTGTGATATGTTTATCAAAATCAAAAGCATAGCGTTTGTTTATGAAAAACCTGGATGTTACAAACAATGTAAAGAAAGCAAAACACATCAAAATGACTTCTCCGAGCAGTATGTAGCAGAACCACATGTTACTGACATTTTCCATCAAATATCCCAGAAGAATGGGGCTTAACATTCCACCCACTGAAGTGGATACCATTATGCATGAAGACACACGTGACGTGACTTTCATCAAATCAGTTTCTGCCCATATGAACCCAGCCGGAAACACACCGGAGATGCTTATTCCAAACAATGCTGTGAAGACTGCCAGGCCATTAGGTTCGGAAAACATTGCACTGACAGTGAAGCCGACGGAGGCTATGATCGCCAGGAGACAAGATATGTACAACAACTGTACAGCAGTGAGTATTTGCGAGATGAATATCATCAGAAATCGAACCATAGCAAGCATAGCCCAAAATACGGACGTGAGTAGAGCTCCTTTAGATTTATTAGCGTGATACCCTGCTACTAGAAAAGCAGTTAGAAACGCGGCAAATCCAGCTTGTGCAAAATAATACATAAAATACATCATGGAAATCATAAAAATCATGTACAACAAAATTGGTAACGGCAACTTTCTTTGAGTGATGACTCGGTCAGGGAAAGTAACATTTTTTCTGGAATCAAATTTATCTTTCAGGTACATGATATACCATGGTATCACGGAAACGAAAGATATTATCCCTGTAATTATGAAAGCGTAGTGGACGTTTGTTGTTGTTGGTTTTTCTGGCTTAGTTGTTGACAAATTTAAGTAGTTGGTCAGGCCAGCGGAAGTGGAGTTTTCTTCCGGCAGATTGGCCAAGAACGGTTCCGAGTATATAGGTGTGAGTACACCCCCAAAAGAAAAGCAAAAATAGATCATCTGTGTAAGTCCAGCACCTTCTTTACCCCAAACTCTCATTTGCTCGGCAGCACCAGCTGAATAAAGAAAAAAAAGAATGTGAAAAATAAATTGTAATCGCACAATTTAGCAGTAGTGTTTTGCTAGATTCCATCATTAATTGATCGTTAGTTGATATTACTTTTATGTTCATGTGTTCACAAACTGAAATAATATATTGGAAAACAATATAACATTTTTTCTATTCAACTTTTCTGCCAAAGAAACATTTACAATTCTAGCTTGTTACTGCAAGGGTAAACAGAATAGAAAAAAAGCTGCAGGAAGAGGATGTTTAGCAAACAAAGAGGGAAGAATGCTAACAGACAACAAAAATATAATCAATAGATGGCAGGAATACATAACATAATTATTTCATGACGAAAGGGACAAAAAACCATTTATAAAATGTGCATTCAGCTATAAAATCTTAAAATCTGAAGTAGAAAAAGCTATAAAAGCAATGAAAAAGGGAAAAGTAGCAGGTCCTGACAATATACAGATAGAGATGATACAGGCACTAGAAGATTTTGGCATTGAAGTGATCACAGACATATGCAATGATATATACCATACAGGATACATAACAAATGAACTAAAACATTAACTTTCATTGCATTGCCTAAAAAGAATGGTGCAGTTGAATGCAGTGATTTTAGAACATGATGTTTCTTGTTGGTAATAGGTATTGCTTTCTATTGAAGTATAGGGGGTAGCTGTCCCAATATTTGGTTTGCCTTGTTGTAAATGTCTATATCTTTATCGATTTTACCACCTTCAGAGAATGTTCTTCCTAGATATTTAAAGTTTGGTGCATGTTTTATAACTTGGAGTTCTATATCAACTTTTAATGTCTTATTTTGTCTTCCCATTGATATATCTTCAGTTTTTTCAGTGCTTATTTTCATGTTAATTGTTACATTATTACTGAAGGGAGGTCAAAAAGTAATGCACACCAATGTTTTTCTCGGCTAATAATAAAGATAGGAATATGAAATTTTGCACACTTGGAATATGACATGTTCCAATTATGTGCACCAAATTGCACAGCATTCTGATAAATATTACGCAATCTATGAACCGTTAAAATGGAGCTTGTCAACAATATCCGTTACAAACAGCGAATTGTCATAGAATTTCTGGTTGCGGAAAAAGAAACTGTGGCAAACATTCATAAACGACTGTGTGCAGTGTACTAATGTTCTGCAGTCGATAGGAGCACAGTTAGTCGCTGGGTTCAGAGAATTAAAGCTGCAGAAAGTGTACGAGTGGAGCTGCATGATTTACCGCGTTCTGGACGTGTTGCCTCGGCTACCAGCACAGGCATGTTAAACCGGGCTGATGCCATTATTCGTAAGGATAGGCGTATCACTAGTCAGCAATTGGCATTGCAGCTTAAAGTCAGCAAGGGAAGTGCAATCGCAATTTTTAAAACTCTCGGATATTCAAAGATTTGCGCTCGATGGGTTCCTCGGTGCCTAACAAATGATCACAGAGTTCAAAGGAAAACATTCTGTTCTGAATTGTTGGAGCGTTTCGGTGTTGAAGGAGAAATGTTTTTGTCAAAAATTGTTACCGGTGACGAAACGTGGGCACATTATTATGAGCCTGAAACAAAAATGCATTTAATGGAATGGCATCATCCGCAGTCACCAAAAAGAAAGAAATTCAAAACATCTCCATCAGCCGGAAAGGTGATGATCACTGTCTTCTGGGACATCGATGGTGTGATTCTTGTTGATGTAATGACAAGAGGTAAGACAATCAACTCGACAGCTTACATCAATACACTGACAAAACTCAAAAATCGGTTCCACAGAGTTCGGCCTAATAAGCCATCTTCAGATTTGTTGCTTCAACATGACAATGCAGGCCCTCACACAAGTCTGGTAACACGGGAAGCAATCAACAAATTTGGTTGGACTGTACTGATTCTCCTTACAGCCCTGATCTGGCTCCCTCAGATTTCCATCTGTTTGGACCACTCAAAAAATTCCTGCGTGGGACACACTTTGACAATGATGAGGATGTGATCCGTGCAGTTAAAAAATGGCTACGCGAGCAGGACAAAACTTGGTACAAACGAGGCATTCATGACCTAGTTTAGCGTTGGCGTAAGGCAATACGCTTGGACGAGGATTATGTTGAAAAATAGGTAGTGTAAAGGGGATGTTCAGCTACAATCTGTGAAAATTTCACACATTTTGCCCGAATAGTTTCAGAGAAAAAAATTGGTGTGCATTACTTTTTGACCTCCCTACGTATCATCATCATTGAGTTCCTGTCGGCTTCTCATCGAAGGTTGGTTACTATGTAACGCTATTCCGCTCTGTCCTTTGCTTTGATAGTGCAGGTTGTCATAGCCTGAACAGTCCATCTTTTTATGTTACACGTCCATGTTAGTCTTGGTCTGCCTCTTTTACCTTGTAAATTCCTTTCCAATATTACTTTTAGTAAGTAGGCTGCTGTGTCTTTTAACATGCCACAAAAATCTCATTGTTTTGTTTGAATTGTGTTTAGTAGTTTTTTTCATTTTTATTTGTTTTAAGACTTCATCGTTTGTTTTGTTTTCTTTCTATCCAATTCCTCATATTCTTTTTTAAATCCATATTTCAAAGGCTTCCATTGTGTGTTCTGTTTTCTTGTCTAATATCCATGTTTCTGCACTATACAGGAATGTTGAGAAGATATAACCTTTTGCTATTTTTAGTTTTAGCCATGATGTTATTTGTTTTGATGTGAGTATATTTTTCATGGCATTACAATTATTTTTAATTGAGAAGTTATACATTTTAAATAAGTTGAGAAGAAATAACTTTTTGCCATTCCTATTCTTTTGTTTATTTCACTTTTACATTTTCCATCACTGGTTTTAGTATGCTCAAGGTAGTTGTAGCTCTAAACTGTATCCGGGTCTTTTCTTACAACTGATATTCGCTTTTAGATTTTGAGTATTATCTTTGTTTGCGATCATATTTTTAGTCTTTTTTATATTCATGTCTAATCCATATTTTTTTTATTTGTCATGTTTAATTATTACATAAAGGAAGATAAAGATAACATTTGAAAACATGAACATTATCAAGCAAAAATAAACGAAATTACTGACAATTTTTAATACCTGCTTGAGAATTGCACTTCATTCTCAAAAGAGAGTACTAATGATCTCACACATAGACACTTCACAGATTGTGGTCTTATATTTAGACATAGACTTAGACATTACACAAATTGTGTAGTGTCTATGTGTGAGATCATACTGTGTGATGTGTTTGTGTATAAGACCACAATTTGTGTACTGTTTGTGTATAAGACACATTTTGCGTAGTGTTTGTGTCTGAGACCATAATTTGTGTAGTGTCTGATATTCTAAGACCATACTTTGTGCAGGTTTTAAGTATGAACAATTTGTCTAGTTATAAATTATTACATCATAGATGTCTAATATTTCAGTCTGAGACAACAATTTGCAGAGTGTCTAAATATGTCTTTGATCTTATAATCAGTCCATAATTTATCTAGTATCAAAGTTGAGATAATGTCTTGTATAATACCACGATTTATTCATTGCTAAATAGGAGATTACAATTTAAATTTGACCAAGCGACGTTACAAATCTTCCATTGTCTAAGATTGAGTGTATTATTGTCTTCTACTTAATCTTCTTCTGCGATCATCCCACATTGAGACTGGAATTTAGGGTTTTCTTATGAAGGCTGCTATCTGTTTTAGTTATTCGGATGTCCCGTACAGTTTCTATTCCAGAGTGGTATGCGTGGGCCACATTGACCTGCTTAGGCCAGGGGGCAGTGCTGTAAGATGTATTTTGTTCTCATGTCATCTAGGGTACGATGGCATTGACTGGTGGTTCCTAATTTGAGTGAATAAGTGATTTCTCATTCTTTTGTGCATTCTGTTGTAGGGGGGAAGTTTGATGACTTGATCTCTCCTTGATAGTTCGTCGTATCCTTCCCTCTCGTTGTACTTGAAGTGTTCTTGTTTCCATTTTTCATGACATCGGCCTTTTATAATGAATTTAGCTTCTTCCTAACTGATCAGATGATTATTTTGTGGTAATCTCCTTCCAATTTTAATTAGTTTGTTTGCGCATTCGTTTCCTGATACATTGCAATGTAATCGAATCCGCTGCATGACCACTCTGTACAAATTATTGCACATTTATTCCAAAGTTGTTCGCATATCATCTAGTTCGTTGTTCTTGGGGAGTCGTAAGTGCTGTTAGGACTGACAGTGCATCAGTCAGTATCACCAATTTCTTGTGCATGTTATTATTGTACTGGAAAGTCAGTTTTGCGGCATCTTTGTTTCAGCTATATGTTTATTTGAGAATGAAGCTATTGATTTAGTCATCCCTTCCAGCTTCTTCAGCCCCAGTTACTAGTAAAATGTTTGCGATTTGGTCTAACTTTTTTGACTTTGGATATAACTATCTGTTCGATGTGTCTAACTTGTATGAGTATGGGAGTAGATTTGTAGCTTTTTAAGGTCGACTTTTTGAATATGAGCCTAAATTTGTGTGTTCTGGTGGTAAAATCTTAGTGATGTGGTCTAACATTTTGGACCTTGACTATAACTTCCTGCTCGTTGTATCCAACTATTTATGACTGTCATGGAACTCCTGGTATTGCATCAGGGGTCAAAGCGTGTTCAAGTAACCCACCACTTGTATTATTTCCGCCCACCATTGACCCGCTAGGTGGATTGTATCAGGGGCCGAATCGATTTAAAGTAACCCACGCGTCAGACTCGACAGCACTCCAAGTTGAAAATGAGGTCAGTTATCACGATAACTAATCTTTTTCTCTGATTAGTTAATCCAGAGGTCAGTCATTTCGTTGGTGGGTGTCCGATAGAAATCCTCTTCTCTGGTTGGTTAATCCAAAGGTCAGTCATTTCGTTGATGGGTGTCCGATAGAAATCCTCTTCTCTGATTGGTTAACCTAGATGTTAGTCGAGGGTGGAATAGTGTCGTCCAACTTTTATTTACCAGATTATATTTAAACTAGTCGGATGTGAGACTTCGTGTTATAAGCGCGATTGATTCACGGAAGTTTATTTTATAGTACTGTTCAGTCTAGCGGTCTGTGTTGTAGTGGAATATTTTAAGGTGTAAGTTGAATTTTTATCTGTTTTTCTCTTATCTCATAAAGATGTGGTAGGTTATCATTAAAGGAATTTCAGTTGTATTAATGGTGATGTGTATAAAGTACGAATGGTAGGAAAGAAGTCTAGTAGGGGTTAGAAGAGAGAGAGAGAGAGCGAGAGAGAGAGAGAGAGAGAGAGAGGGAGATACAGAGACGTCTAGGAGAACGAATGCGAGGTGCTAGGCATATAGGGTGAGAATAATCAAGTGTTACAATAGGAGGGACGCTAAAAATATACTTCGGAACGATGTGGGAGAGATAAAGGGAGAGGAGGGAGGATGGTCTGATAGGTTAGACGTCTAAGAGAGGATAGGCGAGAAAAATGGAGAGGGAGAGAGAGAGAACACAATGGAGAGGGAGAGAGAAATAGCGAGAGAGACAGAGATGGCGAGGGAGAGAGACCGAGGGAGAATGAGCGAGAGAGACAGCAATGTAGAGGGAGAGATACCAAGCGCGAGAGATAGCGAGAGAGAGAGATAGCGAGAGGGAAAGAGACAGCGCTGGAGAGGGAGCGAGAGAGAGAGAGAGCGATGGAGAGGAAGAGAGATAGCGAGAGACAGAGATGGAAAGGGAGAGAGAGAGATATAGCGAGAGATAGAGACAGCGAAGGAGAGAGAGAGAGCGAAAGAGACAAAGATGAAGAGAGAGAGAGAGGGAGAGCGATGGAGAGGGAGATAGATAGCGAGAGAGACAAAGACGGAGAGGGAGCGAGAGAGAGAGAGAGCGATTGAGAGGGGGAAGATAGCGAGAGATAGAGACAGCGAAGGAGAGAGAGAGAGAGATAGCGAGCGAAAGAGACAGAGATGGAGTGAGAGAGAGAGCGATGGAGAGGGAGAGAGATAGCGAGAGAGACAAAGACGGAGAGGGAGCGAGAGAGAGCGCGATTGAGAGGGAGAAAGATAGCGAGAGATAGAGACAGCGATGGCGAGAGAGAGAGCTAAAGAGACAGAGATGGAGAGGGAGTAAGAGAGCGATGGAGGAGAGAGAGATAGCGAGAGAGACAAAGACGGAGAGGGATAGATAATGATCGAGAGCGAAAGAGACAGCGATGGAGAGGGAGAGGGAGAGAGAGATAGCGAGAGAGAGAGAGAGAGATAGCGAACCACTAACACCGAGGAACATATTTAACTATTTACACTACCAGCTTAGACTAACCAGGAATCTCTAACAGTTTCACCTCTTATGCTTCATCGATGACACATAGTTAAGCAGACACCCAACTACATAGCTATAAATAATTGTTATCCTTGTACTATATATTAACTCAATGTCCTGAATATGTTTGTAATGATATATAATATCAATGTATGTTATACACCTATTGAGATAATAAAAGAATAAAATATATCTTTGTCTTTTGTTTTATATTGATCGTTTTTCATTGTTGTTGTATAATCTACTAACCTATCATTAGCGAGTAAGTACAGCAAGAACTCCAAAGTCAGCACACACCAGCCATAAACAGGTCACTTCCAGGGTCACTCGCCGACACGCGATCCGCGCCGAGGTCACCACGCACCCGCGCGATCCGCCCCGAGGTCACCACGCACCCGCGCGATCCGCCCCGAGGTCACCACGACGACCGCCGGAGCGCCGAGGGGTCACACCGCACGGGGGGGGGGTCACACCGCCCGCCGCCGCACGACCGATTAACTCCCCCTGCGCCTTGAGTACATTAGGCGCGAAATGCGCCTACTATATATCTTTGTTAATTTACGGAGAAATACATCATAATTACACCCTTGTATACTACTCACATTCTCTATACATCACTTGGCGTTACGGGTTCTTTACTTACTTTACTACATTTATTTCTTGTAATTAAATGACTGCTGTCTAAGACGGAATTAGCACTAGAAACAAAACGAGCACTCTACAACACAATCATCATCCAACATGGTACTACCAATGCCCGTACTGAACTCTAGACTCAATAACAATAAGAAACGTAACGACTACATACATTTCATATGTTATCCGAATGAATTTTTGGTATCAACTGGAAGGATACAATGACAAACGTGGAGGTCAAGACTCGCACAGGCCTCCCGAACATCCAAACACCGCTAAAACAACTTAGGTTACGCTGGCTTGGCTACATAAACCGTATGAAAGATGGCCGTACCCAAAGATATACTCTGTGGACAACTAGGAGGTTCACAAAGGAAATAGGGGGCGCCTAAAACTTCCATATGTAGACGTGTGTAAAGGTGACCTGAAGACTCTGAACATAAACCCTGCAGCCTGGAAAGAAATAGCTGCAGACCGCAATCTTTGGAAACACACGTTAAAGCTCCAAAACGAACAAGTAGAAGACGGATTCATAGAAAAAGAGAATACAGAGCGAAAGAAAAGAAAAAAAAAACATTTCTAGGGGCGCTAAAAAATCCATAGTCAACTATGAGTTACGGAGGTTACTACTACTACTCTCTCTCTCTCTCTACCTGTTTTAGCTCCTAGTGGAGCATAGGTCTTCAACAAACACTTTCCAATTCGTTCTGTTTTTTTGCAATTCTTTTAAGATCATTCCATGTCTTCCCCATCATCTTCATCTCTGCTTCTATCTGTCTTCTCCAAGAATTCCTTGGTCTTCCTCTTTGTCTTTTCCCCTGGGGATTCCAAAAAATGTGCCTGTTGTGTAATACTCTCAGTTCGCTTCCGTAGTGTGTGTCCTATCCAGCGCCATCGTCTTCGCTGTATCTCTTTATCCACTGGTGTTTGACTGGTACATTTCCATAATTCTATGTTAGTGATTTTGTCCTGCCATTTCCATCCTTTTATTCTGCGTAAGCATCCATTAATGAAAGTTTGTATCTTCGTGATTGTCAATTTTGTTGTTCTCCATGTTTCACAGCCATATAATAGGACCGCCTTAACATTTGAGTTGAAAATTTGTATTTTTGTATTTAACCTAATTTCTTTGGATTTCCATATGTTTCCCAGTGCAATGAAAGCTCCTCTTGTTTTTGATATCATTATTTTGGTATCATTTTCTGTTCCTCCCTCTTTATCTATATTACTGCCCAGATATATGTAAAGTACGTCTAATAGAGGTATTTCTCCTAGTTTTATTTGGTTATTGCCAACTGTATTAATTCTCATAATGTTGGTCGTATCTCTATTGAATTGTTCAGTCCTAGCTGTTGTGATCTCTCATCATGCTCATTTTATCCTGCAACTGTTGATGGCTATGTGATAGGAGAGCTATGTCATCAGCAAAGTCTAAATCATCAAGTTGTTTGGTCAGTGACCACTGGATTCCATTTCTGTTGTTTTGAGTTATTTTCATAATCCAATCTATGGCCAGTAGAAAGAGAAATGGAGACAGAAGGCATCCTTGCCTTACTCCTGTTCTTATTTCAAATGTTTCTGTAAGCTGTCCTTCATGCACCACACTACATTTCGTTCCTTCATACATTGTTTTTATCAGGTTATTAAACTTTATGGGGATTCTGTAATGACTCAGCAACTTCCAAAGCATTCTTGTGTCTAAATTATCAAATGCCTTTTCGTAATCTATGAATCCAATATAAAGTGGGGATTTTAGTTCTAGACTTTGTTCAACTATTATACGTAGAGTAGTTATTTGATCAGCACATGATCTGTTCTTCCTAAAACCTGCTTGTTCATCTCTCAAGTGTTTCTCTATAGCCTCCTTTAGTCTCTCCAGAATGATTCTGACTAATATTTTTCCTGGCACTGATAGTAGCATAATTCCCCTATAATTTGTGCACTCCTGTAAACTTCCTTTCTTTGGTAGTTTGATCATATAACCTTCTTTCCAGTCTTTAGGTATTTCTTCCCTCTCCCAAATTGTATCTAATAGATTATATAGCATCTAAGTAGAGGTGTTAATATATGCTTTGATGTCTTCCGAAGGAATTTCATCTGGTCCTGTGGCTTTACCAATTTTTAATAGTTTGATGGCTTTCATTATTTCTTCTTTGCTTGGTTTTCCACAGTTAACGTGTAACTCTTCTTCTGCTGGTAGTATATCTGGAGGATTATTTGAGCTGGGTCTATTCAAAAGTTCTTCAAAGTGCTCTTCCATCTCTCCATTTGTTCCTTTATATTACTAAGCAGATTTCCTCTCTTATCTTTAATACAGTCATTGATCTGTTTGTATTTTCCACTTAATTTCTTTGTGCTGTTGTACAGTTCTTTTATATTCCCTTTATTTGCTGCTTCTTTTGCCTCTTTAGCTAGTTCATCTATATATTTCCTCTTATCCCATTTAATGCATCTTTTCACTTCTTTGTTCACCTCTGTGTAAGCTTCCTGTGTCTTGGCTCTATTACTTCTCGTTTTGCTTTTATTTATGTCTGCTTGCTTGTTCTTTCTTTCTTTAATTTTATCCAGGGTCTCCATGCCTTATTCTGACGCTCTCTTTTCCCCAGTGTTTCTTCGCATGTCTCTTTCCATATATCCTCTACCTGGGTCCAATGATCTTCTATATTTATTGTATTTTCTAGTTGTTGGAGGACTTGGTATTTGTTTGATATTGTGACTGCGAATTTATCTTTAATTCTTTGTTCTTTAAGAAACCCTATATTGAAATACTTTCTATCCTTATTCGTTGTAGTATATATTTTTAGTTTAGGTTTAAGTTTGGCTATCAGAAGATGATGCTGGGGCGCTGAAAAATCCAGTCAACTATGAGTGACGGAGGTTACGACTACTAGCCGAATGATATGAAACATCATGAGAGGCAAAATAAGAAATGAAGGTCTAAGGAAAAAGCTAGAAATAATTCTCACCATAGAATACATAATGAAACAGCAGATAAAATGGTTTGGCCACATGTTAAAACAGAAAGACCAAAACACAGTACGATGAACCTTTAATAAACGTTACGAGGACACCAGACTCAAAGGTCGACAACGAAAAAGATGGATTGATGGAATATTAGTAACAACAGAAGACATAACAGTAGCAGGGGCTAATAGAAATGCAAAAGTTCGCAAATTATATCTCCCCTCGACGCTGAAAGGCAAATGAGAAAGGAAAGAAGCACAAATTAATTGAGTTTTAACGAAAAGTAACTCATGCAGTAATGACTTCCACCTCGTTAATTACTTCTGACAAAAAGTTACAGTAGTCATGATAGCAATCGAAAACGATAATCATTCGTTGAGGTGTACTATTTCAGAGATACAATAACACATTCGACAATGTAATTTTTGACTTCACATTTGGCTGGGTAAATAATTCACCAAACTCTCACAGTACACGTTAGCAGAATAATCATAACATTGGGTTTCAAGGAAAGAGCCCTTTGCCAGCTCATGCTACATAAATAACCAATCAACAGGCCATAATTTTTACGGTTCATGTATATCTGTATTTATCAAATAGTGTATAGTTTTGATACAATTTACAGATAAATGTAACGAAACGTAATATGCGTCAAATTTCTTATCATTAAGCAATGAAATAATTGATTACCTGTTAAAGTAGCACCAACAGCAATACCAACAAGAGTTCTAATGATTATCATGGCCACATAATTGTAGCAATACGGAGATATGATGGAGAAGACACCAATTGCTGGAACACCCACTAGCATTATCAAATTCTTTTTCTCCTGGGAATTTAAGAAGAAAGGTATTAAGTAAACACAGACTAATAAAAATAGCATTGTCAGGGTCCTCTTCAAACAATAAATCACATAACAAACATTGATATAGATTAATGTTGTAATAGTTTATATCAGAGATGCGACATTCTAATCCTTGAATCCCGCGAATTTGGAAAAAAAAGGATTCGAGATTCACAAAATCCATACTTGGCACTTTTTTTTCGTCATTCGAATCTTTCGAATCCCAACATGAAAAAAAAAAAAAAAATTAACAACTTTGAAAAGTTAGTCCTCGGATTTTCTTAGTCGCACATCGAACAACGGTCCATAAGCTCTTGGATCTCCTCCCCAACAGGACCAACAGTGGGAATTGGGAAATGTGAATTTAGTTCACAAGTCTAGCCTTGATTTTCTTGTAGCCCTCTTGAATCTAGGCAACATCCCTCATGACTAGCATGATACTTCGGGAGTCATACCAAGGCTGCAAGTTCACACACTCTATCCTTCATTACGAGCTTACTGCTGGCTTAGGGATAAACGATCGTTCATCAGGATGACAAAACACACATAACAATGGATGCGCCCACAGACGTTCGATTACTCATGGGAATGCAGCCATAAGAGGAACGAAACACCGTTGCGATGACGTAAAATCCCTAAATTGAAACCTTGGATTAATTTAACAGACAACCCATGTTAAAGAGCTGCAACTTGTTATTAATTGACACGGAACAAATCCAACGTCGGTCATTGAACAGCACGCAATGTGATGGCGTAAACTGCAAATCGATCCCAAGACGGTAGAAGGTCGCATTCACAATACTTGATTTGCCAAAGAGAATCTGTGCTACGTGCACGAATCAGTAGCACTGGCGTGAATCCGTTAAATGGAAATTCACTTTTAAAATCAGTCCCCAAATGCAGATCCTGCAGCGGTCGATGGAACATATATTTTAACCCACTATCATGAAACTGGAAGTCCCCCCCCCCACCCCACCCCCCAAAAAATATGTAAAGATTAATGTTAACTCCATTTAATTGTTACTCAATATTTCTTGGTCAACTTATGCTGAGGACATGGGAAATAAATCTCAAAACTCTAAAGTTTTAATTTTTAATTATGAAAATCATCTACAAAATATACATTTCATTTTTATCATCGAACTAAACATGAGTATATATATATATATTAACCTGTACTCTTTAATTTGATTTTCATTAAACACCGATTTCCAACTTGGCTTCATTTACACAATTTTAATTTTTAGTAGAAGTCTGTTCCCCCTTTTTCTATGTAACTGTTAATTCTAATATGAAGGATTCGAGAGACTCGATATTCTTGAAATTCATTAAATTTGAGAATAATTTAGGATTCGAGTTCGATAAAATGTTGAGTAAATTTAGCATTATATAAATATATTATATCACATTTTGTTTTTTACAAAAAGACTACAGTTTTGAGATAACTTCAGAGTTTAGATAAGTCTGTGATTAACTGTACACATTTTCATGTCCATGTGAAGTTATGTTTTAATCCGTAGGTCATAATACAGATTCAGCATGCCCCTTCGAAAAAACCAACTTGTTTCATAGCTGTAAAGCTGAATATATATCATACCTGAATCTAAGTCTGAAAGGAATTCTTGAAACAGACGATTGTTGCCTCCGAAGATTATTTATACTTTACATACGAAGGCATGGGGGACTGATTGGTCTCGAGGCAAGACGCCGGTCTCGAGACAGAGAGGTTGTGGATTTAAATCGCGGCATCACCGGTTGGGATTTTTATTTATGATTTCTCTCTGCGGCAACCACCCCTGTTCTCAGCAGCGAGGCCTGGCTTGAAACGTCAATTACTCATTGACGGAAAAAAAATATGAGTACCTCCGAAGTCGGAGTTTTCTGCCTGTCAGGCGAGGGACCCCTGTGCACACGGCTGCCAGGGAAAAATGGATTAACGAGCAAAATTCAGTTCCTAGTGTCTAGGGACTTCGTCAAAGGTAAAAGCTGGCGAACGAAAAAAAAAAGAAATTTTTTTTTTTTTAAAAATACGATGGCATGACGTCAGAGACTTGAAATGCTTTGGTTCACAATTTTCACTGGTGAACAAAACCGTCTAAACTGAGATATGATGATGACGTAATCTCGAATCTAAGAAGGGGTATTTTATTTTACCAGCCACGCCAGCCAGATTTTTGACCAGTCATAACTTCCGTTGCGTCTGGAGATCACTTAACAAAGCTTGCCCAAAATAAATTCATACATTTAAATGCAAAATCCAATGCTTTGAAAATGTCTTTACATTCAATTCTTATCCTTAGTGAATATAATGTAATATGATGTTGAGGAAATGTCAGTACCCCTAACAAATATAACTAAATGCATTTGCCATATTTGTTTCCTGAACTAAAACAACGGAAATTGCTGTATATTTTAAAGCGCAAGTTCTTTTAAGCTTCTTTTTAAATCTTTTGCCACATCATCAAGACGTTCTCTTGCAGTTCTGTGCGATGAATTGCATTCTGAAAAAGATATCTTATGTTAAGTCAAATCCCACTAACGGCTTCTACAAGTTCTATTTCAGAATTTCTCCATAGAAATATAGTTTCAAACTCTTGGCAATTTCTTTTCTTATTATATAGCACAAACGAATATCATTTTGTAAACATTTGTCTGCACCGATGAACACATTTCGATGACCTAAATATTTCCTTAAATGAGCAGATGTTTACACTTACAGATGAAATATGTGGGATTATCGCGACACAGAATAAAGAAATAACATCGCATGGACCCTTCCCGGTAAAGTAACTAGATTATTATTCACTTTTCTAATTTTGCTTGACAGTTTTATTGTTTGGCTAATAAATGGACACATGTGATTACTAACTTTCAGCTTCTTTACTTGCTGACTGTACCTACAGTTTACTGCCACTCCGACGATCTCTTTCCCATACCGAAACTAAAGACAAAGCTACATTTTCCTTTGATCTCTCAGATTTGCCGACTTAGAAAAAGTTGTCGACTTGGTTTTTCATTTTCAAAGAAGTCTGTATTCACAATCTAAGTATGTACCGAACACGTCAATAGCTGCACAAACACAATTATTTTCCTTTAGTCTTCCCTGTTTAGGGAATCAACAACTGTTGTTTTTAAAAAATGTGTGTTGCCAACCCCGTATCTAAAACGTAAATGCGTTAGCTACTTACTTTATTGCAATCAACACCAGCGAGAGCAGATCCAACAAGATATCCGCCAGAAAATCCAGTGATGAAGGCAGATGACATTTCAAGATTTGTGTTTGTGATGATCTGTAAGTCTAGAAGTGTCGGTCCGTTCTGACCATATGCTGATCCCTGGAAAGGAAAAGATGCAATGAGACCAATACGTTAACCTGTTTTAATTATCGATAACTACTAAAGATCGTTTACTTCCAATATAATTGAAGTATGTGTTCACTTAAGAGTGAATGTGACAAGCCTTTGCATAAAAATAATATCGCAACAAATTTCTCCACGATTAACATAAGTAATGAATTTATTGTTACATCTAAACGATTTATGCAGTTATGGTACAGATTGTAAAAATTCCTCAGATTAGCGTGTGACTCTTTAATTCAATTTAAATACCTTCTAGTGATGTATTATCTTTGTTTTGTACCTCTGTTCTCTCTATGTTGTTGTAATGCTGCTGTTTAGGCGTTAGTTTAGCAGGTAACGGATTCGTGATCGTTCTCATTATCTGATCGTCAGTAAATCATTGCCTTCGTTCTCATTATCTGATCGTCAGTAAATCATTGCCTTAGAGTCAAAACTGCACGTGGCGCTATTCTATTTTTGGGACGACATTTTTTTTTCAGGTTAACTAGTCCCCAATTTATCACATTTCTCTAGATTATTCTAGAATTGCTTTCGTGATACTTCTGTTGTAGGATCATAGTTTTTCTCAATCGATTTAGATCTAGCAATGTTTACACATCTAGCAGTCTCTAACTGCTCAACTGTTTGAACTCCTCTAGCTGTATTTAACTTCTGATTCTATATCAGCCTCTTGTCTAACTTCTGATTCTATATCAGCCTCTTGTCTAACTTCTGATTCTATATCTGCCTCTTGTCTAACTTCTGATTCTATATCTGCCTCTTGTCTAACTTCTGATTCTATATCTGCCTCATGCCTTGCGTCTAATGTCTACTGTCCAATTTGTAATGTCCTCATTCTAACTGTACCCCAGTCAGGTCAGGAATATTTACTTCTTTTGTTTTGTGCCATTGTGACCATGACTTATGAGTTTTCTCCCCGGTCAATGCTGTTTCGGGTCGCTATCACATTAATAGTAATGAAAATGTTCTGAAAGAGGTCAAAGCAAAACGAGAGCTAATTTCAAATATTAGGAAGAAACAATCATCATTTTTTGGCCATGTAATGAGAAGAGAACAACTAGAATATATTGTAACAACTGGGAAAATTGAGGGACGAAGAGATAGAGGAAAGCAAAGAGAAAAAAAAATATCAGACAGCTTAAGAGTATGGCTTGGCAGAAGGTCAATAACAGAAATGATAAATAACTGTCGAGATCGAAAGTTGCGGAGAGACATGATCACATACGCCAGCAGGCCCGGTACTTGATGATGATGATCACAATTATTATCACAAACAGTGAACATTTCCCACATTCCATAGTTTAATTTAAGAAAATATCCGAGTCGGTCAATACAATCTTAAGGTTATACTACAGGTGAACTATGACAACGTCCACCATCAAGACAAGAGACAGTAAAATCGCGCTCCATGATAGCCAACCTTCGATGTGGTGAAGGCACCCAGTGAATGAATGAATGAATCTTAAGTTACATCATGGAATGCTTGCCACATCTAGCTGTGAAAAGTTATTTGTTGAACTCTCAACTACCTGCCTTTGGGTCAATGCAACCTAGGAAAGTCTTAGCTCGTTTTAAGGGTAGCTTTGTGTTTCTATAACGTTCTGTGATTTGTTGTCGAAATGGGAATATTTTTTTAAAAAAGCATTTGCAGTGCTTATATTAGTGAAGCTGTGATTTTGTGTTAGTAATAATTTTGCTATGTGTAGAGAGTAATACATCAGTCAAGAAATGAAGAGAATGAAATTGAACATCTTGGGACTATGTGATCCATAGGGGATGGAGCAGGATTATTACAACGCGACAGTGGGAATGTAATTTCTCGGTCTGTGGAACCACACACGAAAGAGGAGTTGGCATCATGTTAGATAGAGAAAGAAGCAAAACAGTGAAAGGGTTTTAACCAGTATCAGATAAAATTATGCTAGTAAAATTGGGAGGTAGACCAATGGATATCAACATAATTCAAGCCTATGCACCAACAAGTAATAGCGAAGAAGAAAGACATTGACACTTTTTATAATGAACTAGATATGACTATGGAACAGTGTAAATCCCAAGAAATAACTATTATATTAGGAGATTTCGATGCAAAGGTAGGAACAGCTAAAGTACAAAATGTGACTAGAGGACATGGCCTTAAAGAGACGAATGACAGATGGGATAGATAGATAGATTGGGCAAAGACACATGAAATGATTATAGGTAACACTTGGTTCAAACAACACCCTAGGCGACTATGGACATGCCCAGATAAAAAAAGTACACAATCAAATTTATTTTATACTAGTACAGAGAAGATTCAGGAATGGGCTAACATCTGTTAAAACAAGGCCAGGAGCAGATTGCAATAGTGACCATGTATCGGTAGTTGGAAATATCAGAATAAAACTACGGAAGGCACAGAAATCTCCAAGAAATATAAAATTAGAACTAGATATGCTTAGAGTAGATGAATAGATGAATTATAAATACAGTACGATAGTACAAAATAGATATAAAGCTATTGAGAAAATACAGGACATCGAGGAACAATGGGAAATGCTCAAACAATCGATTCAACTAACATCAAAAGAATTAATACCAGTGACTAAAAGAATCAACAAAATGAAATGGATGACAGAAGAAATGTGGAAAAACAACAAAAGAAAGACTCAAAATTTATGCACAATCAGTTAAATGACTTAACAGGAAGAAAAGAAATCAAAGTTTCAGGATCAAAGTCAAAGGAATGAAATATAATAATGGGACAGGAGAAGACAATGGAAGGATGGACAGAATATATCAGTCAGCTCTATGATGATGAAAGACCAGAGCTAAACAATTCCAACAAAGACACAGGACCACCAATATTGCAGAGTGAAGTGGAGGACGCAATTCAACACATGAAAAGAGGCAAAGCTCCAGGTCCTGACAATATAACAATCGAAGAGATAAATGCATTAGGAGAGCTGGGAGTACAAGTCATAACAAATCTACTCAATGACATATATAACACTGGACACAAACCCGAAGATCTACTAAAATCTATATTTGTAGCCATACCGAAGAAGTCAGGCGCCACTGATTGTGAAGACCATCGCACTATTAGTCTTATGAGCCATATGACAAACATATTACTAAGGATCATCATGAGACGTGTAAAGAACAAAATAAAACCAAAAATAAGTGAGGAACAATGTGGATTTGTGGAAGGAAAGGAAACCAATAATGCAATATACATCTTAAGAACATTGATAGAAAGAGCTATAGAGGTAAAGAAAGATCTATATATGTGCTTTATGAACTACATAAAAGCATTTGACAAAGTAAAGCATGTGGAAATAATCAATATGCTGAAGAAATTAAACATCGATGACAATGATCTGCGAATCATAAAAAAACATGTACTGGCAACAAACAGTAGCCATAAGAATTAGCAACCAAACAGGACAATTGCAATATATATAACAAGGAGTCAGACAAGGCTGTGTTCTGTCGCCGGATTTGTTTTCACTTTGCAGCAAAAATATTATGAGATCAATAATGGATATGAAAGGAATTGAAGTCAACAGTCACAACATAAACAATTTTCGATATGTGGATGACACAATCTTGATAGCAGAGACAGAGAATAAACTACAAGAAATGATAGACGTAATAATTAAAAAAAGCAACAAGAAAAGTCTAAGTCTGAATAGTAAGAAAACAGAACTAATGGTCATATCGAAGAAACTGTCATCACCAGCATGCAGCATAAAAATAAACAGGACAAATCTGAAACAAGTGCAACGCGTCAAATACTTGGGCACAGTAATAACATCAGATGGAAGATGCACCACAGAAATAAAAAGCAGAATAGCTCAGGCCAAAATAGCATTTCAGAAAATGAAAAATATCTTATACAGCAAATCTATGTCAATAGAAATGAGAAAGAAAGTTCATCGGTGCTATATAGAACCAATTCTGACCTATGGAAGCGAATCATAGACAGTAGACAAACACATGTAAAGACGATTAGAGGCCACAGTAATGGTATTTCTCAGAAGAATGTTGAAAGTTCCCTGGACAGCTAAAAAAGGCCAATGAGGAAGTTATCAAAGAGGCCAACACAAAAAGGGAGCTCCTAAAAAACATCAGAAAGAAACAATCAACATTTTTCGAGCACATCATGAGAAGAGGAAACTTGGAATACTTGGTTACAACTGGCAAAATAAAAGGAAAGAGAGGTCGCGGACGACAAAGAGAGAAAATACTGGATAGCTTGGTGTCATGGCATGGAAAACAGTCAATAACAGAACTGATACGATGCACTGTAGATAGAAGATTGTGGAAGGACATGATCGCCTGCGCCAACCGGTATGGCACATGATGATGATGAGTGAGTAATAAATTTAAAAAGGTGATATAATTAATAATACGAGGAAATTAGAGAACTCGCCAATCAACCACTAATATCTTCAGTAATAAAGAAAAGACGATGGTCATATGTTGGACATGTGATGAGAAGAGATATAACCGAATAGCAAAGCAAGCCCTCATGTGGGAAACAACAGGTAAGAGAAAAAGAGGAAGACCCAGAGAGACACTGAGAAGAACATTGCTGAGAGAGGCAAAAGCAGCAGGAATCGGCTCCCTCAATGAGATAGAGCTGCTTGCACAGAACAGAGACAAATGGCGAGATTTGATAAAATATCTTTAAAAGAATTGAAAACTGCTAGAACAAAAATTCAGATAAGAGAAGGAGTATCTTGGTCTATGCCATATGAGCCGGCTATGGCTTGAAAGGTCAATAGTTAATTAGATAATTAATAAACTATTGGAAAGACACTATTTGCCCTGCCTCTCGTATGATGATAAGCTTCAAATTACGAGCTCAGCATTCTGCAACAGTCCATTGTGTTTGCTACCTGCATGTGCAACTTTTAAGCGCTGCCGTTTGCTACTAGGTAATGTCTTTTAATACTTCTATCTAATATCTGCCATTCATTTTTAGTTGCGTGGTTATCATTGTTTCATGTTTCATTTAAATATACAACATTATAACCGTCTTTACGCATCTCCTTGACTGCACGTAAATACTTGCTCCTCACAGCTACTAGATGTGGCTTGTCACAAGTGACGTTTTTTTAAACACCTACTTTCTAAAGGTAAAGCCCACACTTCTCACAACTCTCTATAATGTAGATTTTGAAACTTCAATGCCGTTGTTCGTTCTCAGCCTAGTCTTCAATTTTCTAAGTGTCACTACTTTGTTCAAAGCAAATATTTTAAAAACTTGTCTTCATTTAAGACCTTTATCAAAATTCCTATACTACTTCCTTCCTTCCATTTTTGTTATTCATTGGACATAAATATTCACAATCTAGAAACCAGAGATACAAATGACTAATCCAAAAATATACACTATACAGTTATCAAGGTTTGATAAAGAATCCCCCGTTTACTCTCTCTACAGAAATATTGGTAAAAATTCTTCATTGCGGTGTTCTGAAGTGTAACGAATTTCATATTTAGACACATTGTAATTATTCAGAGTGCACGACGAGTTTTATTTGATAACATTGTAGATTATTAAAAACACACAGGAAGTTTACGTTTTGCTAGTGCTCAAACAGTAAAGAGATTCGTCCGCTTGAAATATGTGATGTTGACCAGTAAACACCTGTTGACAGGTAAATGAATTTAAATATTTGGGAACTTTGTTAACCTCAGACGGAAAATGTACAAAAGAGGTGAGATGCAGAATGGCTCAGGCAATAGCAGCTTTCTAAAAAATGAGGAAGATACTATGCAATCCATTTTTGACAATAGAAATAAGAAAAAGAGTTCTTAAATGTTACGTAGAACCAGTCTTAACATATGGATGCGAATCATGGACAATAGGACAACAGGACAACAGGCAAGAAAATCACTGGAGTCTGTAGAAATATGGTTTTACAGAAGAATGTTGAGAGTACCATGGGCAGCTAAGAAGAGTAATGAAGATGTTATGAGAGAGGTCAAAGCAAAAAGGGAGCTAATTTCCAATATTAGGAAGAAACAATCATCATTTTTTGGCCATGTAATAAGAAGAGAACAACTGGAATATATTGTAACAACTGGAAAAATTGAGGAACGAAGAGATAGAGGGAAGCAAAGAGAAAAAATAACAGACAGCTTAAGAGAATGGCCTGGCAGAAGGTCAACAACAGAAATGATAAATAGCTGCCGAGATCGAAAGTTGCGGAGAGACATGATCACCTACGCCAACAGTCCCGGTACTTGATGATGATGATGACGAGTAAACATTTTATTTCACTAGTAGCATTATGTGTGTCTGTAAACTGTTTGCAGTAAAAAAATTCCAACAATTGGAACTAAACGGTTATTAAGTTGTATCATTTTGAACAGAGACATCAGTTTTGGAACTGACTATATTTGCAGTATATATTATTCTTTCTCTTATAACTAGACAATATCGTCATTTGCAAAGGTAATGCTGTTTAAATATTTTCAATTTCAAAACTAATGATAAAGGTAAGGCATAGGGTACAAAAATGGGCAATAATGTAATAATTATGGGAATCTATCTAATCGATGAAGCTTTTCTTTTTTCACCGTCGTTCATAATACTGACCTTACACCAGCTGTCTAAAACATAGAAAAAAAATTAATCCTGAATTATTTCAAAATCAGTTTTCAGATTGATTAACTAGAACATTTTAAAAACTAGTTGATTTCCCATACGTTATAAAAAAAAAAATAAATAAAGCTTTGGTGAACTTACCAAGGATATAAATATAAACCCAATCCAGACTGAATGTAGAACTTTCCTTTTGTGAACTGGATCGTAGAAACATCGTAGCAGAAAATTAGTTTTCTTTCCAGAGATATCTTCGTATGGTGGCAACGATGTATCATCGGCTTTCGATTTCTCTTCTGTATTATTGGCACTAGAGACTGGATCTTTTATTGCTTCCTTCATTCTGGATTACTAGAGTGGTGAATTATAAATGTAACATTATAGATCACATCATATGAAAGTAAATGAGTAAAACGATGAATGAAGCTAGAACACAGTGTGGAAGTCTGTGAAAAAATAACTTTTATAAAGTAAGTAAATGAGGACAATAACTTTCATAAATTAAGTAAATGAGGTCTTGAACTGGTGTGATACTGGTTACTCATAAAATGCGCAGTTGGTCGTTGTAACATATGGGTAGTAACACGATAATCCCTAAACACCTTGAGGCGTGGAGGGAAGCTTAAATGCAGTCTCCATGGCAGAGTCAAAGGCTCAAAGGATAGTAAACCCTCGCGTTTTCTTTCAACGATTTCTTTTTCAATGTAGTACATGCAGGCCTAAGCCGTGAGAATCGTCCGTGGTCTCAGCTATGATAGATTCTGTTGGTATATAAAAGCTAATATTGTACTACCTCAAAGAGAAACAACATGTCCAGCGAAACATGGGAAATCAAGAAAGCCAATGCAGTCAACACATTTCTCAATGAGACATTACATTGAACTTTCATGGGCTTTCGAGAATCTGAACAGAATTAGAATATGCGTTTCTTTGCATCTGCATCCAACAGTGTGGGGGAACTTCTGTTTCCAAGATGGTGGAACGAGGTTAATGTTCTCCCGATTGCTGCAGAAAATGCATTTGGGGACTGATTAATTTAGGCTCTCCATTGAAATTTTCTGCGTTAAAGTCAAAATGATGTTCTACTTAACAAATCTGCACCGATGAAGCGGAGTCGTACACACGGCAATATTTCTTTTTGACATGTCAAGTGTTGTGAATGTGACCTTCCACCGTCTAGAATTGATCCGAGGTTCACGTCAACACATTGAGTGCTATTCAATGGCCGTCGTTGGAATTGTTTGACGAAAGTTATTTACATGTTACAACTCATTAATGTGGACTACTCCGTCAAGTCAACCGAATTTTTTTTTCTTTTCATGGTATTTGCATCGTGTTTCGTTCGTTGCAGGCTGCATTCACTAGAGTAATCGGGAATCTATGGCCACAGCTATTTTTGTGTATGCTACGTCATCATAATGGCTCATCGTATATCCCTATATCGGCCATAGGCTAATCTTACGGTCTTTTGTTTGATGTGCGACGGGGATAATCGAACGACTAACTGTGTTTTATATGTTCGGAATTGGAGTAAAAAGAAATGTCATAGCATCATCAAGCGCTATACATTCTAAAAAATATGACGATCATCATTTTCAGGAGGACGTGAACTTCAAGTCTATATGGTGGATAGGCGGCAGGAACCGTTGGAGGCTATGTATGAAAAGTCTTCCTTGTTGCAGTTTCCTCATATTCTAAGTCCGGCTTGTTGCAGGAGCTACTGAGTTCAGTGCTCTGTGCACACCGTGAGCTGTGTGTTTCATCCGTTTTGATCATGTTTCGATATTCTAATTGTTAACGATAAATGATGATGATATCGTATGACAAGGAACAGTTCGCTGTGTTTACTTTCTGTGCGGTTTCGCCTTATGTCTTTAGCCGTGTGCTGGGACTGCTATGATGGGGGCTACAGTTACCTTTCTTTGTTTGGGAGATAAGTTAGTAATTCGGATGATTCCACTGGCACGGGCGGTTGAGCAATTATGGATTTTAATTCGTTTGCAGTGATACCGGAGCCTTCCATAACCATAGCCAACAGTGTGGGATTGACAGAATAGTATTAGTACTTAAGCATCTCACAGTCTCACTGGAGGATATCGGCTGATGCCAGCCTTGGAGACTGGAACAATAAAAGAATCATCGAACATGATGAGAAATTTATATTAAAAAATGTAGCTAAATTGTTCATAGACCTGGTGACTAAAACCATTTTATTCCCCTAATATCGTAATATAAGAGACAAACGTGCAACTAGTAAGAGTTCCGGGTTGCTTTAATTTTAATGTTGAATCTAACTGAAGAATAAACGGCTGCATCGGATGACACGGAAAAGTAAAATGGGGAAGGCGGTAACTGTACTAGCGTTCTCATCTAGTCGCTCAAACGATCTGGAAACATCTGATTTGCTGAGTCCAAAGGTACAAATATCGCAACTCTGCTTCAGCCTGAGTAAAGTGAAAAATGCCTGTCGAGCCGGGTAATTTTTCCTGCTACTCTATGGCTGTCTGCCAGCCTCTCTATCTGTCTGTCAATCACTTTGTCCTTGTCCATTCGAGGTGTAGATGGCACGTAGATAAGAAATTCTAGAATTTCCTTATGTCCAACGATCTTTGTTATGAAGTTTTAGATTTTGCACAGGGCTCCCATTGTATCTCGTCACATACCTCTGTCCTAGGCTAGTCTCTCTTCGTCGGCAATGAAGTTGATGTATGTTGTTATTGTCTCAGTGTCCTTTTTAGTGCCTCTTGCCTAAGTGATCTTTTTAGCGTTTCTCTAGGTCGACCTCTGTTTTCCTTTGCCTTCTGTTTTCGAAGACACTGTTAGATCTCGATTATAATTCGTAATCCCTATCTAAGAGTTGAGATTTCTGTCTCCAAAGCAGTGAATGTTTCATGTTGGCGGCTGTTAGGCCATTGATTAATCGCCCATAGAAAGATGAAGACACACATTCCTCCATATTAGACCGAGACAGGAAACACACGAAAACATATATAATATAAGATAAGCCAAAATCCAACTGATCGTTTTTTTGAAGCCGTTGGCAAGCACAAGGATAATATTTAACATAATCTACCTACCTATTCTTCTGGAAACCCCACACTAGACACTCAACAAAAGCTAGCAACACACTTTCAATAACCCAATACTACGCACATATCCATGTAACTGATGGAGCAAAATAAAATACGGCTTAAAAAAAAATTTTATGTATCTCCCACCTGGTGTCACCAAATATACTTTCATTTTTCAAATAATAGCCCATGTACTTTCAAATTATTTCATCTGAATAGTGGCATAATCATGGGCACTGCAGTAGTTATTTTTTTAGAGCATGCAAAGGGGAAACGGAGTCCATTCGTGTGAACATTCTATTAACATTGTACAGTTCGACACAGTTTGTCAGTTCTGAGTTGTTTCAACTTAGATATAATAATAATGGAGAAAGAGAAATACTAATGAATGAAATGAGCGTGAAGCAATCAAGTCCCAAACTGAGGAAAATACGCATTTTTCAACAATGATAATGTGTTAAACAACACAAGAAGAGATAGAATACCAAATGAAACCATAAGAAAAATAGTAGGAACAAGAATATATAGAACAACAACAACTTAAATGGTTTGGTCACCTGGTCAGAATGAATCCTCACCAATCACTATCAAGGGCGTTCTTCTCGAGAATGCATGGAAAAAGACCCAGAGGAAGACCCAGAAGAAGATGGATAGATGCAGTGACAGAGACATGTAACAATAAAGGAAAATCACTAATTCGGACAATTCGAGCAGCACAAGAACGACAAATAATATAAACCACGACACCTTTTAGGTATCAGTGAAAAGAGATAAGAAGAAGAAGATAATGTGTTATTCCTTTAACATATTGAGTTAGCGGGTTAGAGTATCCACTACCAAAAGAGGCAGTAATATGTCTCCTTTCCTCCGCTAGTCTACGGGATACCTTGGACAAGGTAGTTGCCTATTTAATCGCCCTCCTCCGCTAGTCTACGGGGTACCATGGACAAAGTAGTTGCCTATTTAATCGCCCTATCAGGGTCATGTGAAGTCATGGGAGCAGGTAGTGGATGGTGTTGATGCAGTCGACAAGTAGTGCCAGTTATGGTGTTCACTCCGTGGGCGCTGGCAAATGATCTCAATTTTAGAGACAATGCCTGCGATCTCCAACTATTAGTCACTGTCAAGAAGGAAAGAAATAGCAAACTTTTTTCACTGCCGAAAAAAATCATGCAAAGAACAATGCACAAATTACCTTAAACAACATTAATTGGGGCTCAAACTGCAGTTAACTCCCTGTAAAGAGCGTCTTTTTTACAGGTGATACACGATCGTCATCAAGCTACTGTATGCAAGATATAAAAAAAGACAGAGACTATTAGTTGGAACTTGGAAAACTAGGTTAGCAATCCAGGTTAGCAAGGTGAAAACATGTGAAAAGAAATGGAAAGGAGCAGGATTATTACAACGTGATAGGGGAAATGTGATTTACTCTGGAGGAACTACACAGCAAAGAGAAGTAAGCATCATGTTAGACAGAGAAAGAAGCGAACAGTGAAAAGATTATGGCCAGTATTAGATAGAATTCTGCTAGTAAAATTGAAGGGTATGCCAATGAATATAAAAAACGGTGAAGCTTACGCACCAACAAATATCAGCACAGAAGTCAATGATGCCTTTTACAACGAGCTAGAGATGACCATAGAAGAATGTAAATTCAAAGAAATAACGATTAAATTAGGGGATTTCAATTCAAAGGTGGGAACAACTTTGCAAAATATGACTGGAGGACATGACCTAGAAGAGAGGGGATAAAGTAGGCAAAAACACATGAAATGATTATTTGTAACACCTGGTTCAACCAACACTTTAGAAGACAATGAAGATGTCAAAACCAAAACAAGAATATGTTAAAAGCAAGACTAGGAACAGATTGCGATAGTGACCATGCCAAGCAGCAGGAAACATGAGAATAAAACTGAGGAAGATACAGAAAACCCCAATTTAAAAAAAAATTAAATAGAACTAGATATACTTCAAGCAGATATATGAAAGAGTGATAAATACAGCTTTTTGTACAAAATATATATATCGCCATTGAGAATATACAAAACGTTGAGGAGCATCGGAAAATGGTCAAACAATCGACTCGATGAAAATAGATAGAAGTAATACCAGCGATTAAAAATAGTCACGAGAAAAAATGGGAAACAAAAGAAATGGACAAAATATGGAAACATATAAGACAACAGAAACAGCTCACAAAAGATCGCCCAAAGAATTCCAAAACAAACATGAGAAGTAATGGTAGAATGCCTGAAGCAGAAATGTAAAGACATGGAAATGCAACAAGATACTCATCATTTATGCAAATCGCTTAAACGAATTAACAGGAGGAAAAGAAGGAAAAATTTTAAGAAGTATAAAATCCAAAGAAAGAAATATAATACCTAGAGAAGAAAAGGGAATGGAAAGATGAACTGAGTATATCAGTCAACACTATGACGATGAAAAACCAGAGCTAAACAATTCAAATAAAAGGCACAGGACCACCAATAATGCAGAATGAAGTGGAGGCAGCAATACAACATATGAAAAAAGCAAAGCTTCAGGTCTCGATTATATAACGATAGAGGAGATAGATGCATTTGGAGAACTGAGAGTACTTGTCATAACAGAGATAGATGCATTTGGAGAACTAAGAGTACTTGTCATAACATAGATAGATGCATTTGGAGAACTAAGAGTACTTGTGATAACAGCGATAGATGCATTTGGAGAACTAAGAGTACTTGTGATAACAGAGATAGATGCATTTGGAGAACTAAGAGTACTTGTGATAACAGAGATAGATGCATTTGGAGAACTAAGAGTACTTGTGATAACAGAGATAGATGCATTTGGAGAACTAAGAGTACTTGTGATAACTGAGATAGATGCATTAGGAGAACTGAGAGTACTTGTCATAACAGAGATAGATGCATTAGGAGAACTGAGAGTACTTGTCATAACAGAGATAGATGCATTAGGAGAACTGAGAGTACTTGTGATAACAAAACTACTGAGTGATATATAGAACAGTGGGCACAAACCCGATGATCTACTAAATCCTGAATTTGTAACCATTCCAAAGAAGTCAGGCGTAATTTATTGCGAAGACCATCGCATTATTAGTTTCATGAACAATGCGGGCACTATATAACTAAGAATCATCATGAGAAACAAAGTAAAACTAGAAATCGGTGAGGAACAAATAACGATCTATACATGTTTTTCTTAGACATCACGGAAGTACTTGACAAATTAAAGCGTGCGGAAATAAGCAGTATTATGGTGATAT
This sequence comes from Megaustenia siamemsis, assembly GCA_032433765.1. Taxonomy (NCBI): domain Eukaryota; kingdom Metazoa; phylum Mollusca; class Gastropoda; order Stylommatophora; family Ariophantidae; genus Megaustenia; species Megaustenia siamemsis. The sequence goes on along the minus strand of JAVIAB010000092.1, from coordinate 112,375,105 downwards.
TAAACATAGATGACAAGGATCTGAGAATGATACAAAAAACATGTACCGGCAGCAAACAGCGGGCATAAGAAGTAGTAACCATACAGGACAGTTCCAATATATAATAAGTGGATTCAGACTTTGGTTGTGTTCTACCGCCGGATTTGTTCTCACTTTTCAGCGAAAATATTATGAAATAAGTAAACTACAAAAATAAATTAAAGTAAGGATCAATAATTAAAAAAAAAAACGTACGACATGCTGATGGAAAAGTCTTAATAGCAGAGACGGGAAATGAAGTACAAGAAATGATAGACATAATAATAAAATAAAGCAACATGTAATGTCTCAGACTAAACAGTAAGAGAACATAAACAATGATCATATCGAAGGAAAAAAAACATCATCAGCATGCAGCATAAAAATACTCAGGACAAATGAGGAAGTGAATGCGGGCTCAAATACTTTGACACAATAATAACATCAGTAGGATACACCACATACTTAATGTTCAGAATTGCACAAATCAAAGTATCATTAAAAAAACACCTTTGTGCAAAATTTCTATGTCAACAGAAGTGAGAAAGAGTTTATTTGTGCTATGTAAGAACAATTCTAACCTGTGGAATCAATGATAGCAGGTAAACAAATGAAATGGAGATTAGAGGTGTGGCTGTGTGAGTCGACATAGAGAAGGCTTTTGATAGGGTTTGGCGAGAGGGTTTAAAGAACAAGCTTTTTAGACTTGGCATCCAGGGTCGTTTATTCAATTGGGTCTCTCAATACCTTCAGGATAGAACGGCCAGAGTACAAGTTCAAGGTCAACTAAGTAAGAAGGTCTCTATCGAGCAAGGTGTCCCACAAGGCGGAGTCTTGTCCCCAACACTCTTTTTAATTTTCACAAATGACATCGTAATGGACATTCCAGCCAAAATACACTCAGCAATATACGCAGATGATCTGGCGTTATGGGCTCGCGAGGAAAGTATGTCGGTGGCTAGACCCAGGATGCAAAATGCCCTAGGTGAACTTGACGGTGAAATGGACGAACACCTGGTTCTTACCAATCAACGAAAAAAACTACATATACAATTTTCAGCCTATCAAGAAACACACTCTCTGCAAAGTTGAAGATAAAAGAGCATACTCTCCCTATTGATCAAAAAATCAGATAGACAGAGCAAGGAAAAAAGCCAGAAAACGAACAAATATTATGAAGAAATTGGCAGGAACGGACTGGGCGCAGACAGCAATATTTTGAAAAGACTATATGTAGGAAGAATCAGACCAATTCTAGAGTATGGAGTCACAGCCTGGGCTATGGCTTCCAAATCACAACTAATCAAAATTAACAGAACACAGAACCAAGCTGCCCGTATCGTCACTGGTGCTATGATATCTACACCTATCAAGACTCTAGAAACAGTAACAGGTTTACAACCCTTAGATAACAGACGGGTCACTAAAGTATTGCAACAAGCAGAGAAATATAGAAGGCTCCTTAGCCACCCCATGCACCAAAGAATAACTGGTTTCGGAATTGTACGACTAAAGAGGAGCAACTTCGCTGCAATTGCCAATGAGCTAACAACTTGAGACCCAGTACTTTCCCAAACAATATCGAAACCCTTGGGCCCATCTGATATGTCTCCTCATGGAAAGCATAAAATACCAGAACTTAAGGAAAATATAACAGGACTCATGAAAAAAGGCACCCAATGAGACACAGAAAAAAAACACGTAGCAGAAAAACACATACACGATACCTACCCACTTGACTCTAGGTCCCACATATACACATATGGCTGTGCTACAAATGCCATCAGAAATGGGGGGGGGGGGGGAGGAGGTGTGTTCTTGACGCTGAACAATCAGGACGAGATCACCAAGTTAATAGCTACTGGGAAATTCTCAAACAACTTTAAAGCAGAAACTGAGGCCATCAGAGATGCTGCAACACTGGCTACTCAACACAAAAATAACATGCACAATAAATTGGTGATTCTGACTGATACACTGTCAGCATTATCAGCTCTAAAAAAGCCCAATGAACAATGAACTAGATGACTTTAGAACAACCCTGGACCAACAATGGAATAACTTCCAGAGAGTAGTCATTCAGTGGATACCATCACACTGTAATATAAACGGGAACGAACGCGCAGACAAATTAGATAAAGAGGTAGGGAGATTACCACAAGAGAACTATCTGCTCAGTTATGATGAAGACAAATCCATCTTCAAGGGTCAGTTCCATGAAAAATGGAAACGAGAACACCCAAAGCATAATGAGAGTGACGTATACCACGAACCATCAAGGAGGGATCAAGTCATATTCGCCTACGCACTGGCCACAGTAGAATGAAAAATCACATGTTCACCAAATTCAAAATAGGTACAACCAGCCTATGCCACTGTACACTGGACAATATGACTACAAAACATGTTCTACAGGATTGCCCCCAGTACACAGAACTGAGAAGAGCAATGTGGTCCACGCCCACCTCCCTTGAAGAAAAACTATATGGTACAATCGATTCGCTTAAGCAGACAGCTCACTTCATGAGAGAGTCCTACTCTGATTGAGACTTGATCGCAGAGAGAGAGAGAGAGAGAGAGAGAGAGAGAGAGAGAGAGAGAGAGATTAGAGGTCATGGATATATCGTCTCTGCTGCTGTTATGTTTCCTAGTGTTTCATACATTCCGTCAATACACCTTTTTCGTAGTCGGCCCTTCGGTCTGGTCGCAACGTTTATTGAAGGCTCGCTGTGTGTGTTTTGATCTTTCTGCCTTATCACGTGGCCGAACCATTGTATCTCTTGTTAATCTATATATTCTATGGCGTGGATTAATTCCGATCGATTGTTCGTGACATCATCATCATCGTGTGCAACGAAGGTTGGCTACCATGGATCGCCATTCTACTCTGTTTCTTGCTTTGATGGTGCAGGCTGACATAGATTGACTTGTCCATCTTTTAATGTTACTCGTCCATGTTAGTCTTGGTCTGCGTCTGCCTCTTTTTGCCTTGTATTTTTCCTTCCAATATTACTTTTAGTAGGCTGTTGTGTCTTTTAACATGCCCCAACAATTTCATTTGTCTTGTCTTAATTGTATTCAGCAGTTCTCTTTTTATTTTCAGTTGTTTTAAAACGTCATCGTTTGTTATCTTTTGTTTCCAACCAATTCTACCTATTCTTCTATAAATCCACATTTCAAAGGCTTCAATTTTCTGTTCTGTTTTCTTGTCTAATGTCCATGTTTCTGCACCATACAGGAATATTGAGAAGATGTAACATTTTGCCATTCTTAGTTTCAGCCCTGCTGATATTTGTTTTGTTGTTAGTATATTTTTCATGGCATTAAAATTACTTTTTGCCATACCTATTCTTTTATTTATTTCAGTTTTGCATTTTCTATCATTGGTTATAGTATGTCCTAGGTAGTTGTAACTCTGGACTGTCTCCAGATGTATTCCCTCAACTGTGATATTTAATTGTAGGTCTTGAGAATTTTCTTTGTTTATGATCATAGTTTTAGTCTTTTTGATATTCATTTCTAGTCCATATTTTTTGCTTGTTATGTTTATCACATTAAGCAATTGTTGTAGGTCTTTAGGATTTTCTGCTAGTAGAACAGTATCATCAGCATATTTCAGGTTATTGATTATCTTTCCATTAATGTTTAGACCTGGCATGTCTGAGATGTTTTTAAAGATTTGCTCAGTGTATAGATTGAACAAGCTTGGTGATAGGATGCTTCCTTGTCTTACTTCTCTTTTTATGTCCATGGGTGTAGAGTTCTCCTTGTTATATCTTATTATTGCTGTTTTCTCCCAGTACAAATTACATATTAGTCGTATGTCTGCGTCGTCTAGATTTATATCCTTTAGGCAGTCTATAAGTTGGTTATGGTGTATTCTATCGAAAACTTTGGTGTGGTCTATAAAGCAGGCATATATTGGTTTGTTTACTTCTGTGTACTTTTCAATCAATGTTCTCATGCTGAATATGGCTTCTTTTGTCCCACTGTTTTTCTTGAATCCAAATTGTTACTCCTCTAATTCATTATTGATTTTCTTCTGAATCCTTCCCTGTATAACTGTTATAAAAAAATTTTATAGTAAAATTTTTGTTACCTGGCTCATTAGGCTTATTGTTCTGAAGTCACTGCATTCAACTGCACCATTCTTTTTAGGCAATGCAATGAAAGTTGATGTTTTTTTTGATCGTTTGGTATGTATCCTGTATGGTATATGTCATTGCATATGTCTGTGATCACTTCGACGCCAAACTCTTCTAGAGCCTGTACCATCTCTATCTGTATATTGTCAGGCCCTGCTGCTTTTCCCTTTTTCATTGTTCTTATGGCTTTTTCTACTTCGGATTTCAGGATTTTATAGTTGTATGTACATTTTATGTTTGGATTTTTGTCCCTTTCGTCATGAAATAGTTCTGTTATATATTCTTGCCATCTATCTATTATATCTTTGTTGTCTGATAGCATTCTTCCCTCTTTGTTTGCAATACATCCGATTCCTGCAGCTTTTTTGTCTTTATTCGTCATTCTCTTTATTTCTGTGTGCATCTCTCTTAGGTTTTGTTTACTTTCCATAGTTTCGATTTCTAGACATCTTTGGTTGAACCAGTCTTCTTTTGCCTTTTTGCACATTCTCCGTATTTCATTGTCTATATCCTTGCATCTGTTTTTCGCTTGTCTTCTTTCTTCCATTTTTTTCTAATATTTTGTCTGTTATCCATTTTTGATTTTTGTTACTTTCCTTTTTGGGCAAGGTGTTGCAGGATTCTTGCATGCTGTTTTTTATGCATTGCCATTTTGTTGTGACTTTTTCCTCAGGATTTTCTCTTCTGTACTGCTCAATCCCCTCTTCTAGTAGCTTCTCATATGTGTTCTTTACTTGTACAGTATACGTTTCTTGTATATCTTTCTGGTTTAACGCTGTCATATCTATTGGTGTTGCTGCATTAGTTTTTTGTTTGTTTCTCTTTAATTTGATTTTCATTTTTATCATTACAGAATTGTGGTCTGAATTTATATCTGCTCCTGGGTAGGTTTTGGCTTTCTTGACGCTGTTCCTGAATCTGTCTTTTATCATTATATAATCTATTTGGTTTCTCTTCTTGTCTCCAGGGCTTTTCCATGTGTATAATTTCCTTTTCTCTTGCTCAAAGAAGGTGTTGCATATTATCAGTCTGTTTTCTTCGCAAAATTGTATTAATCTTTCTCCTCTGTTATTTCTTTTTCCTAGACCATGATTTCCTATTATGGTCTTATATTTACCTTTTCCTACTTTAGTGTTCATATTACCCATTATAATCAAGATGTCTGATGATTCCACTTGCTTCATAACTGTGTTTAGATCTTCATAGTATGCCTCTATTTGCTCGTCTGAATAGTCTTGAGTGGGTGCGTATGTCTGTAATATTGCTATGTCGAATGGCTTTGCCTTCATTTTTATTAGTATATTCCTATCATTATATGTCAATTGAGTATTTATATATTTTTGTATTTCTCGTTTTATTAGAATGCCTACTCCTCTTTGATGTTCTTTTGTGTTTCCTGAATATATAAATGTATATTTATCGTCTTGTATGTATCCACTTTCCTTCCATCTTGTTTCCGATATTCCTAAGATATCTATGTTTAGTCGTTCTGCTTCTACCATAAGATTTTCTAGTTTTCTTTGTTGGTATAAGGTCCTAATATTCCATGTAGCTATTTTTAATTCGTTCTTAATACGGTAGTTAGAATTTCTCTCCATGGCTTTCTTTGGATTGTTACGTGATGAGGCTCCAATCGATTGCACACGTTTTCCTGAATTCTTGGGTTCTGTTGGAAATGCTGAAGATTTTCCACTCTTGAAGCACTGTAATACTAGACATTTTGCGTTCAATGGACCCCCCCCCCCTCTTTCCTCCTCCCCCCCCCCCAAACAGAGCTGGGAGTATCTTGCCAGCCAGTTTGCTTTGAGGCAGACAGGAGAGTCTCACTGAAAGGTGGAGTCAGATTTTGGACACCTGACTCTTTAAGTCGTCTAGCTCGTGTTTTCTGAAGCCAACGTTGAATAGTAGATGTATGGCAAATATCATCATCCTCCTGTAACATGTCATGAAGTACCTGTAAGAACTGTCTCAAATCTCACAATACAAACAATAAAGACATTCAAGAAAAACAAGAAACCCGGAACAAACATGAATCCGACAGCGCAGTCTCAAGAAAGATAAGGTCATTATGAGGACATTTTTTAAGTGCCTGTGACAGCGGAAAAAAAAATAACAAGAAAGTGATTAACAATACGCATCACCTTCCTTGAAACAGGGAGCCGCGATAGCTCAGTGCTTAGTGAACTGGACTACAAAGGACAAGGGATCCCAAGAAAGGACAAGTTCGATCCCAATCGAAGGCGTCCGGGTTCACCCAGCCTTAAATGGGTACCGGATTTTATTTCTGGGAAAGTAAAGCGGCGCGGGCGTAATACCGACCACATTACCCCAAAAATCACGTGCCGAAGGTCTGTAAAATATATGGACACTAACACCATATTTCCTATACGCCGCCACTTGGCGTTACGGGGGTACTTTACTACTTTTACTTTTTTTTATATTGAAATGCTTCTGGGAAATATCTGACCGTCCTTTCAGTAAAATTGAATGGAAAACCAATATATATTAATCTCAAACAAGTTTATGCACCAACTGCAGAAAGTACAGAGAAAACAGTTGATACATTTTACCACGAGCTTAATAAGGCACATGGTCAAACCACATGAAGACATCATATTTTTTTTTTACATCATTGACCAAATCTTTTTGTAACACCGAGATTTGTCTCATCGCAGTCACTAAAACCTCTCAAACAGATGATGTGGTGCCTAAACCTACTTTAACAGGAAATGTGGTTTAATCGGCACCGATAACAGAAAAACACAGCACGCCAATTTTGTTTATCCAAAAGAAGATAAAAGTAGACCTGTGACGTAGATTCGATGGCCGTTCGGTAATGAGGTGTTAGTGACTTCACTCTACTATGTCTCAGCAACATCAGATGGGTGACCAGTTCCCCTCCTCGCTGCTCTTCCTTTCAAGAGAATATCTTTGGTATTCATTTAAAGAGGCTGTGTGGAATCCGAGAGTCTTTTACGTCGCGAAAATTTGTAGACTCAAATTACATTTCTTTCTCTTTCTTTATTTCTTTCACCCGATGAATACTACTATAGAGAGTACTAGAGGAATGGATTAACTTCTCAAATCCCTCCCAGGATTTAGGTGGAATTAGATGAGTTCTATTGTGGTTTATTTTTACTTCTTGGCCAAAGACATCCGAATTCATAATATTTTTGAGTTTCGTGTTGCATTCTATTTTAAATCACTACTCGCTTGACCAATCTGGATGTTCATTTTCTGTTGTTTGTCGATCTTGGTGCATACAGTTAACTGTAGGTCGTTGACCACACTCAACTCAGTTGCTAGCTGCGCGTATTAGTACACAATTGGCTTGTGAACCCCGAGCCTTCAGGCCAGCAGGTGAGTACAGTATCTACAACGCCATCAAGCTCACTTATCGAAAGTACAAACCAGAATATATGACACTACAGGTCAAGGTCTTGGAAATATATGCCCATTTGTCCCATCTATCAAAATAATTGGGGAGATATTATAATGTAATTGATTATATTTGCAGCTAAAAAATGGGATAAAGTATTACACTCTCCATAACTACTGAGATATAGACACAGAATTAAATATTTTACATGTTACTAATAATGTTACATTCACTGCAATGTGTTGTTCACGTTGTAACGCCGATAACCTTATTACAATAATTGAACTTTATTATAAATTACGATTACAAATACCACATATGTAACATATTTGGGAGAACATAATGTAATGGTAATGTGAAACCGCATTACAGTTTTCAGACGCATTGTTACAGTTTGTAGGGATTTAAAAAAAAAGAAAGGACAACGACGAAACAAATTTGGATAAATAAATTGATTAGTTGAAGTCAGAAAGTTTGTTTAATGAAAATATTTTTGTTTTGGTTCGACAGTTTTTACCTCTGACGAAGACCCTCGCCGCACAGGCAGATAAATCCGTCTTCGGAGGTACTCATATTTTTTCGGTCCATGAGTAAAAGACCAGTGGTGGTTACCGCGGGGAGAAATCATAAATAAAAATCCTAACTGGTGCAGCCGGGATTTAAACCCAGACCTCTCTGTCTCGAGGCTGGCGTCTTGCCTCGAGATCAACAAGTCCTCCAAATGAAAACATAAAATCAAATATATAAAGAAAAGAAAATTTTACTACGTGATTAACTACTCCAACACCATAACCTTCAATGTAAACCCACAACGACATGTATGTTGTGTACAGTAATGTAATCCCACCACTCACGATTGTCCAGGTAGTTAGAAGGGTCGTGTTCATAATATTGTTTTTCTCTTAAACATATCCCATGATGGCCTTAGACAATACTGTCGAACCAAGTCGCAAATATATAAACATATCGGGGTTAAACCATTCGTGAGATATTTATTAGCAGAACAAAATGATGCTCAAATTTGCCCACAGAAAGAAACACTTGCTCTGGATGTATGTCTACAAACGTTGATCCTATTCCTCCTCTTCTATTTCCATTTCTATGTGTTTGAGTGTGTATGTCGCACTTCTCCATTGTTTGACATGTCAATTGTTACAATTTTGTACCATTTCATAATGATCACAAATAAATTCTCCCCGTCTTTTTGTGACAAGCCATCCATTATTTCTGCCTTCTCTCAACCTTTTATTACCATCATAAAACCTGTATAATTATCTACAGAACAATAGAAGCTAACGTCATTAGTTATAATACTGGTTCATACCAGTTCAGTTATTATGCAACATTTTATTGCTGACCCTATGCACAAAACGTACCAAATTAGAATGTTTGAAGTTTGACCTAAATTAGTATAATATTAAATGTTATACGTCTGTATTTCCTGATTATTACTTTGTGAATTCCCCCCAAAAAACCAGAATTGTCTCCTGCTAACAAGCGTGCTAGGACTTGATGTGTTCACCATTATAACTCCGTATTGCTTCCATTCTGTGGTCACGGTTTTAGTTCGAACATTTGTTCGTACTTGCTACTATGTTCTTTATCATCATCATCATCATCATGTGCCATACCGGTTGGCGTAGTTGATCATGTCCCTCCACAATCTTCTATCTACAGTGCATCGTATCAGTTCTGTTGTTGACTGTTTTTCATGCTATGACACCAAACTATCCAGTATTTTCTCTCTTTGTCGTCCGCGATCTCTCTTTCCTTTTATTTTGCCAGTTGTAACCAAATATTCCAACTTTCCTCTTCTCATGATGTGCCCGAAAAATGTTGATTGCTTCTTTCTGATGTTTTTTAAGAGCTCCCTTTTTGTGTTGGTCTCTTTGAAAACTTCCTCATTGGTCTTTTTAGCTGTCCAGGGAACATTCAACATTCTTCTGAGAAATCCCATCTCTGTGGCCTCCAATCGTCTTTTCATTTGTTTGTATGTTCTTTATACATGTAGTTAATAGCTTTTTAATATATAAAGTAGAACCACGAGATAGTTTATTAAATGTATCTGCAGAGTACAACGGGAAAATGTAACAAATCACAATTGTTGACAAGCAATGTCGGACTCTGTGTTATTGATTGTATAAATACATACACATAGATACAATGCCTTTTTTAATGAAAGAAAGCGTATTATTCCATCCCACAAAGCAAGAAATATTCAATATGGAAGATACCAGACCTCCGACGCTTTGGTGTACTATCATTTATATTATGGTTTGCAATAACCAAAAGATGAGGGTGAAAATTAAAAATAATTCTAGTTTTCATTTGCTTGTAATATTTATCATTTGTATGTCGAGACTATTAACGTCCTGCAAGCATTCCGGAGTGCCTTTCAGCTCTGTTCGGCTGAATAAAGTTACATACATTTACATGTTCATAGTTCTACCCACATAACATTAATTGATGGGCTTAATAAAATTATCAACTATTTACTCAAGAAAACAAATTCATACTCTCACATGTTAGATTCTTTAAACTTGAAGTGAACTGTAGTGTAGTCAAGAGGGAGACATGCATTATCATTAGTTCGACCAGTCAAGAAAATCTAGAGCGAAGAATTTTTGAAAGACGGGGAAAGGTTCATGTTTATTATCTCTTGGAAAATGAAGTGACCAGCTTGTGTCAGACTTGGGATGTGGCACACAAGACAAACTCTGGAAAATTAAACCTGAAGAGAATGTTGTGCGCTCTCGCCAAAATGATGACACAACTGTGCTGCAGTAATTAGTGTATTATTCTAAAAAGGACAAGACGCCTGGTTCAATCACCGATCGAACCAGATAATAGGTTCTACCAACATTAAATGAATAAGAGAGGTGGCCATGTGTAGTGCTGGCCAAATTACCCACAAATGTGCCGATATCCACAAGAACATGTGAACCAACACCATTCCCCTTACCTCACATTCGAAGCGTGAAGTGGTTCTTTCTTTTCTTCTTCGACAAATTGCTACAAAATGTAGATCCAACATGCCTGTAGCATTCCAAAGATATTTAGTGCTTTACCCTCAACCAGTGTATGACTGTTCTAGACTAACACAATTTAGCCTGTTTCATTGCATACTTTTATACTTTTTGTGATATTGTGTAGAGCAGGGGTTTTTAACCTTTTTGTGCTCACGTGTGCACTGGCAATTTTCCAAAGACCTGCCGGCGCCGTTATACCAGTTTATTGTTAATAACAGCTACTCATATATTTATCACAGCTCGTGTCACGGTTATTTTGTGTCAATTCTCAAAGAAAAGTAAATATAACGCATTATATCTTACCAACAAAAAAATTGCATACCTTCTGAAGATAAAGGGCGAAATGAGCGTTTTGAAAAAAAGCATTACACTGCACTGACCTAATGCGATTTTTGGCATTACATATTTTTGTGCTAGATTTTCAAAGTTGTGGACCAATGATGGCGTTTCTACTCGCAAGCATTTATGAAGATGTGAATCAGTCAAACGTGATCCCTTTCAAAACTTGTTAACGTTCATTGTTGAAAATATTTATTCGCACAAGTATGCCAAATCGAAACATGATTTTTATCTTTTAAACATTTTTTTTCCAAAGATGGAACGTTCTTTCTGTTAACTAAATTCTAGAAACTCGCATTTGTTGCAACAGATTTCCAAGCAATATCGTACTTGAGGTCCATGATCTCATTTTGCATAACTTCTACTCTTGAAGATATAATCCTTGCAATCAATGAAGCAGTTTCAGAAAAGTCGATTTGAGAAGAAAATGGATTCTGAAAAAAAACCGCTTATCAAACTGTTGAAAAAGCGTATTGACATGACCAACAAATCACGGATGAAACTCGTTGGTATTCACAATTTTCTGCATATTTGACAAGTGAACTAAAGACTTTGAAATCATCTGTGTGTTCTATAAAACCAGTTTTCCTTTGAATGAGTTCACAGATTCAATCTATGATATAGACCCTGGTCTTGTCCCTGAAGCTTAATATTTAATGTTCAAATTCTTGCTGATATCTGTAAGGAATTCTGGTCCAGCAGGCAAGGAGTGTCACTAACTTTCTTGAAGTTATTTTTTTTCAATCACCAGAACCTGTCACATGTCACTCAGTCTTTTTCTCTGTCCCACTCAGCAAAAAGCGAGGAGCATCCTTGCTGTCTGTTGCAACAGTTTCCTTCTTCTTCCTCTTCTTTCCTTCCTCATTTGCCTTTCAGCGTCGAGGGTAAACCTCGACATCCCATTATCCAACATTTTCCTGGTAAAACAAATCCCTTTCTTCAATCGGCTTTTCCTATTTTGTATTACCCAGTGATTTTATATATCCACATTCTCTGTTTCCTATTTCTATAAATTAACATGTCTCAATCTAAATGGTGATCCCTCAGTGAATGACCTCAGTATAAAAAGGTATTACTTATCGAGATTTTAGTGATATTCTAGTAAAGTAACAACTTCTTATATTTCTTACCAGTTTAATCTGTCAGTCTAATTTAATTAGGTGTAATAATTCTCAGTTTGTTCTTTCACAATCTAAACATGCTAATTAAATATTAATTTTGTTGTTCTCTCACAATCTAAACATGCTAATTATTTATTACTTTTATCGTTTTCTCACGGTCTGAACATGATAATTAATTATTAATTTTGTTGTTCTCTCATGATCTGAACATACTAATTAATTATTAATTTTGTCGTTTTCTCACGATCTGAACATGATAATTAATTATTAATTTTGTCGCCCCTTCTTGACTTATATTTGACACATCTTGTAGTATAGTACGAACAATTTAATGTCACATTTTACAGTACGCTGGTTGCACTTTTTTCTACCCTCTCCCCCATCTATTGTAACTTTCATCTTTCATCTGCTGACAATCGATGGTCTACAATTGGGTCGAGAACTTCACGGATTCCTCAAAGATTTATTTTGATACAAAAAGTAAGTATCTGTCGGACAGAACCGCTGAAAATTTGTGAATCTTTCATCTGCTGACAATCGATGGTCTACAATTGGGTCGAGGACTCCACGGATTCCTCGAGGATTTATTTCGATACAAAAGGTAAGTATCTGTCGGACAGAACCGCTGAAAAAAAACATATTGTTCATTGTTCTTAGAAGTGACATTAGAGTTTTTTTTTCTGCCAAAGACAGCCGGATCAGTCACTTCCAGCACATGACGTGCGCACATTGATGATTGCAGTACTCGCTGGTTATACAGTCATAAATCAAGGATTAATAGAAGAGGAATCTTATTCTTTTTTCCTTCCTCATCTGCCTTTCAGCGTCGAGGGGAGATATAATTTGTGGTCTTTTGCTCTTCTGTTCGCCTCTGCTGCTGTTATGTTTCCTAGTGCTTCTAATATTCCATCGACCCATCTTTTTCGTGGTCGACCCTTGGGTCTGGTGTTCTCACAATCTTTTTTGAAGGCTCGTTGTGTTGTGTTTTGTTCTTTCTGCCTTGTCACGTGGCCAAACCCTTTTATCTGTTGTTTCCTTATATATTCTACGGCGAGGGCTATTCCTAGCTTTTTTCTCAGTTCTTCATTTCTGATCTTATCTCTTAGACTGTTTCCTGTCATTCGTCTAATACATTTCATCTCTGTAGAGGTTGTTTTTCTTATTGTTCTTGCATCTAGGGTCCAGGTCTGGCATTGGTAGCACAACGGTGGGATGAAGATTGTATTGTATAGTGCTCGTTTTGCCTCCAGAGTTATTTCCTTATTAGAAGAGAAACAGAGAGAGAAAATGTACTAGAGAGTAGTTTGTTTGGAAGACAATAAAAGAACTGATCAGCAGATTTATAGGTAGATAGTTGAGCAAAGACAGTCAGCAGACATAATATTGGCATTGATGATGATGACAAGAACTGATCAGCAGATTTAGAGGTAGATAGTTGAGCAAAGACAGTCAGCAGGCATAATATTGGCAATGATGATGATGACAAGAACTGATCAGCAGATTTAGAGGTAGATAGTTGAGCAAAGACAGTCAGCAGGCATAATATTGGCATTGATGATGATGACAAGAACTGATCAGCAGATTTATAGGTAGATAGTTGAGCAAAGACAGTCAGCAGGCATAATATTGGCATTGATGATGATGACAATAAATACACCAAACTCAGTCACGATTTATATCACAATTCACCAGTCTCAAACTTGCACCTCACTGACAGTGTAGGTTCTCAACATACAACAACAAAGTCCTCAAACGCGTCATTTCGATTCCAAACACAGCCATACCTGTTTATGTATGCCATGACTATACTACACATACATAAATGTATGTTTTTGACAAAATCAGAAACCCATATTTAAAAACCACAGGGCCTAGCAGCAGAGGTGCGCGTGGCCGTGCGGCTAAGACCACTGTTCCGCTAGCTGAAAAGCCGGCGTACAGTGTTCGAAGCCCGCGGTAGACAGAAAGGATCTTTGCTATCGGAGGTGAAAATAAAATCCTGAGTCTCCCACTTCGTGGCGACTGCTTGACCAAACGGCCTTTATCCCTCGGGTTCAATCGTTGCCCCCCGACATACATCAGCAATGGTACTATGTGTCGTAAAGATAGTTTTTTTTAAGGGCCTAGCAGCTAACCAGATGAAGGATCATCTTAACTTATTGAACAATTACCTCGCCTCCAAGAAAACATTTCCTGGTAGACAATAAAAGTTAGAATAGAAAAGAAGGTCGCTGCAACTGTTATAGATTTAGACATAGGGATAATTAAGGGGAAGCAATCAAAGATTAGCTGTAAAGTGGAATTTGGGGGAGAGTGATGTTACATGGTGATTGGCGCTTTTTAACTTGGTAAGGAGGAAATGAACAACTCGAGAAAGACGAGAAAGAATAGGATGTCTATTGATCACGTGAGGGAGAGAGAGAACGTTGGATACGTTTGTAGTTTTTAGTTTGAGTCAAAATTCGTGCTTTCCGATCATTAGATTGACATTCGTTTTGTGTGGACTGAAGAAAAAGGAGACATTATTTTAGAGAGAGAGAGAGAGAGAGAGAGAGAGAGAGAGAAAGAGAGAGAGAGAAAGAGAGAGAGTAGGGTAGATAGAGGAGTAGAACGCCCCATGGAGAACGTTCAGCTTGTTCAATGAACTATGGAAAAGGTCAGGTGGATCCTGCCTTTGACCTGAGGGAGTCATTTTTACGAATCTGATACCGAGGACGCTGTTCACTGTAAAGTTAAACATGAGCAGAACTGGAAGTGTTCGGAAAATTCTGTACATGGCGGCATTCCTCACCTTCTCAGAGTACTACTCTGGTACCCATTTCTGACATAAAGTAAGCAAGTACAATCTTGTCTCTGATGCCTCCCGGGGTCTCTGAAGAGTCCTAGCCTAGGGGAGTAAACCTCAAACAGAATAAGTGCAGTAGAGACATTAAGGCAGATAGTGTTCTGTCATAGATTCTTTCCGACATCTCCTACAGTCAGATTTACAGTAAACGTAGCTCAATTGTGTTACTTTAGAAAACAAAAACAACAACAACAACGACACCGAAAGGGAGATTATAAGTAATTGTCAACACAGAATCTCTATACACCATGGCCTGATTTGTTTTATAGAAGGTCCATCTCAGTGTCAAGTCTCAAATCACAAAAGAAGATAATCATTAAACGATGACATTGACATTTGTCACACAACGCTCCCTTTGTAAAGTGTATTGTTTTTGCTTCCAATGAATCAATTTTCTGTCTTTCTTGGTGTTTTTAATATTGTCAATGATTCACAATCATATGTTGCTATCAAGAAGATATATGCCCGCAGTAATTTTAATAATATCGCCTTGATGTTACTGCGCCACATGTTCTTAATGGCGTTTAATTTAATTGTTAGTGTTGCTGTTGCTAATCTTTTGTTGATCTATTTCTGGCCGGGTTAGGATTGGGAGCGGGGGGAAAGGGGGGGGGGGGAGGAAGAACTGGGGGTTCTAAAAATAAGACGTAGGCCTCTGGACATGAAGTTCGATTCTCACCACAGGTGGCGGAATTTACAAAAATACATCGAATTCGTGATTTCTTCGTGGCTTTCTCCTTCCCTGGTCTCTGGTTGTGAAATCTGATGCCCAGCCATCTCAAACAACGCCGACAAGACGTATGTTTTGTGTACCTTCCGCGCAAGTTAAGGAGCCCTTGGCATTTGTAAATCGAAAAGAGTAGGCCATAAATAGCCGCTGCCCGGGCAAAATTAATTGAAAAAATCTACCCGAAACGTGACACAATTTTCGCCCATAAAAATGAGAGCACCTCTAAAGTCTTGGAACATCTGCCTGTATGGCGAGGGACACATAAGCATACAGGTGCCGGTGTGGAAATTATGTGAAAGTGATGTTCACGGAAAATTCACTCTCTCTGGACTTTCCTAGAAATAATGCTGGTGAACGCAAACAACAATCGTTTTTTCTGGCAGCCTCCAGTGTTAGTTACTACGTCATCATCATCATCATCATCATCATCATCATTATCATCATCGTCAAGTACCGGGCCTGCTGGCGTAGGTGATCATGTCTCTCCAAAACTTTCGATCTCGACAGTTATTTATCATTTCTGTTGTTGACCTTCTGCCAAGCTATTCTCTTAAGTTGACTGGTATGTTTTCTCTTAGCTTCCCTCTATCTCATCGTCCCTCAATTTTTCCAGTTGTTACAATGTATTCCAGTTGTTCTCTTCTCATTACATGGCCAAACAATGATGATTGTTTCTTCCTAATATTGGAAATTAGCTCTCTTTTTGCTTTGACCTCTTTCAGAACATTGTCATTACTCTACTTAGCTGTCCATGGTATTCTCAACATTCTTGCGTAAAACCACATTTCTACAGACTCCAGTGATTATCTTGTCTGTTGTCATATTGTCCATGATTCACATCCATTTGTTATAACAGATTCATGATAATAATAATTTGTTGCATTTTCAAGCTCCTCACTGCTGATGCTGATTTTATGTTGGTGTTTTTGATCTGTCAATGGGCATTATCTTTGTTTTATATATATGTAGATATATATTTTGCTTATCATTTTTTTTATTAAACACTCAATTATCTCTGTTAATCCTTTGTACTATATGGAATTAGAACGGTGTCATCAGCGTATCTGAAACTATGTTACTACTTATTGTGAAAGTATCAAACTTCATTAATCTGTAAAATTTTACACTTACCAACGCTAAATCCCATGCAGACAGCTAATGAGTCTGACAGTTTTAGAAGTGAAGAATCAAATAGGTGTTCTAAAAAAAGATGTAATAGAAAATTTATCTCATATTCTGAAGTAGATTTTATTGACGAGATGATGAGTTTGTATAGAAACCTCAGTGAGTGGTGGGTTGTAAAGTGCATGGCTTAATGGCACAAATTCTGCTCTTAATTAATATGCTTCAAGTGGTGGCTTTCGTTTTTGTTCGATTGTTTCGAATTGCATTGTATTAACAATAAAAGTGTGTTGTAAAAAATAATGCTTTGCAATCTGTTCATTATTTAAAGTAATCAACAGAAAAATAAACCTTACGAAGAAACTTCAGATGAAGTCTTGAGTGCATAATAAAATTATGCCTATAATCGTATTGACAAATCTGAAACAAGTGTAACGTTTCAAATACTTGGGCACAATAATAACATCAGATGGGAGATGCACCACAGAAATAAAAAGCAGAATAGCTCAGGCCAAAATAGCATTCAAGAAAATGAAAAATATCTTATACAACAAATCTATGTCAATAAAAATGAGAAAGAGAGTTCATCGGTGCTATATAGAATCAATTCTGACCTATGGAAGCGAATCATGGACAGTAGACAAACAAATGAAAAGACGATTAAAGGCCACAGAGATGGGATTTCACAGAAGAACGTTGAAAGTTCCCTGGACAGCTAAAAAGACCAATGAGGAAGTTCTCAAAGAGGCCAACACAAAAAGGGAGCTCTTAAAAACATCAGAAAGAAGCAATCAACATTTTTCGGGCACATCATGAGAAGAGGAAAGTTGGAATACTTGGTTACAACTGGCAAAATAAAAGGAAAGAGAGATCGCGGACGACAAAGAGAGAAAATACTGGATAGCTTGGTGTCATGGCATGGAAAACAGTCAACAACAGAACTGATACGATGCACTGTTCATAGAAGATTGTGGAGGGACATGATCACCTACGCCAACCGGTATAGCACATGATGATGATGATAATCGTTGATCTAATAACGTTTTTTTTCTGATGTAAATGAATTAGGTGTGACGTAGTGTTATTTTTTTATGTAATGTCTGTCCCTTTTAAATTTATTCTTTATTGAAACTTATTAATATTTATAATGACATTGCGGCGTACATTCATTGAATTGTTTGATTAGTTGTTTGTTTAGTAAAATAACCTGTTTTCATTTGCAATTGATATCAAATATTGTTTGTTTTGAGTTTTACGATATTATCGAAAATGAATACATTTGCTTGGATGCATATTTCTATTGTATGTGCACTTTATCCTCAATGTAACTTTAAAGTGTTGAAGTGTGTAGTTCGAAAGGGGATCAAATTTACAAATTTTATTTACTGTGTTGATGTGTTCTAATTATGATGTGTTTTAACTGTGATGTCTTTGGGGTAAAGATTTTAGAAATCTTTAATGTTTGGCATAAAGAATCTCTAGATAGCCGCGATAGCTCAGTGGTTAGTGAACTGGACTACAAATGACAAGGGGTAGGGTTCGATCCCAAACGACGGCTTCCGGGTTCACCCAGCCTTAAATGGGTACCGGATTTTTTTCTGGGAAAGTAAAGCAGCACGGGCGTAACACCGACCACATTACCCCAAAAATCATGTGCTGAAGGTCTCTAAAATATAGGGTCACTAACACCATATTTCCCTATACGTCACTTGGCGTTACGGAGGTACTTTACCTTTTTTTTTAAGGAAATTCTACAGTAATGTAAGTAAAGAGCCCCGCCACGCCAAGTGGCGTATAGGGAAATATGGTGTCAGGGACCATAATTTTTGTAGACAGCACATGATTTCTGGGGCAATGTGGTTGGTATTACGCCCGTCCCGCTTTACTTTCCCAGAAAAAAATCAGGTACCCATTTAAGGCTGGGTGAACCCAGAAGAAGTCGATCAGGATCGAACCCGATCTCTGAAATCCTACAGTGGCCAGGGAAAATAACCAACAGCTGACATATTTATTCCAGGATAGGAAACGACAGCTCCACACAGCTGCTCTACACAACAGCTCCCCACAACTGCTCTACACAACAGCTCCCCACAACTGCTCTACACAACAGCTCCCCACAACACCTGTACACAACACGTACGTATATGGTTATGGCTGGTTTTGGTTATTCAAACGCCCCGGTATCACTGCAAACGAATGGAAATCCATAATTTCTCAACCGCCTGTGCCAGTGAAAACATCCGAATTAACATCTCATCGAATATCCAAAATGAAAGGTATTTGCAGACACCATCGCAGCAAACACAGCACACGTCAAAAGATATAAGGCTTATTATAGCATCGACAGTGAACAAATCTGAACTGTCCTTCATCATACGATATCATTATTCATCGTAAGCAATCTGAATATAGAAACACAATCCGGGTGAAACACACAGTCCACGGGGTGCA
This sequence comes from Megaustenia siamemsis, assembly GCA_032433765.1. NCBI lineage: Eukaryota > Metazoa > Mollusca > Gastropoda > Stylommatophora > Ariophantidae > Megaustenia > Megaustenia siamemsis. The sequence continues at coordinate 112,355,926 of JAVIAB010000092.1, read as the reverse complement.
CAGAGCACTACTCAGTATCTCCGGCAATAATCCTGACTTGGAATATGAGGAAACTGCAAGAAGGAATACTTTTCAAACAGTTCCTTAACGGTTCCCTGTCGCTTATCCGCCATATTGACGGAAGTACCGTACGGAAAGTGTAAGTACTTTAAATGCTTGCGGCTTTGTTTCAGTTAATTTTTTAAAATTTGTTCATTGGCACATTATTCCTACTCTCAATATAGTCTTGTGACACTTACTAGATAATAAACAGTTCACCCTTAAATATCTTCTGTAGTAGACACTTATCTGTGCATTACACACAATTAAAATGAAAACAATTATAAAGATATTTGAGTTTCATTTACTGTCGATTATTACCAGAACGGCAGCAATGTAGTGATAGAGTGATGGTTGGTAATAATGTGTGTGATTTCGATTTCAGCGTGACGGCTTCCATTCAAGCTAGAGGAGACCAAAAAAAATGAGTACTAGACATTCATTACGCGTTGGAGAAGGTAAATAATAGTGAGGTAAAGTACTGCTTCCTCTCCCTACCTCCAAGTACATCACTCGATATAATGATACTAAAAATATGTCAAAGGGCACCTCTTAATATTATCACCCTCTGCGCCCCTCCATTCTAATATAGCAATACAAAATATAGATGTAACAGTAAAGTAGCTTTTAAATTACGATGTACTTCTATGTGGTTTATGGTCGTAAGCATGATAATATGTGTTGGAAATAGGTGGCAAGTATGAATGCACATAATTGATGAGTCCATTTTCAGAAGATATTTCAAATTGACTGTGGCAAGAGTTAAAAATAACATATGAGGAAACTTGAGAAGTATGTACAACAAAAATGTGTGGGATCTTTACAAGAACCCGCCGCACTGCTACCAAATTTATTGTTCTCTATCACGTGACCGTGTGTGTTCGTGTGCATTTGTGTGTGTGTGTTTGTGTGTGTGTGTGTGTGTGTGTGAGAGAGAGAGAGAGAGAGAGAGAGAGAGAGAGAGAGGCAGAGAGAGAAAGAGTTTTGGAATCCTTCGAGTTTCAATACTTCCCCGATGAAATCTTTAGAGTCGGAAATTTTGTTTGCTTAAATTTCTTTAGCCGCAAGACTTAATTATTCTATTGCTAGCTGTTTTTCTATTATATAATAAGTGAGGGCTATGAAAGTTACTATTTGTCAAATACGATACTTGTTAAGCGAATTTACCACATATGTATTTGCTCGCAGTGTAGTGATGGTGATTATTATTGATAATCAAAAGAATCATTCAATCAATCAAGCAATCAATTAATACAATTCTTCACTATGAGCCTAATTACTGGGTAAAAAAAAATACACACATCACATTTTGTAAATGTTGAAAAACGCCTATTTTACTTAGGTATTCCACACTCACTCTAATTCTTCCCTATTTCTCTTCCACCCTTATATTCCATTTCAATTTCTTATTTTGGCTTTCTTGTCCATACTTTATCGAACTCTAAAATTGTATTCTCCTTCTTCTACCTTTCAGCTCTCTGTAGAACATAGGTCTTCAACAAACACTTTCCAAGTCGTTCTGTTTCTTGCCATTTTTTGAAGATCATTCCATGTCTTCCCCATCATCTTCATGTCTGCTTCTATCTGTCTGCTCCTTCCTTGGTCTTCCTCTTTGTCTTTTACCCTGGGGATTCCAAAAAAGGGCCTGTTGTGTAATACTCTCAGTTGGCTTACGCAGTGTATGTCCTATCCAGCGCCATGGTCTTCGCTGTATCTCTTTATCCACTGGTATTTGACTGGTACATTTCCATAATTCAATGTTAGTGAATTTGTCCTGCCATTTCCATCCTTTTATTCTGCGTAAGCATCCATTAATGAGAGCCTGTATCTTCATGATTGTTAATTTTGTTATTCTCCATGTTTCACAGCCATATAATAGGACTGACTTAATATTGGAGTTGAAAATTTATATTTTTGTACTTAACCTAATTTCTTTCGACTTCCATGTGTTTCACAGTGCAACAAAAACTCCTCTTGCTTTTGATAACCTTTTTTGGTATAATTTCTGTTCCTCCATCTTTATCTATATTACTGCCCAGATATATGTAAGATTTATGTCTAGTAGAGGTATTTCTCCTAATTTTATTTGTTTATTGCCAACTGCATTAATTCTAATAATGTTGGTCTTATCTCTATTAATTTTCAGTCCTAGCTGTTGTGATCTTTCATCAAGTATGGTCCTTTTATCCTGCATCTGTTGATGACTGTGTGATAGGAGAGCTATGTCATCAACAAAGTCTAAATCATCAAGTTGTTTGGACAGTGACCACTTGATTCCATTTTTTTGGAGTTATTTTCATAATCCAGTCTATGGCCAGTAGAAAGAGAAAGGGAGACAGAAGGCATCCCTGCCTTACCAGTTTTCTTTTTTGGAATACTTCTGTAAGCTGCCCTTCATGCACCACACTACATTTAATTTCTTCATACATTGTTTTTATCAGGTTATTAAGGTTTATGGGGATTCCGTAATGACTCAGCAACTTCCAAATCATTCCTCTGTCTAAACTATCAAATGCCTTTTCGTAATCTATGAATCCAATATAAAATGGGGATTGTAGTTCTAAACTTTGTTCAACTATTATACGTAGAGTACGTCGTTCGTTCGTTCGTTCGCTTTCGTCAGCTTTGACCTCTGACGAAGTCCCACCCACTCAATTTTGTGGGACTGAATTTTGCGTGTAAAGTCTGTTTTATCCCATTACAGGATGCCCCTCGCCATGCAGGCAGATTTACTCCGACTTCAGAGGTATACGTAGAGTAGTTATTTTATCAGCACATGATTTGTTCTTCCTAAAACCTGCTTGTCCATCTTTCAAATGTTTCTCTATGGCCTCTTTTAGTCTCTCTAGAATGATTCTGCTTAGTATTTTTCCTGGCACTGATAGTAGCATAATTCCCCTATAATTTGTGCACTCCTGTAAACTTCATTTCTTTGGTAGTATGATCATATAACCTTCTTTCCAGTCTTTAGGTATTTCTTCCCTCTCCCAAATTTTATCTAATAGATTATGAAACATCTTGGTAGAGGTGTTAATATCTGCTTTGATGTCTTCCGAAGGAATTTCATCTGGTCCTGTGGCTTTACCATTTTTAATAGCTTAATGGCTTTCATTATTTCTTCTTTGCTTGGTTTTCCAGTTAACGTGTAAATCTTCTGCTGCTGGTAGTATATCTGGAGGATTATTTGAGCCGGGTCTGTTCAAACGTTCTTCAAAGTGCTCTTTCCATCTCTTCCTTTGTTCCCTTATATTACTAAGCAGATTTCCTTTCGTACCTTTAATAAAGGCATTGATCTGTTTGTATTTTCCACTTAATTTCTTTGTGCTGTTGTACAGTTCTTTCATATTCCTTTTATTTGCTGCTTCCTCTGCCTCTTTAGCTAGTTCATCTATATATTGCCTCTTATCCCTTTTAATGCATCTTCTCACTTCTTTGTTCACCTCTGTGTAAGCTTCCTGTGCTTTGGCTTTATTACTTCTCCTTTGTGCTTTTATTTATGTCTGCTTTCTTTAATTTTATCCAGGGTCTCCATGCCTTATTCTGGCGTTCTCTTTCTAGCGTTTCTTCGCATGTCTCTTTCCATATATCCTTTACTTGTTTCGTATGATCTTCTATATTTATTGTATTTTCTAGTTGTTGGAGGACTTGGTTTTAGTTGGATATTGTGACTGCGAATTTATCTTTAATTCTTTGTTCTTTAAGAACCCTACAATGAGCTACTTTCTATCCTTATTCGTTGTAGTATATCTTTTTAGTTTAAGTCTAAGTTTGGCTATCAGAAGATGATGATCTGAAGCTACATATGTCCCTCTATATACTTTTACATCCTGTAAGGATGACTTAAAACTTATTATTAATACATATGTGATCAATTTGAATTTTCGTTCTATGATTTGGTGACACCCATGTAGCTTTATGTATTCTTTTATGTTGGAATATTGTTCCTCCTAGGCTCCTTGATTAAGGGCATAGCAATTCACAAATATCTCTCCATTCTCGTTCATATCTCCAAGTCCATGTTTTCCCATAATCTCTTTGAAGCCTCTGTTGTCTGATCCTACTTTAGCATTTAGGTCTCCCATCAAAATTATAGTATCATTGGCTCGTCTTTCCTCCCTCTGACATTGTAACTGTTTATAGAATTCATCTTTAACTAAGTCATCCATATCATTGATTGGTACATAGCATTGGATAATGTGTAATTTTATTTTGTTTTTTTTGTTGTTGTTTTAAAAGTTGCTCTCATAAGTCTTGGCCCTACTGCTTCCCATTCTATTAGTGTCTTCACTGCATTCCTTGATAACATTATAGCTACCCCTTCACTATGTTGTGCTCCAGGTTCCTGGTGTCTTGATGATAAAATAATCTCTCCTATATTTAATTTTAATCTTTCCGTTCCTAGCCTACTAGTTTCGCACATTCCCAGAATATCTATTTTGTAATTTCTAATTTCTATGAAAAATGCATTACGCGGGTGGGTTTTTCTTGTCAGCTCCAGCCCACCTCCTTTCCCCCTTTGTTTCCTCTAACAATAATGTATACGTAGCCACCATGATTATATATATTGTCAGTTAAAAGAATATCGAAGTGCATGTGCTATAATTTTAAGCATAAAGTATTAATGATAACGCCAGGTGGTACATACATATAATTATGCATTCGTATTCTTTCTGTTCATTACGTAATGTGAGTATCTTGGCTATTGAAAGTAAGTTGATTAATTTTGCTGAAAGTCTAGTGTGGTATTTCCAGAAGTATAGGTAAGTAGATTCTGTTAAATGTTGCCGGTTCCGCTACAGGATTTATGCAAAATTACTTATGCATCCTGGTGCTTGATCTTTGTTTAGTAGACAGTTATATGGGCAAAGGGAAACAGAGAATCAAACCAAAATAAGATACAACGAGCGAGCAAGTGGAGCATTCTTTGCTCCGGGAATTAGGTTAAATAAATATATATATAAGCAAAATAAAAATTGTCAGCTTCAATGTTAACCCAACCCTACTATATGGTTCTGAAACATGAAGAACAACACAATGACAATTACGATTATACAAACTTTCATTAATGTTTGTTTCCGCAAAATAAATGGATGAGAAATCGGGACAGAGTCACACTAATTAGAATTATGGGAAATTACCACTCAAATATATAGAGCCGCGATAGCTCAGTGGTTAGTGAGCTGGACTACAAAGGACAAGGGGTAGGGTTCGATCCCAATCGACGGCTTCCAGGTTCACCCAGCCTTAAATGGGTACCGGCTTTTTTCTGGGAAAGTAAAGCAGCACGGGCGTAATACCGACCACATTGCCCCAAAAATCATGTGCTGAAGGTCTGTAAAATATAGGGTCACTAGCACCATGTTTCCCTATACGCCACTTGGCGTGACGGGGGTATTTAACTTTTTTTTTTTACCAGTCAAATATCAATGAACACAGAGATACGACACGATGGCGCTGGATAGGTATCACATTGCGGAATACAATTGAGAGCGACACGCTCTTTTATCCTTAGGGGAGAAAAAATGAGGAAAGCCAAAATATTGTTGCAGAAGACGGCGGAGACAAAGATGAAAAGGGTCAGGAAGACAGGAAACGATACTAAGAGAAAGGCAAGAAATAGGACAGCTTGGACAAGTGTTTGTTGAAGATCTTATCGCCACTGTTGAAAGAAACAAAATAACCTTAGGTCATTATTATCAACATAAATAGGCACGAATTAGAAATGGCAGACTGATTAATGTACTTGGCACCAATTGTCAATGATTAAGTCGCAAAAAATGACATTTTTGCTAGAATAGATCAAACTAAAGCAACTTTTGCATAACTAAATCCTATTTGGAAAATTAAGTACATCAGTCTTGGCTTTTTCTTCTTCATAGCGTTATCCCGCTAAATGGGTGTGGATGTCTTGTGTTTTTAATTTACAGCAAAGCCGCGATACCTGTCTATTTCGGCACGACACATTCGTCTTCGGCACTGGTAACATTTCTTTAAAAATTGTTGACCTGTCTCCCGCAATATTTGGACTACTCATTCCGACTTTTAACTGCTAAGATTCGTTTACGTGTAACCACGAGACTTCCTGTGTTTTCTTTCCGTTATACAAGAGGTCTAGACTTCGGATCTCACCACCCCCGAGATTTGGGGAAGGGAATCCACAAAGAGACCAAGGATGGAAAGTGTTCGTCTGCCAATAATAGACAACAGAAACGAGTATTTGTGGACATTAACCACTTGTCAACATGCGAATTGTTAAACTTCATATTTGTGAGAAGGGAAGTTGTGGTGGTGTGTGCTTGTGAACAACGTATTTGATTAAATAAACAGGCCATAGACAGACATAGTTTTAGATACATATTTTCAAGCGTCCACAGAATGGGAGAATTGACAATTTTAGCTAAACCATTGTGTTTCTTTGTTGCTGCAACAGGACAGATTCAGTATTCCTCTTGTTAAGTACAGTGAGGTGACAATGCAAGCCCTTATCAAGGTGTGTGACATACAACGACCGAAAAAAGCTGTCACTATATCCCAATAGGTGTTTTTTTGTTTTCGTTCGCGAGCTTTGACCTCTGACGAAGTTCCTAGAGACTAGGAACTGAATTTTGCGTGTTAATCCGTTTTTCACTGGCAGCCGTGTGAACTGAGGTCCCTCGTCGCACAGGCAGATAACTCCGTCTTCGGAGGTACTAATATTTTTTCTGTCCACAAGTAATTGGCGTTTCAAGCCGGGCCTGGTTGCTGAGACTAGGGGTGGTTGTCGAAGAGAAAAATCATAAATAAAAATCCCAACTAAAGTATTACAAATTAGGTAGATGACACGGTGGACTGGTTAAAAATAATACAGACCTTGGTACCGCCCTGTTGTCCGGACATATCAATTTCAATCCAGTCATTGCCTGGTCAAGTTCTGTGGCTGACCAGGATCTGGACCTCATGGAAGTGGCTTATTTTACTTTTTTGAGAGTCAAACATTTTATCGCCATGTAGTTACATTTCTGTGTTGATCCTTATTTGTTCTTATGTTGTTATTTGTTGTTCCTACTGAAGGCTTTTTGGCCGAAACGTCGTTATATTTTTATTTTGTTTCTCAGCTACGTAAAGCTGTTACCATACAATTTTTTTCCTTTTAAACCAATTTCATAATTAAAAATAAAACCAAATTTGATGCCGTAACTTTTGACCTTACCACAACCTTACACCCCCATTTGGTGTTGCGTGATGGTTAGAGTCTATGGCCCTGTACGACATTATCCTCTTAGACCTGACCGAACTGTGGAAAACTGGAGTGTTCGAAACTAAACACTGCAGTCTATTTCATCAAACGTATTATTCGTGGCCCCAACTATTTCATTAATCCATCTTTTTGTAGGTCTGCCTTTTTTTTTTTGTCTTTTTGTAATTATTTCGTAACAACAGTTCTTTTTGCCTTATTTTGTCCGTGTGTAATTTTACTAATTCGACATGACCAATAGCTTTGTTATTTCTTGATCTGATCTAGCAGTGGTTTTTCTTCTCTTACTTTTCTGATGTTCTTGTTTCTGATTGCTACGTTCAGTATTTTTGTAATTTAATATATCCCATTTCTGTTGCTATGATTTCTCTATTGATTTCTATTGTAATTGTCTATGATTGACATTGGTAGCACAATATGGATAAAATAAGACTTTTACACAAGGTATTCTTTTCCTTGTCAATTGTTATCAATTAATTCTGCTGAATGTGTCAGTTGCCTGATTAGTTTCTTTTATCTTTTAACACTTATTAATTGTTTCTGCTTCTGTTCATTCGATGTAACTGTACTTCCCAAGCATATTTTAAATTCTTACAAGAAGGCAGTTCGTATCAATCATTCAATGTCGATTGTGAGTGTACACTCTTTAATAAATTGCATGAACACCAGGTCATAAAAGATGATCATAAGGACGTCCCCTTCAGAATGTCAATAAGTTAAAGGGCAAAACTAATCGATCAGCGTTTGCCCACTTCTGATGATCATCCTTTTCCAAATCTCCGTATAAAGTGTTTGCTATAGCATGTTTGTGTTTCCTAAAAATAAATATTTTGCCATTTGTTTCGTTAGCTCTCAATAATGCTTTATGTATACATGAATGTGCAAAAAATTATGCAAACATAAACGTGTCTTTGAGAACGAGCTAATATGTTGACGTCACGTAATCAGTAGCCAGTACCGTTATCATGGGTGGTGTAGAGATACAGGACCTACTGCTTTCAGACCTGTTGAATGAATCAAATGTAATTTAATGAGTCTGTGATTGTGAAATGAAAGAAATAGAAAAGGCAAACAGAAGTGAAAGTTTGCAGCTGGTGTACAAGAGTTCTGACGTAGAAATCACTATGTACACAGACCAATTAAAAATGTTCTGGTATTTACTTCTGTCTTTTATTTGTAAAGCTTTGTTATAGAATTTGTATGTGGTCCTTCTTCTCTTACTCCTACCGGACTTACTCCGCAAAAGTATATATATATTGAGTTATTTAGTTATTTGTGGGTCATCATCATTGCACTCCGAACATGTCCATAGGTGCTCAGATCCCCTCCTCAGCAATTCCCGCAGTGTCCAGCGACTGACGACTCCAGTTCTATGTTGGTTGATAGGTCTTCTTACACGGCCACTAAGTTTCTCATTTGTAGCTGTGCCCATCTTAACTCCCATTTCCATCATCCGAAGAAGTGACGTGGATCTGTGTTTGTCGAAGCCCTGTGCTCTTCCCACATCTCTAAGGACATTGATGATGTCCGCTCGATCCATTGGTTGCCCGTCCTCAGCGACAGCGCAGCTAGCCAACCTGTCCGCCCTTTCATTTCCCCGTACTCCCGCATGTCCAGGGACATAGACAAAGGTGACCTTACGTATTTGGGATTTCTGCAACGACCCTATCCATTGCAAGCGTACAGAGCCCGCCTCCACTTTTTTTATCACACACACACACACACACACACACACACACACACACACACACACACACACACACACACACACACACACACACACACACACACACACACACACACACACACACACACACACACACACACACACACACACACACACACACACACACACACACACACACACACACACACACACACACACACACACACACACACACACATATATAATTTATTTAATTTACTTTACATTGAGTATAATATCATATCAATAATACTTTCAACTAGAATGATGAATGAAAATAAAGATTCCCTCAAAGACGGAGAGGATGAAGAAATAACTGAAGACAAAAGTATGTCGCCACTCAAAGAAATATCTAAAACAAAAACTAATATCCTGAAGAAATGTCTCCGCGATCCAGATCAAAAACATAAAGCTCTGAGGTCGGCATGGCTATCGTTGCTCTTCATCTGCATGGTAAGTTCATAAAAGGTTAAAATACAAGGAGTTATAGAACATCTACAACAATTAGCTTTATGTACCTAATTAGGCCGAAGAATGACGTTGAAGTCCCTTGATTATGTCCTTTCACATTTTCTTTCTATGCTGTGGTGAAGGGGGGGGGGGGGAGTGTTGTTTTTTTTCTGAACACAATGATTGTCAGAACAAAAAAAGTATTTTCATGCCTAGGAAGTAATTATGAGAACAATGATGTTCTTTCAAGCATAGGAAGTGATTATGAGAACAATGATGTTCTTTCAAGCATAGGGAGTGATTATGAGAACAATGATGTTCTTTCAAGCATAGGAAGTGATTATGAGAACAATGATGTTCTTTCAAGCATAGGGAGTGATTATGAGAACAATGATGTTCTTTCAAGCATAGGAAGTAATTATGAGAACAATGATGTTCTTTCAAGCATAGGAAGTGATTATGAGAACAATGATGTTCTTTCAAGCATAGGAAGTAATTATGAGAACAATGATGTTCTTTCAAGCATAGGGAGTGATTATGAGAACAATGATGTTCTTTCAAGCATAGGAAGTGATTATCAGAACAATAACGTTCTTTCGTGCATACGAAGAGATTGTTAAAAAAAATGGTGCAGTTTATTCCAGGGCAATGATATTTAGATTTTAATTAGACATTTTTATGCTTAAGAGAAAGGAAATGATGTCATTGTTTGGGTATTTTGAATATCTTGGCGATGTAAATGGCAAGCAAGAGGTTCTCGAGATCTCAGAGAAAAGCACAAATTTATTGTCAGTTTTCGGAGACAAAAGAAAGGGAGTACTGAATGATATTTTGAGATGACTCATGTGAATGGTTGGTGAGACAGGACCATAGGCGTGGAGAGAAGTGGAATATAGACTTGGATGGCTGGAGAGACAGGACCACAAGGCGTGGAATGAGAAGTGGAATATAGACTTGGATGGATGGAGAGACAGAACACCAAGGCGTGAAATGAGAAGTGGAATATAGACTTGGATGGATAGAGAGACAGAAACACAAGGCGTGTTATAGAATCTTGGATGGATCGAGAGACAGGACCACAAGGCGTGAAATGAGAAGTGGAATAGAGACTTGGATGGATGGAGAGACAGGACCATATGACGTGGAGAGAAGTGGAATATAGACTTGGATGGATGGAGAGACAGAACACCAAGGCGTGAAATGAGAAGTGGAATATAGACTTGGATGGATAGAGAGACAGAAACACAAGGCGTGTTATAGAATCTTGGATGGATGGAGAGGCAGGACCACAAGGCATAGACGAAAAACCTGGATGGATGGAGAGATAAGATCACAATGCTTGTAATGAGAAGTGGAATAGAGACTTGGATGGATGGAGAGACAGAACCACAAGGCGTGGAATGAGAAGTGGAATATAGACTTGGATGGATAGAGAGACAGAAACACAAGGCGTGTTATAGAATCTTGGATGGATGGAGAGACAGGACCACAAGGCATGGAAGAAAAACTTGGATGGATGGAGAGATAAGATCACAATGCGTGGAATGAGAAGGGAAATAGAGGTTTGGATGGATGGAGAGACAGGACCACAAGGCGTGGAATGAGAAGTGGAATAGAGATTTGGATGGATGGAGAGACAGGACCACAAGTCGTGGGATGAGAAGTGGAATAGAGATTTGGATGGATGGAGAGACAGGACCACAAGTCGTGGGATGAGAAGTGGAATAGAGATTTGGATGGATGGAGAGACATGACCACAAGGCGTGGGATGAGAAGTGGAATAGAGTCTTGAATGGATGGAGAGACAGGACCACAAGACGTGGGATGAGAAGTGGATTAGAGATTTGGATGGATGGAGAGCAGGACCACAAGGCGTGGGATGAGAAGTGGAATAGAGTCTTGGATGGATGGAGAGACAGGACCACAAGGCGTGGGGTGAGAAATGGAATAGAGTCTTGGATGGATGGAGAGACAGGACCACAAGGCGTGGGATGAGAAGTGGAATAGAGACTTGGATGGATGGAGTGGCAGGACCACAAGGCGTGGAAGAGAAACTTGGATGGATGGTGAAACAAGATCGCAATGCGTGGAATGAGAAGTGCAATAGAGACTAGGATGGATGGAGATTCAGCTGGAGGATGGGGATCCTTGGACAATCACTAAAGGGCCTGAGCGGTAGGAAGAGGTAGCACTGAATTCTCTAGCTAGAGAACGATCAGTCTAGTTCAGAGATTCTCAATATTTTTTCTACTGTGTCCTCTTTAGCGACTTTGTTTTCTTTGTCTCGTGTCATGCTTACCCCTCCCCAAATTACGCTAATTTTTTCTTGTGGCCCCCAACCACCCCTTGAATTTTCTGTGCACCCCCATCCCCCACCATCAGGGTCATATGGCCACCGGATGAGAAACACTGGCCTAGTCCTATGATGATTCAGTCATAAAGGAAGACTAAACAGAAAGCAGCAGCAACAGCTGTCTATAATGTTATTTATTCTTGTCGTGAAACGGTAGCTAGTGACAGAATAACATAGGCATAGGAACAATCCTAGATGTTATTGGAAAAGTTGTGCGGTTGGAGGTAGCTGTTACAGAATTGTAAGAATTATAATCAACACAGATGAATAACAAGTTTTAGGAGAGTGGAATTTTTCCAGTTGTTATTGTAAAAGGTGGGAATGGTCACATGACAAGTCAACATGTCCAGTAAATTGGTTGTCAGACAATCTCGGGGCAGGTCAAATTGACGAGAGAAATAAGTGTCGTGGAAGCATTCTTTTGGAATAAATTAGTAAAGTCAACGAAGAGCCAAGATGCCGCCTTGTTTTGGCAATTTTTACACAAAGTTCAAATAATTTAATCTCGCAGATTCTGAGTGGGTGCTAGATAACTGCGCGAAACCTGCGCAAAGAATAAGCCTATACATTATACAAACAAGACGGTGGTACTTAACCTTATGCACAGATGACATTAAATGAGAACTCAGATCAGAAATGTAAACTAGATGAGCTCAGTTCGGCTTCGGCCAAAAATACTGAAAGCAGTTTTAATAATAGTGTGGACTTCTACAGTTAGAGTTAGTTAGAGAACATAGAAAAATAATAAAAGTTACTTCCGATCAGTTAGTAGAGAAGTAGATAGAACAAGAACAGAACAAATGAATTAGAAACAGAGAACAAGTCCAATATTAGTAAGTTCGAGACAGTAATGACATAGATTAGTTGTAAATTATTTACAAGTATATTTAGAAGTGTTGCTCCAGAGACAATAGTAAGTAGTGTAACTCATTATAGTTTGTGAATTAAAGTTAGAATTATAGAAATTACATTAAAAAAGTACTAAGGGATGGCTCCATAACCCTGGATGGTACCCTCGTGAGTACATCCAAATAAAGAACATCATTGATCTTATAATTTTAAGTACTACCATTAATTTATCATGTGCCGAGATAATTATGCAATAAATTTGTATGAACCTGATTTGCAAAGTCTGTGATTGTTGAATACGTCAAGATTTTGTTAAAACGTTGCGCTGTAATTGTTGACTAACGAGTGCTGTGATCTATGTGAACTCTGATATAAGCAAGTAAAAAAAAAAGAAAGTAAAGTACCCTCATCACGCCAAGTGGCGTATAGGGAATACGGTGTTAGTGACCATAAATTTACAGACCTTCGGCACATGATTTTTGGGGTAATGTGGTCGGTATTACACCAATGCCGTTTTAATTTCCCCGAAAAAAATCCAGTACCCATTAAAGGCTGGGTGAAACCGGAAACCGTCGGTTGGGATCGAACCCTACCTCTTGTCCTTTGTAGTCCAGTTCACTAACCGCTGATCTATGATATAAGCAAGTAGCCTATGTTAATTTGGCGTGTGACTATCACACACAACTGTGACATAATAATCAATGAATAATAGTTCTGAGCACTTGTTTACAGCTGTTGCTTTGTAGAGTGATTATTCTTATGGTATTCATTTAAATATGATATCTTTAAGTAACCAAACAACAATTGACAAGACAAATCCTAAGCACAACGTCTAAATGCAGAAAGACAGAGAATGTCTCTGGTCTAACTGATTTAATGTAATAAATATGTTGTCAGCGTTAAGAAGATCGCAACTATTTATTTAACTGTCACGACATTCACATTTTATAGTAAGAATGCTTAGCGAGAAAGAAGGTTCTACATCAATAGAACAGAAATGAATGTACCATATCATGTCTAACAACCATGTTACTCTAACGTATGCGCTTGGACAAGTAAAGTAATCATCATCCATGTCATCGGTTTCATAGTTAATTTCTTTAAACAGCTCATAGACTTTTTATTTAAATATTTTTGAAATTTTCATGTGTTTTAAGAAAAAAAATCCTCTTCATTTTACATCTTTTACATCATATGCTACTTCGTTTCGTTTATTCGACGCGTAATCCTCATTTCACATCGAACAAGTGCGTTAAGTGCTCAGATCTCAATCGAAGTATATCCCTCAAAGTACAGGGACTAACGACACCGATATTGTGTTGATTTACAGGCCCTGTTGACTTTTCCGTACCACTTTCGTACGGCAACTACTGTCATGACATATTCGTGCAGTCAGTTCATGGTTTCAGATTCAGTCATTTTTTGAGGCGGTCTTTCGTCCAGTGTCTCTGAAAGCACTCAGCATGTAATCGCCGTCCACTAATCTTCCGCATTTCACATCAATCAAACTGCCAATCTGTCAGCACGTACATTACCGCCCACACACGCCAGTTTCTGACACAATAATGAAGCACATTTGTCTGACTTGCACTCAGAAACTATAACCACTGTCATCGAGCCAAGCCTGTTGCGATCTTCTTCAGCATACTCTTTGCAAACATAAAGCTTTTCAACTACTGCAATGTTGGAGTACAATGTGTATACCACTTTCATAAACCATGTTTAATTTCTAGAACAAAAAACGAATGAAGCTTTTAAAGAACAAACTTGTAAAGTAAACACTGGAAGGTGGATCGGCTTGAACTTCGATATCCAGATAATGTTTTACAGTATTCATATATCAATAATCCCACATTAGATATATTCTAATAAATACTAGAATATCCAAAACAATGTAAAAGGCTTAAACAAATTCCCGGAAAAAATCAATTACCATAAAATACCAGATTAATCTATTATTAAGTACACTAGTATTTTATGTTTATAATGCTAAGTGGTGCTGTGATTCAGAATAAAAATGGGAACAAAACAACCAAACTTTGAAAATGTAGTTTTACAGTGAAATATAAACCATTTTACATTAAGATGTCACAAACGAAAATATTTTTAAAATCGCCACCACTTATCGTGGACGAAGAGTTTCTTACATCAGTGAATAAAAATCAAATGTGCTGGTGCGGGTATATGGCAAGAACTAAAGATTTGGTCAAACCTGTCGTGAAAAACAAGAGAGATTGAAGACAGACAAGTAAACAAATAAAAAAAAGACTGATGGTAATAAAGAATGGTCAGGGAAAACTAAGGAACAAGCTCATAAGCTAGCACACAAAGGGGTGGAATGGGAAAACCTCTTTATAAACATTCCTTTAGAGTGGCATTCTTTACCCGAATCATAGTGCTAGATCGATGATAGATTCGAATGGTGTGAATCTTCTGGGGCGTGGCAAAGTTCAGATACCAGTAAACAGGATTGGTTCCACTTCTCAATTATGTGTGTGTGCAGTCATTGTAATAGATACTGGTCTTTGTTTTGCCATTAACTGCGGCCTCTGGTCCACATCCGTCTCCTGTATAACACGCAGTAAATGTGTCGGTCTGGTTTGTGTTCTGTTTGAGAGCCACATTCCGATCCCTGTCAAAGTAGATGGAGCCGATATTTGCAACTATCGCCCCTTCAATCCGTAACTTGTTGATCAGACCAGCCCCAGAGCAGAAGACATCAATCTCGTGCTGACTAACTACAAACCTTGATTCATTGTTACATGAGGCAGAACCATTTAGTTTTACCGTGAAACTGTCCGGATATTTTAAGTCATTTACATAAATCCTAAACCAGGAGGACGGCAAAGATTGATTGAGAGTTGCCTCAACTGATGTAGAATTTGTGTCCGGATTACATGTGGTGTCGTTGTTATCAAACAGGGAAGTAGGTTCAGATTTTTGGGCGTATTTTTATACGAGATCCAAGTACTGACACTGGTGTCCGAAATATTCGTGCTGGCAACTGTCATTGTTTGGGCTTGTCCCTGTAGTTTTGTCACAAACTGAGTCATTTTAGCAGTGACATTGTAACGTACAATTTGACCCAAACCAACCGTCTGCACAAGTTAGGTCATTCGCTTCCAAGTCACTGACCATTTCGCAGGCCGACAGTGCACTGACGGTGTGTGGGGTGCAAACATTTACAGACACCTATTGTCTGGACGGGCATTCTGAGTCGTTTTGTGAAGTGTGTAGTGGGTGCATCAAAGGCTGCAACGTCATCATCGGTACGTGTCACGGCAACTGTTCACATGGGATTTATGGACACGACTGCTCCAGGTCTTGTCTTCGTGTCTGTCCTTTATGTGAGAAAACATCCGGAAAATACCTACAATGTAAACATCCTGGCTATACCTGTAATAACACATGTCCAGATGGTAATTTTGGGCTACAGTGCGAACAGACGTGTTCTGATGGCTGTGTCATCATATGTGACCCGGAAAGTGCAGACTGTACGTGCAAGGAAACGTACTACGGGTCAGACTGCACTCTCAAATGTCCGGACAACTGTTTCAACGACAACTGTGAACAGTCAACCGGGAGCTGTACATGCAAGGGAACGTTCTACGGGTCAGACTGCACTCTCTAATCTCCGGACAACTGTTTGAACGGAACCTGTGAACAGTTAATTGGGGCCTGCGTCTCGTATGTCGATGATTCCCACTTTAAGAAGAGTCTGCTGACTACAACAAACCCAAGCATATGTATACCTTTCGCGATCGCTGCTCTTCTACCTCCTCTTCTGAACAGTTAACCGGGGCCTGCGTCTCGTATGTCGATGATTCCCACTTTAAGACATCTCATATCTTTGTGTGTGCATGTCTATGTTAGTAATATATCATATCTTTGTGTGCATGTCTATGTTAGGCATGTGTCATATCTTTGTGTGTGCATGTCTATGTCAGTGATGTCTCATATCTTTGTGTGCATGTCTATGTTAGTCATGTGTCATATCTTTGTGTGTGCATATCTATGTCAGTCATATCTCATATCTTTGTGTGCATGTCTATGTTAGGCATGTGTCATATCTTTGTGTGTGCATATCTATGTTAGTCATGTCTCATATCTTTGTGTATGCATGTCTATGTCAGTCATATCTCATATCTTTGTGTGCATGTCTATGTTAGTCATGTGTCATATCTTTGTGTGTGCATATCTATGTCAGTCATATCTCATATCTTTGTGTGCATGTCTATGTTAGTCATGTGTCATATCTTTGCGTGTATGTCTGTGTTAGTCATATCTCCTATCTTGATGGGTGTCAGCGTTAATCATGTCTCGTATCGCTGTGTGCATGTCTGTGTTAGTCATATTTCATATCTTTGTGTGTGCATGTCTGTGTTAGTCACCTCTAGTGACTCGGGCAGATGGTGCTCGTAATCCTGGTAGGGCCGACCATCTAAGGGCAGAATCCCCTTACAGAAAAGACAATCTGCTGCCTTGCAGGAAGATTGGGGACAATCAAAGGCTAAGGAAAGCAAACCTGAATAAAATGCTGGCCGAAATCTGATGCACTCGGCCACTGGCGCAGAACACAGTGCAACGTTTTAACGGGTGTTCAATCAGAGTGGATCTGGCAGACTCTTATTGCGATGTTCTGTCTGTGGGGGCGATCAACACACTTAACCTGACAGCTGACTTCATGTGAGAGTCTGGAATCCTACTCTGATTGAGTCCTGATCGCAGAGAGAGAGAGAGAGAGAGAGAGAGAGAGAGAACTCCCCCCCCCCCCTCGTGACTAGATATGAGCAGTAAAGGAAGTCAGTCATGTTTTCCCTGAATTTTGTTTTAGTTTTCTATCTATCTATCTATTGACCTTTCGAGCCGTAACCGGCCCATAGGGCGTAGACCAAGATACACCTTCTCCTATATGAATGTTTGTTCTAGCTGTTTTCTTTTAAAGATATTTTATCAAATCTCGCCATCTGTCTCTGTTCTGTGCAAGCAGTTCTATCTCATTGAGGGAGCCGACTCCTGAGGGAGCCGACTTAGTTTTAGTACGTGAAAACCTGAATTTTGTGATATATTATAGGGTATTGAAATGATGAAAAAAGCAAAATAATTCAGGCAACAATAGTCAATTTAGCGACCCCAGATGCTACGCCCGTGGACAGATGTCCCCCCACCCCTTCTACCCCTCTCAACTTTAGCTACGCCACTGGATAACAGTTCGATGTCAGCTCGGAACGCACAATCAATGACACACACATCCACTGTCTCTGGTGTAATTTTCATCAACAATTTTATAACTTAATATTGTTGTATAATTTACGAGAGCCACTGTAGCCTATTGCTAACGTGCTGGTATGACGATTGGCAAACAAGAATTTTGGCGCAGCTTGGCGCTCTCCGGTCGACACAACTAATGAAGGAATCAGTACCTGACTCACTGAGTTGTGTTTGGTTGGGGGGGGGGGGGAGGGAGGAAAGTAATGACACCGAGGAAGAGCACCCTCTCTCCCCTTCTCCCTTCTCCCTTCTTCCTCCCCCCCCCCCACATACACACACCGCAAATGGTGTGACATGTTACTGTAAATCATTATTCCACTCTCTTACGCCAACAGCATGCCACAGGACATTACTACTTATCTTACAATTTACATAGTAAAGTAAAGAGCCCGCAAGGTTCAAATAGGGAATATGGTGTTAGTGACTATACATTTTACAGACCTTCGGCACATGATTTTTGGGGTAATGTAGTCGGTATTACGCCCGTGCCGCTTTACTTTCCCAGAAAAAAATCCTGTACCCATTTAAGGCTAGGTGAACCTGGAAGCCTTCGGTTGGGATCGAACCCTACCCCTTGTCCTTTGTAGTCCAGGTCACTAACCACTGAGCTATCGCGGCTCCCTTACAATTTACATGTACGTGAAAAATACGTAAAGGTTACCTCCACATCTTGCAAGGCATA
Source organism: Megaustenia siamemsis (assembly GCA_032433765.1). NCBI lineage: Eukaryota > Metazoa > Mollusca > Gastropoda > Stylommatophora > Ariophantidae > Megaustenia > Megaustenia siamemsis. The sequence goes on along the minus strand of JAVIAB010000092.1, from coordinate 112,337,343 downwards.
TTCGGGAGGGCTGGTATGGTGTTAGTAACTATACCTTCCCTTGCCCAACGGCACATTTTTGGGTGATATTGTCGATATCACGCCACGCTTCCCTTATTTCCTAAAAATGTCATAAATAATGTTAGAATTTGGGTTATCTCGAAACTTACATTCACGTACAGAGCGTAACTTTTAATTTTTTTTTTTAAAGAGAATAAAATGATGTAGCCTTTGCTGTTTGCTTTCAATGCTTGGTTTATTTACAGGGAGCAGCGCGGGGACAAATAGGTCAGACTCTTTTAGACTTACAGATCATTACCAACACCGATCTTGAAACATCTTCCTACTTCATCACTGGACTTAATGCTGGAACACTTGCTGGATCAGCCCTCTGTGACGTAATTTACCATAGAGTAGGTGCCTGATACATTTATATTTACCTTTCATACAATTATTGCTTGTCAAATCATTGGACAGTTATCACCACTATTGTCCAACAAGGAAATAACTCTGGAGGCAAAACGAGCACTATACAATACAATCTTCATCCCAACGTTGTGCTACCAATGCCAGACCTGGACCCTAGATGCAAGAACAATAAGAAAAATAACCTCTACAGAGATGAATGTGTTAGACGAATGACAGGAAACAGTCTGAGGAATAAGTTCAGAAATGAAGAACTGAGAAAAAAGCTAGGAATAGCCCCCGCCATAGAATATATAAGGAAACAACAGATAAAATGGTTTGGCCTAGTTACAAGACAGAAAGAACAAAACACAACACAACGAGCCTTCAACAAACGTTGTGAGAACACCAGACCCAAGGGTCGACCATGAAAAAGATGGATCGATGGAATATTAGATGCGCTAGGAAACATAACAACAGCAGAGGCGAACAGAGGAGCAAAAGACCGCAAATTATATCTCCCCTCGAAGCTGAAAGGCAGATGAGGAAGGAAAGAAGAAGAAGAAGATACAATTATTACAACTATTGTCTTTGAACCATGGGGGCACCTACATTATTTAACAAGAAACGTATGTCTGGGCATAATGTACCCCTACCAACTGGTTAAATTAAAAATAGTTTTTAAAATAATTCAATGCAAACATATCCTTTTGGTGTGATGCAATCTACAGGCATATTTTAATTGAACTTCCGTTAAGAGAAACATTAACACCGAAACACGTCTATTCGACATCAGCCTAATTGACAAACGATTAATACTCATCGAACCGCTTTCGACTTATATATTCTATTGTAAATGATTTATTAAAAGTAGTTAACACTGAGTTTACAAGTAAACTATAAGAACACATTGACACCAACTGCATACAGCACATTAATATCACTTTTTACATTTTCACAGTACATTCTCCCTAGAAAATTTATCTCACACAGTGTTTAAGCAATCAATTTCTGCTGTGCAGCTAAACCGCTAAATCTTACGAACGCTTGAAGTTTTGGTCGACTCATAGTTTTGGTCGTGCATGACCATATTTTCATTCTCTGATATTTAGAATGATACACTGTTGTAGAATATGATCGAAAGCCTGTTTGAATGCTCCGAAAAAGCAAATAGGAATGAATTTGATATTTCGTTGTTTCTGTTTGCGCAATAATTCCTTTTCTACACCGTTGGCCTTGAAAAGGAGGCTTAGCCTAGGTTGTTACGTTATGCCCTATTAACGCACAGGCTTCACTATCCGAGTCTTTCAATCCAACACATCCGACTTCATCATCATTATTGGGTGCCCTCCACACATCGAAGATTGACGTCAATGGAGCGTCATTATACCGTGTCTCATGTCTTCATGGTGCATGTTGTCAAATGTTTCGTCTCTCCATCTTTTGACGTTATTAATCAACTTTTAGTCTGTCTCTGCATAATCTACCATGTACCTTCCCTTCCAAGATGACTTTTTAGTGGGGTAGGGTCTCTCTTCACATGCCCCAACAATTTCAGTTGTCTTTTTCGAATTGTGTTAAGTAGTTCTATTTTTAGCTGATTTTGAGCTTTCTTGTTTGTCTCTTTTCCTTCCACCCATTCTCCTTGTTTTTTTTTTTAAATAAATCAAATTTCGAAGGCTTTAGTTTTCTATTTAATCTCCACTTCTGCACGACACGCTTCTCTGCTGCTCTTCAGTCATCTGGCTGAGGGTGTCTGCACAATACGGTTGTTGTTCGTGAATATTAGTGTGCAGTACATATCAGGGATAAAAAAAAATTGTTCGTATACTTCAGAGAAGCAAATGTTTTGTTGTGAAAACCATTATAAAAATTATGGGTTCATTAGCATACACATAGTACCCAAATAACACTATGGATATGGAAAAAAATAGCAACAGGGAAATATTATCACACTTCATCATCATCATGTGCCGTACCGGTTGGCGTTGGCGATCATGTCCTTCCACGTACTTCTATCAACAGTGCATCGTATGAGTTCTGTTATTGACTGTTTTCCATGCCATGACACCAAGCTATCCAGTATTTTCTCTATTTGTCGTCCGCGATCTCTCTTTTCTTTTATTTTGCCAGTCGTAACCAAGTATTCCAACTTCCCTCTTCTCATGATGTGCAAAAAAAAATGTTGATTGCTTCTTTCTGATGTTTTTAAGAGCTCACTTTTTACAATTACGATGCAGAAATTAAAACAATAAAGTTGGCAATAGAAGAAAAAACTGCTGAACAGTAATCTTAGCCCACAGCCTGCAATGTTTTTGACAGATGTAAGATCAGCAATCCAGACACTACAATCTAGAACATTGCCACATCTACAGATCTTACTAGCTGAACACTGCAAGCACCACAGGATCGCCCTGCAATGGATCTCATCTCACTGTGGGATACCAGTAAACGAGCGAGCAGATCAGCTGGCAAAGGAAGGCGCAACAGGCACACAACCAGATGTACCAGTGACATACCATCAGAAGAAACAGATAATCAAAACAATCAGAAGACCATAAGTCCCAGATCAAGATGCCATTCATAATATGAATAGATGTGTACAAGTTAACACTATTAATTATTGTTAAACAAGACACAAACGACTCCACAATGACATGTAGACAAAATTCAAAATCGGCACTCAACTATATGTACATGTGGACAGCCGCCCCAGACTGCTCTACACATACTTCAAGACTGCACTGAATATAGTAGACTGAGGAAAATCCATTGGCCCATAGACACAGCACTACAGACAAAACTATATGGGCCACTGCAAGAATTACAAAAAAACAGTAAAATGTATATAGGAAGCGACACAACACAACAGGCACACAATACAACACAAAAATCAACATCAACAAAACAGTCATGAGTATCGCAAAAGAGAAACAGAACATCAACATAACAATGGACGGTAGACAACTAAAACAAGTAGAGGAATTTAGATATCTAGGAATTCTAGTGACAAACTACAATTCACAAACAGCAGAAACAGTCTCAAGATGCTACACAGCTTTTCAAATCAGCAATCACCACTATTGTCCAATAGGTAAGTAACTCTAGAGACACTCTACAATACAATCTTCATCCCAACATTGTGCTACCAATGCCAGTCCTGGACCTTAGATGCAAGAACAGAAAGAAAAATAACCTCTACTGAAATGAAATGTATTAGACAAATGACCTGAGAGATAGGATCATAAATAAAGAACTGAGAAAAAAAACTGGGAATAATCTCCGCCATAGAATATATAAATAAACTACAGATAAAAAGGTTTGACCACGTGATAAAGCAGAAAGATTAAAACACAACACACCGAGCCTTCAATAAACGTTGCGAGAACATCAGATCTAAGGGCCGAACACGAAAAAGATGAATTGACGTAATATTAGAAATATCAGGAAACATAACAGCAACAGTGGCGCACAGAAAAACAAAAACTAGCAAACTATATCTCAACTCGACGATGAATGGCAAATGAGGAAGGAAAGAAGAAGAAGAAGATTATGCATTATGCAGAGCTTGTAACACTAAAATGTATATTTTTATCCAAAGAACTGTAATATTTAGTTTTGTTAATCTGATGTTTTTCTTCAAAGATCAGCTTTTGCCATACATTTAGATGTTAGATCAGTGCGAGTCGTGAACTAGACGGTGCGTTTGAGCTCGTCACCAATAACCATGATTTGTTATGCCAAGTTTCCTCTGTGAGTCAAATGTTTGCTCTTTGGACTAGGAGAGTGATGCAGTCTTATAGGATTTACACTGGAGTCAGCTTGGTCAACTTCTTCATAACTATATATTACCGTGTTCGTGAGTCCTATTTTGTGAAGGTTTGCTTTGATGTCGCAGTTACCTGCTCTGACACTGAAGCTCTTAACCTGCATATGTCTGCTGATATTGATTAAGCTGCAATGTTTTAGATAATAGTTTGTATACAATTCATTCATTTTTGTTTTCCCATATTTACTGAGCATTTCTATGTCACTTTCCAGATGAATACAAATCTGCTCCTACTAACTGGCATCCTAGGACTTGGTATGTTCTCCATCATAACTCCGTATTGTGCCCATTATGTGGCGATGATCTTTATTCGAGCTCTTGCTGGTATATGTTTGAATCTTCTTGAAGCAGGTACTAAATTTCTTGATAGACCGAATATGTAGACAGAAAAACTACGAGTACAAAACGTAGATGAAATTATCTACCTAGACTTCAAAAATGATTGTCAGTGAAATAGTGGAAGCAGTATTTTAAAAAGACACTCAAGAACTAGTCAAGCTGTTTGTTTTACATATTAACATCTAGAGGCTACCGCAACAGCAAAATTTAGACTAAAAGTTAGCATCGTCAAGTCCTTTGTGAAATGCAGTCTACTGTATGGTCCAACATCATGAAAGCTTTCCAAAACTGACTGCCTCCAAATAGATGTCTTTAAAAACGGATGTCTTCTCTAAATAATGGATGTTTTGGTTAACACGGTCTCCTATAAAGGTCAAGATTCCAAGGAAATTTACACTGATGACTCACGACAGAGATCCTGAAGAAGATGGCACTGGATAAGCCACGTTTTCAGAATGCCTAGGACAGTTATACTAAGAGTAGCTCTTTGCTGCAAGCCACATTGTAAGAGAACAAGAGGAAGACCAAAAATAATATGACATAGTATGGTTCTCAATATTCCGGTATAGTGCAGAAACAGGGACATTAAACAACAACAGAGAAGAACATTAAATTGAAACCATTGAAATGTTGATTTATAGAAGAAAATGAAGAATTGGATGGAAAGAAAAGATAAACAATGATAAAGTCTCAAAACAACTAAAATTGAAAAGAGAACCACTAAACACAATTATCTGTTAATATAATTAATCTAATCTAATTATTATTATATAATCTTGGAAGGGAAAATGACAAGGTAAAAGAGGCAGAAGCAGACTAAGACTAATGCGGACGAGTGACATTAAAAGATGGACAAGTCAGCCTATGACAACCTGCACCATCAAAACAAGAGACAGAGCGGAATGGCTCTCCAAGGTAGCCAACCTTCGATGCGGAGATGGCACTCAATGATGATGATGATGAGTAAGGTTGATTAAGGATGAACTCAACGGCTTCACATTTAATGAGCTTGAAATGTTGGTTCAAACCGAACAACAATGAAGACTTCTAGCGATGACCTTAAGTTTCACAGGGCATAGAGAGAACAACTAGTTAAAAAAAAAAGAACAAAATTCGTTGTATCTATTTATGTAAAGTAAACAAGCAAAGCACCCCCTCACGCCAAGTGACGTATAGGGAAATATGGTGTTAGTGACCCTATATTTTACAGACCTTCAGCACATGATTTTTGGGGTAATGTGGTCGGTATTACGCCCGTGCTGCTTTACTTTCCCAGAAAAAAAATCCAGTACCCATTTAAGGCTGGGTGAAAAATCATGAATAAAGAACTAAGAAAAAAAAACAGCCAGCAATAATTCCCGCCGCTGAATACATAAAGAATAAAATAATAAAGTAACTGGCAGTGTGATCTTGAGATAAGACGTCAGGATCTGCAGAAGGAGGTCCCGGGTTCGATTCTGCGCACGTTAAAGTTTGACGATAGGAAGTTGGAAAAGATTAGATACATGATTGCAAAGCTGCCTGTACAAAATGGATAGGAAAAAATTAATGTACTCAAGACGTCAAAACTCTTGACGATAAAAATTAGAGTACCTCTGAATCCGGAATAATATCTGCCTATATGGTGGGAAACACCTGTAAACATGGCTGTCGGTATGAAAATAAGAAAACGGAATATTCACACAAAATGTAGTCCACCGGAACCTAACTGGAGCTAAAGTTGGTATACGCAAACAAACAACACAACATGTTAATGTGATAAAACAGAAAGAACAAGTTACAACATAACAAACCTTCACCAATAATTAAGTGATCACCAGATCAAAGAGCCGACCACTAAAAGATCGATTAACGGAATATTAGAGACACAATGAAGCATAAATGGAGGATAGCCCAACGGAAATGTAGAAGAACACAAACAACATTTTCACTGGACGTTGACGGGTACATGAAAAAAAGAGGAGAAGAACAGTGGAAGAAAAAAACAGACTCTAAGCTCAAAAAGAAAATAACCACGTAACAAATCTAATTATCAAAGGAGTACAAGGGCATTTACAGCACGCTCGGCAGGCAGAATAGTCAAGGAAGATAGTGGTGCATACGTTATGACCGCGAGTAACATGGCGATGGAGACGATGGCAGTGACCAGGGCATTCACCTAATTAGAGTCACAAGATAATACCCACGCCTGTTTACTGAGTGATTCGATGAGCATTAGGAAAAAGTGGAGGCGGGCTCTGTACGCATGCAATGGGTAGAGTCATTGCAGAAGTCCAAAGTACGTAAGGTCACTATTGTCTACGTCCCAGGATATGCGGGAGTACGGGGAAATGAAAGAGCGGACAGGTTGGCTAGCTGCACTATCGTTGAGGACGGTCAACCAATGGAACGGGCGGACTTCATAAATGCCCTCCGAGATGTGGGAAAGGCACACGCCTTGAGTCCACGAGTCACTCCTTCGGATGAAAGAGATGGGAGTTAAGATGGGCACAGCCAGAAACGAGAAACTTAGTGAGCGTGTAAAAAGACTTATCAACCTACACATAACTGGTACCGTCAGTCGGTGGACATAGCGAGACTTCATGAGGATGGGATCTGAGCACCTATGGACATTTTCGGAATGCAATGATGGTGACCCGCAATTAACTCAATAACAATTCTGAAATCAAAGTGGAGGGAGTCGAAGATAGTGGACTTCTGTACATCTTATTTGCACTATATCCAATGATCACATGAGATGCCAAATAAGTTATTTTATTGCTTGGGTAGCACTTATGTTTGTGAACAATTTTTAAAAAAATTTAAGTGGACCAAGTCAAAAGCATGAAAGTGATTAACTGCACACACATTTAGAAAACATACTACGCATTGGTGTTAGTCAAACACCACCAAACATGGACAACCTTGTGCGTAAAATTCATCTCATTAAACCGGTCAGCTTTCTATCTATTATTTATTGTTGAATTCTCACCTTCCCCTTTCTATCTCACCCCTTTAATTTCATCCCACTTTCTTACATTACAATCTCTTGTGAGCGCAAATAGGCAATTTATATAATGGGCTCATAATGTGATGGTCTGGCTGTCGGCGTATTCATATTTTTCAGATCCAACCCTAAGATAATACGGTTGCTAACCCATGGCTTATAGTATATACTCCCATAAAATATCATAGCACAAAAACTAAAGCTGACAATAATCAAATCTTACACATACATAACATTCTTATATGGCACAGAAAAGTTGACACTATATAAGTAAACATAACACTACACTGAAGCTAATAAAATATGGATTATTGAAAAATGCAACGAATCAAATGAATGAAGAAGAAAACAATTAATGAAATTTTGGACGAAACAGAAATAAAGAAAAAAAAATGATGACCCCAATTCAAACAAGACAGATGAAATGTTTGAGGACATGAATGAAGAGACACAATAATTTACTGAAAGTGATCTTAGAAAAGGTAAAATACAAGGTAAGAGAGGTAGATGCAGACACTGACTAAAGGAGAGTGATAACATTAATTAATGAATAAGAGATTTGATGAAAGCATGAACCACATAGATAATTCACTGAGAAATGGTAGTCAACAGACAGTACGAAGAACACAAAATGGTGTTGATGATAGTGTTAAAGGTATTATTTTCCTCTTATGTGTAAATGGGCTTAAATACGTGATTAATTAGAATGCAATTTTATATCATAGAAAAACAATACTGCTTATATGTGCGTGATTGCTAACTAAAAAAAATTCTACTTTCTATTCCATTCAGCTGCTGTTGCCGAGCAAATGAGAGTGTGGGGTAAAGAAGGGACTGAACTCATGCATTTTCTCTATTTTTGTTTCTCTCTTGGAGGATTTCTCTCCCCTTTATACTCAGAACCGTTCCTGGTCAAGGAGTCGGCAGATAACTCTACTTTCGGTAGTCTCATCAACTACACAGATCTGTCAACAGTTATCCCCGAACCACAGGCTAAAACAACAGATGTCCATTATGCTTTCATAATTACTGGGATAATCTGTTTTATTTCTGGGATACCATGGTTTATTCTTTATCTGCAAGATAAATTTGGCTTCATAAGGGATGTATTTCGTCATGACGGTGTCATTTCTCAGAGAAAGATACACACACCTATTTTGCTGTACATGATTGTTATGATCTGCTTCATATTTTCAATGTATTTTTCTTTACATGTAGGATTTTCTTCATTTCTAACTGCGTTTGTTGTGAAAAAGTATAACGAATCTGAATCTAAGGGAGCTCATGTCACATCAACATTCTTTGCTTTAACTGCTGCTTCGCGATTTGGGATGATGTTTATCTCTCACATAATCACTGCAGTACAACTTCTATACATGTCTTGTTTCCTTACGATCCTCACCGTCATATGTTTCACAATCAGCGCGATGTTCTCCACAGTTGATGTACTTACAATTCTCACAGCAGTACTTGGATTAAGCATCTCCCCTCTAGTTCCTTCTGTCTTCTCGTGGATAGAATCTGATCTGATGAAAGTTACGTCACGTGTGTCTGCATCTGTCATGGTTACCAATTCAGTGAGCTCAATGATAATTCCAATTTTTACGGGATATTTGATGCAAAACGTCGATACAATGTGGTTCTGTTACCTGCTGGTCGTAGAGGCCATCATAGTGTGCTTGTCCTTCTTGATTTTCTTTGTGACATCCAAGTTTTTCACAAATAAGCGCTATGAATGCATTCCTTAAATCTACGGAAATTACAAAGCGTCAGTCGATAATGACAATTCTTAGGTGCTATCGTCCAGAAGTTTGTTTGATTTAGTTAGAAGTAAAACTAAATTACTTTTATGCTCAACAGCATATGCTCAACAACAATTTGTAGATGGATAAAACCTAATGCAGATATATGGTTATAAATACATTTCAAATACTAGGGCACAATATTAACATCACATGGGAGATACACCGCAGAAATAAAAAGCAGAATAGCTCAGGCCAAAATAGCATTTCAGAAAATGAAAAATATCTTATACAACAATTTTATGTCAATAGAAGTGAGAAAGAGAGTTCATCGGTGTTATATACAACCAATTCTGACTTATGGAAACGAATCATGGACAGTAGACAAACAAATAAAAAGACGGCTAGAGGCCACAGAGTTGGGATTTCACAGAAGAATGTTGAAAGTTTCCTGGACAGCTAAAAAGATCAATGAGAAAATTCTCAAAGAGGCCAACACAAAAAGGAAGCTCCTAAAAACATCAGAAAAAAAAACACAATTTTTCGGGCACGTCATGAAAAGAGGAAAGTTGGAATACTTGGTTACAACAGACAAAATACAAGGAAAGAGAGATCGCGGACGACAAAGAGAGAAAATACTAGATTGCTTGGTGTCATGTCATGGCAAACAGTCAACAACAGAACTGATACAATGCACTATAGATAGAAGTTGTGGAAGGACATGATCGCCTACGCCGACCAGTATGGTACATGATGATGGTGCTGATGATGATATATGGTTATAGTAGCTCGGTTTTTTTGCAATAATCCCTTATTCATATTCTCATTTAATCTTGAATATTCTGGATTATGTTGCGGTTTTCTAGACCGCACCTTATCAGTCGTCGTCTCCATATTTAAATTGAGATCATTGAGTTAGCTCGATTTTAGAATGTACTAACTGCAGTAATTCTGTTAGTTTCCACTCTAGATTTTACTCTTATTTCCGTCTGGTAAAATAAACTTCTTCTTTCTTTTCTTTTTTGACTATCATCGTCGAGGAGAGATATATTGTGCAGTCTTTTGCTCTTCTGTTGACCTTTGATGTGTTATGTTTCATAATTTTTAAAATAATATTCCATCAATCTATATTTTTGTGGTGGGCCTTAGATTCTGGTGTTCTCGCACCGTTTATTCAAGGCTTTTTGTGTTATTTTATAGTTCTTCTGTGATAAAATGAACGAAACTACGAATTTAATATATTTATTACCCAACTAGGGAAATATCCCTTTCACGTGCTCAAGATGGCCACTAGACCTCAGTCATGTTGACATTCCATTGGTAAAACTACGCAGTCTATAGACGTCGTGTATGCAAAGAAGGCAGTCTTCAAACTTTCGTGCCTAGACGTTTGTTTAATGAAGCGCTCTGCTGCAGGTTTCTAGTACAAGTTTGCTGGAGAGGCGCTACTAACGTGTTTTGGTTTCAGTAACCTTTACTAATCCACGACATGAGCTGGTGAAAAAAAATAAAAAACGACAGAAACGATTGATTGCGAATTCAGCATAGATACACGAAACTCAGTGACACCGCCGAAGAACTTGAGAAAATGGATGCTCTATTTATCTAATTAATATAAAATCACAATTCAGAACCAGTACAATGCTATAGAAAAGATACAAAGCATTGATGAACAGTGGAAAATGCTAAAAGAATCAATTCAACAAACATCAAAAGAGTTCATATGACCAGTGAGGACAAATTTAAGAAAGAAATGGATGACAGATGCCATTTTGCAGCTAATGGATACAAGAAGAAATAAAGAAAATAAAGATAAGTATAAGAGATTAAATAAAGCAATAGTAATAAAATGAAACGAAGCAAAAGAAGCATGGCTAAAAGAGAGATGAAAAGAGATTGAAATGCAACAAAAAGGGGATGCTAAAGCTATATATAAACAGAGTGAAGAATTAACAGGAAGAAAAACGCATAAAAAACTGGATGTTTAAGATCAAAGGAAGGAAAACTGTTGATTGAACAAGAAAGCATAAGGGAACGATGGACAGAATACATTAAAGATCTTTATAATGTGGAATGAACAGAAGTAAATATTAAGGATAATGGAGAAGGGTCAGAAATACGCAGAGAAAAAGTGGAAGACGCCTTGCGCAATATGAAAGAAGGAACATCTCCTGGACCAGATAATATAACTAAAGAAGAGATTGAATCCATGGGTGATTTTGGAATAGAAATAATAACATATTTATTGAATATCTACAACAGCAGATATATACCAGACAACCTGCTCAAATCAATATTCATAGCCCTACCAAAGAAATCTGATGCGATGATCATCGCACAATAAGCCTTATGAGTCACATGACTAAGATATTACTAAGAATCATCATGCGAAGAGTGCGAAACAAAATCAGTCCAGAAATTAGCGATGAACAGTGTGGTTTTGTTTGAGGTAAAGAAACGTGCAATGCCATATATATCATAAGATCGTTCGTAGAAAAAGCCATAGAGGTGAAATCAGATCTATACCTATGTTTCATAGATTAAACCAAAGCATTTGACAAAGTAAAGCACCAAGAAATAAACAAAATTTTAGAAAGCATAAACGTAGACAGCAAAGATCTAAGAATAATAAAGAACATGTACTGGCAACAAACAGCGGCCATAAGAACTGGAAACCAATTGGGAATGTTTCAACAAATAAAACAGGGTGTTAGACAAGGTTGTGTGCTGTCACCAGATTTGTTTAATATTTATAGTGAGATTATTTTAAGATTCATAAGGGGCATGCCTGGAATAACAATTGGAGGTCATAATATAAATAATCTAAGGTATGCTGATGATACAGTCTTAATCGCTAAGAGTGAGAATGAGTTACAAGAAATGTTGGACATTGTAGTGAAGGAAAGCAAAAATAAAGGACTCTGCCTTAATAGCAAAAAGACAGAAGTAATGGTAACAACAAAGAAAAAGACATCACCTCAGTGCAAAATAAAGACAAGTGGAACAATATTAAAACAGGTAAATGAATTTAAATATTTGGGAACTTTGTTAACCTCAGACGGAAGATGTACAAAAGAGGTGAGTTTCAGAATGGCTCAGGCAAAAAGCAGCTTTCCAGAAAATGAGGAAGATGCTATGCAATCCATTTTTGACAATCGAAACAAGAAAAATCGTTCTTAAATGTTATGTAGAGCCAGTCTTAACATATTGATTTGAATCATGGACAATAGGACAACAGACAAGAAAATCACTGGAGTCTGTAGAAATGTGGTTTTATAGAAGAATGTTGAGAATAGCATGTACAGCTAAGAAGAGTAATGAAAATGTTCTAAAATAGGTCAGAGCAAAAAGAGAGCTAATTTCTAATATTAGGAAGAAACAATCATCATTTTTTGGCCATGTAATGAGAAGAGAACAACTGGAATATATTGTAACAACTGAAAAAATTGAGGGACGAAGAGATAGAGGGAAGCAAAGAGAGAAAATACCAGACAGCTTAAGAGAATGGCTTGGCAGAAGGTCAACAACAGAAATGATAAATAACTGTCGAGAATGAAAGTTGTGGAGAGACATGATCACTTACGCAGGTACTCGGTGATGATGATGATTTATCTAATTGGACAACAATCGACACGAGAAATACAGACTTAACCATCCCTCTCACCCCACCCCCTTGTCACTAGTGGCTGTCACAAAAATAACAATCCGCATTCCATCTGGAACTTATAGTTTCATTTTTGTTACTTGATGACTCTGTATCTTACATTCAATATAAGTCCACCTCTGAGGCTCTATTTCAATAAAACAAGATGTTTTAGTACAATTCGAGTCTCTGACTCCTATTTATAGATTAATGCCAGTTTGACTCTTTGGAAGACGTTACAATTAGTTACTTTTTCGATAGCGAATAGAAGCTCTTTGACTAGGGTCTCAGTTGTTTGAAATTGTCTTCTAAGACGTGCTGGACTAAAAAAAAAAAAAGAAAAAAAAATTCGACAGAACTTGTTCGAATGTTGATGTCACCATGGCGGCTTCTAATCATTACGTAGAACAGGGAAAACGATTCGGATTAGTGTAAGGACATCATCCTGCTTGATTCCATATTTCATCTCATAGGGCTGGGATGATCTGCCACAGTACTGGATAGTAGCAGATATATTGTCGTGAAATGATTTGATCGGATAGAGTAATGTATGTGAGCAGCCATCATTATCCTGTTTAGACGCGCTCTGTTCACAGTATCAAAAGCATTCCTACGATGATAATAAATATAGTACTTCTCTGTTCTTTACACTTCTTCTCCAATAAATAACGGACAGTAAGACCTAAATAGGTAGTTGACCGTCCAGGTAGAAATCTATAATAAATCACAATAATTTGGATAATGTCAATAAAATAAGTAAACTACAGTAAACAAATATTGATGTTTTAAGTAATCGTACAAATCTTCATAAGTGTGTACATTTGAAAGTTGTATGTATTTAGAATGTCAGCACCTGAAAAGGAGATGTACCAAATTGGTTCATAAAAATAAATACAAAAAAAGCGAGGAAGATTGATGAACAAATAAGAAAGTGTGTATCAACTTCATTTTTTTTGTAAGTCAACGGAGGATCAACTCTAGGCCTCTCCATTTACTTTGGTCAGTAAAGCGATGTCGGTAGACCTTGCTCCTGAACGGATTGTGCTGAGGATGCGGTTCCTGTATGGATTATCTGCACATGTATTGGCACATTTGAGCTCCTTTGGGTTTTTCTTTTGTGGGCCTTGTGGCAATATATATGCTAATTTATGCTTGTACGCATGCATTGTTACATACACATGTTTATTTTTACACATCGGTTCGGGGTGCATACACAGAGTTAGATTTGCATGATTTATACATATCCTGTACCCACCTCCCCATATTTTTAGAACCCTTCCTTTCCGTCTTCTCACTTGACAGCCTGGTCAGTGAGATTTATAGTTGGTCATCCTGCCGTATCAATTTAGTTCATTTGAAGACTGACCACGCTCAGGAACACAGGGAAGTGACCCTTTTTTATTTTCCTCTCTTGAGTATCTAGCATATTATCGCCATGTAGTTAGATTTGTTAATATATCCTTATATATTTTGTGTGTTTGTTGTTCGTCCAGATGAAGGCCTACTTGGCCGAAACGTCGACTTTTGTTTCGTCCATTACCACGTAAAGCTGTCACCATACCACTTTTTTCTTCTTTTTTTAGTATTGCTATTATCATCAGCTTTACAGCAGCTTTGCATCTCTACGCATCTTGGAGCATCTTGATGCCTTTACCTCTACCGGTTCCCGTATGGGTGATGTTTAAATTGTGCCGGAAGTCCAGTTACGTCATAAAATCAGAGATAACTGATGTCCAGTTATTATAAATGGCAATTTGATCCGGTATGGCGAAACATTACCAATAAAGCGTTATGATTTGTTATGTAAAAAGACACTGTGGAATGCCTCCACTTTAGTTGTGATTTTTTCTGCTTCAAGCGGTTAGTATGAAGATCGTAAAATATATTGTATTCCAGACCTTGTAAATTGTAAACAAATTAAAAGAGAGTGGCTCATGTTCTCACCGTCCAGAGAAAACGTGCACTATTTCCAGTTCACTCTATTTAGTGAAACACTGAAATGCAGTGCTTAGTTTGCAGATAAAATTTCTAGCTGGAAGAATACCTCGCACCAAATGAAATGACAAGAAGACAGTGAGACATATCGGGGTTGTGTACAGACGCTGGATACAACTGCTACAGCAACAAGCTCCTGTATCCATAATTGGATAATTATTGTTCAGAGAAACAACTAATAACTTAAAGCTAACACAGGAACAATACAAAATGCTGACTGTTGGAAAAGGAAGTAGAACAAATAAGACAATCACATGATTGTAGAAACGCTACTTTAAATTAAAAAAAAACACAAAACGAAACGTCATTTCTGATAATTACTACAATTGATGACTATAAAAGAGAACTCTACACCCATTGATGTAAAAAGAGGAGTAAGACAGGGATGCATCCTATCACCAAGCTTGTTCAATCTATACACTGAGCAAATTTTTAAAAACATCATAGATGCCAGGTCTACAAATTAATGGAAAGATAATCAATAACCTAAGATATGCTGGCGATATTGTACTACTAGTAGAAAATCCATAAGATCTACAACAATTACTTCATGAAATAAACATGACAAGCAAAAAATATGGACTAGATATGAATATCAAAAAGACTAAAACTATGATCATAAACAAAGAAGATATTAAAAAACCACAAGTGGATATCAAAATAGAAGGAATAGACCTGGAGACAGTTCAGAACTACAACTACCTTGGACATACTATAACCAGTGAAGGAAAATGTACAACTGAAATAAACAAAAGAATAGTTCTTTTGTTTATTTCAGTTGTACATTCTTTTGTTCTTTTGTTTATTTCAGTTTCATCATCATCATCATCATCATCATCATCATCATCATTATCATCGTCATCATCGTCATCATTACCATTCTTCAGGAAATAACATAATTCTAGCATAAGTTCTGCTGTCCATATGTACTTCTAGAAGCTGAGTAATAAGATAGACATATTTTTTCTTCTCTAACAAAACGACCAACAGATTACCAATAATTTTTCTAAATAGCAAAAGCTAGATTTGATTGAAGACATTTTAATTATTACTTTATTACTGTTTCTTAAGTATATGAAATATAAAAAAGAGAAACTCCATACAAATATCTCCACAGTTTTCGATTTTGTAGATATATGACAGTAAAGTAGCTAGAGAGAGAGAGAGAGAGAGAGAGAGAGAGAGAGGTAGATAGAGAGAGAGAGAGAGTTACGATAACTGCGATGTAAACGTCGATGTTCTTTTGCATTTGTGTTCAATGAAGAAAACGTGTTTAATAATTGCTAATTTATTCTTAAACGTACATTTAGAAACCTTTAAGACGTTATTTACGCATTTTTGGTGCAGTTGATAGGGTAATTAAATTGTGGTGTTGGATAGTTTTGTTTTACTGAAATCAACAAAAGTGTCATAATTTAACTTAATTAAATTATGGTGTTGGATGGTTTTGTTTTACTGAAATCAACAAAAGTGTCATAATTTAACTTAATTAAATTGTGGTGTTGGATGGTTTTGTTTTACTGAAATCAACAAAAGTGTCATAAATTAACTTAATTAAATTGTGGTGTTGGATGATTTTGTTTTACTGAAATCAACAAAAGTGTCATAATTTAAATTAATTAAATTGTGGTGTTGGATGATTTTGTTTTACTGAAATCAACAAAAGTGTCATAATTTAACTTAATTAAATTGTGGTGTTGTATGATTTTGTTTTACTGAAATCAACAAAAGTGTCATAATTTAACTTAATTAAATTGCGGTGTTGGATGATTTTGTTTTACTGAAATCAACAAAAGTGTCATAATTTAAATTAATTAAATTGTGGTGTTGGATGATTTTGTTTTACTGAAATCAACAAAAGTGTCATAATTTAACTTAATTAAATTGTGGTGTTGTATGATTTTGTTTTACTGAAATCAACAAAAGTGTCATAATTTAACTTAATTAAATTCGAGGGGTTCGAAGATGCAATGTAAACAGTACCCCCTCTAAATTGCTGGTAGGAAATAAATCCAAAGGTTATCGAAAAGTCCGTATACAGACCCCCAAAATGCAAAGGGACACCCATGTGATTGTCTATTCGCACCAATCGACCCAGTATGAACATCATAACAACTAACATCTTCTACCTTTCAGCTGCCTGTCTAACATAGGTCTTCAACAAACACTTTCCATTCTATTTCTTGCCATTCTTTTAAGATCATTCCATGTCTTCCCCATCATCTTCATCCCTGCTTCTATCTGTCTTCTCCAAGAATTCCTTGGTCTTCCTCTTTTTCTTTTCCCCTGGGGATTCCATAAAAATGCATGTCGTGTAACACTCTCAGTTGGCTTCCGGAGTGTGTGTCGTATCCAACGCCATCGTCTTCGCTGTATCTCTTTATTCACTGGTATTTAACTGGTACATTTCCATAATTCTATGTTAGAGATTTTGTCCTGCCATTTCCATCCTTTTATTCTGCGTAAGGTGCACGTGGCCGTGCGGTTAAAACTACAGTTCCGCTAGCTGAAAAGCCGGCGTACGGTGTTGGAAGCCCGCGGTAGACAGAAATGATTTTTTCTATCGGGGGTGAAATAAAAATCCTGAGTCTCACACGTCGTGGCGACTGCTTGACCAAGCGGCCTTTATCCCTCGGGTTCTATCGATGCCCCCCCCCCCCCCCCACATACACCAGCAATGGTACTATGTGTCGTAAAGATAGTTTTTTTTTATTCTGCGTAAGCATTCATTAATGAAAGTCTATTTTTTATGTTTTGATTTAATGAGGACTTCCGCTGTAAAGATGGTGGGATCTAGGTCACGTTCTCTTGTTCACTGCAGTAAGTGCATTCGGAAGCTGATTAATTTCGGTTCTACGTTGTACTTTTCTGCGTTAAAGTAAAAGTGATGATCTTCTTATTATATCTGCGCCGCTAAAGCGATGTTGTACGCCGGCAACAGCCCCTTTTTGAAAAATCAAGTGTTGTGAATGCGACCTTCCAACGTCTAGACTTGATCTGCGCTTTACGTCACATTGGTGCTGTTCATATCCGTTGTTGGAATTCCTAGACGCAAGTTATTTCCATGTTACTTATCAATGTAAACTACTTCGTCAGCCGCAGTTTTATCTCTTTACGGAATTTGCACAGTGTTTTGTTCGTCTTAGGCTGCTTTTACTAGAGTAATCAGAAATCGAAAGGGAGCGAAATTGTGTGTACGACTTTTGTGTGTGCTACGTCATCATAATGGTTCATCGTATATGCCTTGACTCTAGACCGGCCGAACGCTAATCTTACGGTCGGTTGTTTGATGTGCGACGGGGATAATCTGACGACTAACTGTGTGTCTATATGTTCGGAATTGGAGTCAACAACGATGGCCTAACATCATCAAGTGCTCTACATTTTTTGAAAATATGACGATCATCATCGTCAAGAGGACGTGAACTCCCGGTATATGGTGGATAGGCGGCGGGAACAATTGAAGGCTATGCATGAAAAGTGTTCCTTGTTGCAGTTTCCTCATATTCCACGTCCAGCTTGTTGCATGAGCTAGTGAGTTAAGTGCTCTGTGCACACCGTGAGCTGTGCGTCTCATCCGTTTTGATCATGTTTCGATATTCCAATTGCTTGTGATGAATGATGATATTGTATGACAGGGAAAAGTTGGCTGTGTTCACTTTCTGCGCGGTTTCGCCTTATGTCTTTTGGCGTGTGCTGAGACTGCTATAATGGGGACTACAGTTATCTTTCTTTGTTTGGGAGATGAGATTCGAATGATTCCGCTGGCACAGGCGGTTGAGCAATTATGGATTTTAATACGTTTGCAGTGATACCGGGGCCTTCCATAACCAAATAACCAAATAATGAAAGTCTGTATCTAGTTATTCTCCATGTCTCCAACAACTAACATGGCACAAATAAAGTTAGATCGGCATCAAAATAAAGAAAGCAAAAACAATTCAAAATTGGAACCCTAAAAAAAACTCTATATCAAGCAGGAAAATTAGAGAATGTTGAAAATAAAATAAAAAAGAATACAAATTTTATGCTAGGGATGAGTGAGTTAAGACGAACAGGTGCAGGAAAAATAATATTAGATAAACATACAATCATAAAATCAGGAGCTATGAAACAAGAAAGAGGAGTAGGACTGATGTTAGATGAAGAAACAACAAAGGCACTTTTATGTTATTTGAATATTTCAGACCTAGTATTACTAGTAGAGGTGAAAGATAGATCAATCAACAAAAACATAATACAAGTGCATGCACCAAAGACTGATAGTTCTAAAGAAGAAATACAGTTATTCTTTTAAGACTTAGAAGTTTTCATGAAACACACAAAAGCACATGAAATGAATCTTAAAAAATATAAAGCAAAAAAAAATATAAAGGACAAAAATGTGATATAGTTGTTGAATATGAGCTAGGGGAAAGAAATGAAAGAGGCAACAATAGAATGGCCAAAATAATATAACATGATCATAGGGAACACATGTGTTAAATAACATCACAGAAGACTTGCAACATGGAGGAGCACAGACCAAAAGACATTCAATCAAATAGATGCCATACTTTTTAGAAATACATACAATTATCATCACAATCATGTCCCATACCGCATGTCCTTCCACAATTCTCTATTCACAGTATATCGTATTAATTATGTTGTTGACTTTTTACAGTGTAATTACTACACAGGGCTCTTAATTGTATCATTATTCAGCTGATACATGTTTATACGCATGTACTATACTTATTTGAAATATAAAGTAAATCTGCTAACGCCAGGTGGTAAATGCATATAATTATAAAACCGTTATGTATTTTGCTCCTTTAATTGAATTACTATATGAGTACCTTTGACTGTTGGAACTGGTCTTGTTTGCTGGTCGTCTAGCTTGGTATTTCCAGAAGTTTATGTAAGTAGATTCTGTTAAATTTTACGAGTTCCGCTACACGAGTCCCATGATATTGCCCATACATCCTGATGCTTGATCTTTGTTATGGTTATGGTTAGTCGAAGGTCTCGGTATCACTGCAAACGAATTAAAATCCATAATTGCTCAACCGCCCGTGTCAGTAGAATTATTCGAATTAAAACTTTTCTCATCGAAGGATCCAAACAAAAAATGGTAGCCGCTGTTATAGCAGCTACAGCACACACCAAAATACATAAGGCCAAGCGGCACCGAACGTGAAAGTAGCTGAACTGTCCTTCGTCATACGACATCATCATTCATCGTAAGCAATCGGAAAATCGAAACACGATCCGGATTAAAAACACAGCTCACGGCATGCACAGAAACTCAGTAGCTCCGACAGCAAGCCATACTTGGAATATGAGGAAACTGCAACAAGGAACACTTTTCAGGCTGAGCCTCAATGGTTCCTGCCGCCCATCCACCATTTGGACCGGAAGTCCTTGATCTTTGTCTAGTTGTTTACCAGGTACTATCCATGGTTGAATGTCCAGTAGTGCTAAAAATGATTAAAAATAGAAATATAAAATGTATGTACCTCAACTCTAATTCTCTCCCAAAAGACCTAAAAAAAATTCGCTGAAGTGGAAAAATACCACTGAAGATACTGATATGAATGTGTGATATGAATTGGCAGAACTGTTAACAACCCCCGGTTTGCTGAAGACATTGAAAATTTAGTTCAGAAACTAAACAAGAAAATAACAAACTTGAAACAGCGATTAGATAAAACATCTCCATATAGCATGGAGATGATTGCTGAAAATAAAATTAAAACAAGTGATTACTAAAAACCCTAGGATCATTGTTGCCGAAATAATAATAAATAGACAAGACGACATATCTAAATACCTAGGAGCGTTTGTAGAAACTTCAACAACATAGCGTTTCAAAACGCACAAAAAAAAAACGTTTCTTTAGGCAAAAGTTTGGAAAAAAATTAATCTGAAACGTATTTGAAAGAACAAGAACATCACTCTTGGCTCTAATTCTTCTTCATCTTAGCATTATTCTGCTAAATGGGCGTGGGTGTGTTGTTTCAATAGTTTACGACAAAACTGTAATAACTACGACTTTTGGCACGACACGTCCTTCGGCGTGGGTAAATTTGCTTAACAATATCTGCCCCACAACGGCCATTTTTGCCTACTTTTTGCTACTCGTGACTGCCAAGGGTTCTTTAACCTTTGCGAGTAAACACAAGACCTCTTATGTTGGCAATTATTCAAGAGGGCGCTAGATCTCACTACCCATAGACCATGGAAGGGTAAAGCCACGAAGAAACAACGGATTCAAAATGAAAAATCTCCCACCATTTGTGGCGTCTTTCGAACCCGTTACTGTCTTGTTTAAAGGCTTTTAATTCTTTCCGTACGGAAGCTTTTTATCATTGCAACAAAGGAGATTTCATAGACACGATAAGTCACAATTTTAATAATCAAACTACATATTTATATGTATCTACTACATAACATGGGAGTCGCGATAGCTCAGTGGTTAGTGAACTAGACTACCACGGACAAGGGGTAGGTTTCGATCCCAACCGACGGCTTCCGGGTTCACCCAGCCTTAAATGGGTACCGGATTTTTTTCTGGGAAAGTAAAGCAGCACGGGCGTAATACTGACCACACTACCCCAAAAATCATGTGCTGAAGGTCTGTAAAATATAGGGTCACTAACACCATATTTCCCAATACGCCATTTGGCGTGACGGGGTACTTTACTTTTACTTTTTTACTACATAACATATTATATATGAACTTTTGGATAATTGAACATGGTAATAGATTTCACCAATACCAAGATGATACAAGACGTAGAAAGAATATGGCTTGATAACAGTTTACACTAATCAAGTTAAGAGTGACGGACTGTGCGGCTAAACGTACAGAAAAAGGTAACTTACCACAAATTCCACTTACTGTAGGCTCTAAAATCAGCCTGTTAAACATACTTACTTTATCTAAATTTCTATACTCTTGCAAAACATGGATCACTACAACTGAGCTGCAGAAGAAAATACAAGCAATGAAGACAAAATATTATCGTAAGATTTTGAACATATCTTAGATTGTGTTATAAATAAAACAAAAATTGCAAAATACTACTATAAGCAATTGAAGTACATAACGATATTTTGACTCTTGTGAAGAAGGCAAAATGAAATGTTTTGGCCAAGTATCTCACGCGATCGCCTGGTCCAACAAACACCAATCTACAAGGATCTGTGAAAAGAGCACGACGGAACTGTAGGCAGAAAAAGAGATTGGAAGATAACTTCAAATATTGAACATGACTCGATTTTGCAGTCGCGGAGAATTACTGAAGATAAAGAGAAATGGAAGTTGACGAAATATGTCAGTGATGCCCTAATAACTCCTGGGGATATGGGCTGAAGAAGGAGAAAAATAAGTGAAATGAATGAGCGTATGTAAGTAAAAAAAAAAGTAAAGTACCCCCGTCACGCCAAGTGGCGTATAGGGAAATATGGTGTTAGTGACCCTATATTTTACAGACCTTCAGCACATGATTTTTGGGGTAATGTGGTCGGTATTACGCCCGTGCTGCTTTACTTTCCTAGAAAAAAATCCGGTACCCATTTAAGGCTGGGTGAACCCGGAAGCCGTCGGTTGGGATCGAACCCTACCCCTTGTCCTTAGTAGTCCAGTTCACTAACCACTGAGCTATCGCGGCTCCCAATGAGTGTATGTGTTTTCCCAAATTTGCAAGTGATTTGTTTATAAAACAATCTTACAATTAAGAACAGTTATATTTCGGAAAGATCTAGTCGATATGAAGTGAAAAAAAGAAAACAAATATTTACCCAAATATTTTATAGGGATAGAGATACAAATATAAGTGAGTGTGCTTATAATGTCTTCTTGTTTACTTAATAATGAAACATGTATACATTATACTGCAAGGTTTTTGTAAGACTTGGCATCCTCAGAAAGTAACCATTGTCATCGAGCCAAGCCAGTTGCGATCTTCTCAAGCATACACATTGAGTCACTAAGCAAACATACATTGTCTTTTGCCACCACAATGTTGGAAGTACTATGCCTATACTAGTGTTATCAATCCACTTTAATATCTTTGAAGAACAGATAATTTAAACAAGCTGTTAAAGACCAAACTTGTAAAGCAGGCACTGGAGAATGGAATCATGATCTCATTAAAAGGTCTTAACATATTTTGTAAGAAATCAATCAATCTAAAATACCGGATAACTCCTTAAGTAAATTTATAGCTTTTATATATGTATATAGACAGACATGCAGAGATAGATAGATAGATAGATAGATAGATAGATAGATAGATAGATAGATAGATAGATAGATAGATAGATAGATAGATAGATAGATAGATAGATAGATAGATAGATAGATAGATAGATAGATAGATAGATAGATAGATAGATAGATAGATAGATAGATAGATAGATAGATAGATAGATAGATAGGCAGGCAGACGGACAGATATGTAGGTAGTTAGGTAGGTAGGTCGGTAGGTAGATAGGTAGATAGATAGATGTCCTGACAAATGAAAGATTGTAGTCATTGAGATAAACAAACAAGAAAATTAAAATGACAATAATGAAGAATGATCGATGGAAGCTCTGGGACAAACCCGAGAAACTAGCACACAAAATAGTAAAATGGATTAACCTCGTCGTACATTTAACACTCCAAATGTTGCCCTGTCAACCCATGGATCTAGTAGGACACTACTACTACTACTACTACTACTACTACTACTACTACTACTACTACTACTACTACTACTACCACTGCCACTGCCACTGCTACTACTACTACTAATTCTCATCATCTTCAAGCACATGGCCTGCTGGTGCAAGTGATCATGTCTCTCCACAACTTCCGATCTCGACAGTTATTTATCATTTCTGTTGTTGGCCTTCTGCCAAGCCATTCTCTTAAGCTGTTTGTTATTTTTTTATCTTTGCTTCCATCTATCTCTTCGTCCCTCAATTTTTCCAGTTGTTACAATATATTACAGTTGTTCTCTTCTCATTACATAGCCAAAAAATTATGATTGTTTCTTCCTAATATTAGAAATTAGCTCTCTTTTTGCTTTGACCTCTTTCAGAACATTTTCATTACTCTTCTTATCTACTAATACTACTACTTTTAATTTTTAAAAATTTCACTGTTCATTTTCATCATCATCTTTATCTCCTTAATTATTTTAAAGAAAGATGAATTTGATAGTTTATGCTAAAGTTCAAGGCAAGGATATATAAACAACATAAGTTATGCGGAATATCCATCATTGGTAGATATTTTGTTTGACCAAATGAGGAAAACCCTCCACTACCTTGTGGACTAGATTCTAGTTAGAATCGAAGGTTATGGGAGTTAACCCAGAGTAAAAATCCGCAGGGAGAGACGCTAAGGCAGTTGACGGCGTTAACCGTCTTTCTGGCATCCCCTGCATCTTCTTTCAATTCCGAACGTATGGACTTTGTCCCTCCTTCGGAAATCCTTGAAACGAAGTCGAGAGGGGGATAGTGCCACTGGGTAAAGCATTATCTCCATATTCCGTGCCCAGGCAGAGTAGGCAAAGTGAAATGAGGAAGAAATTACCAATGTTTAAACTGGCATATAGAACGTAAGGACCTTGTGCCCAGGTCTTGCTAAAGCAAACACACCAACAGAAGGGCAAATTAGAACAACAGCCCTCATAGATAATGAACTAAATAGGATACATGTCGGTATTGCTGCCCTACAAGAAACAAGATTCTCAGACTGTGGCTCTGTAAAGGAAGAAAAATTATACTTTTTTTCTGGCAAGGTCTAAGCCCTGAAAAGCCACGTCTATATGGAGTAGGCTTTGCTGTACATAACAAATATATCAACTCCATAACCACGCCAAAAGGAGTGTCCGAACGCTCAATGATACTTCAGCTGCATACAAAGAGTGGATTAATAAATATTATTAGTGCATATGCACCAACGTTTTCTGCATCAGACAAAGAGAAAGACAATTTCTACCAACTTCAAATGATCATTGACTCACTTCCAAAAGAAAAGCTATTATATATACTCGGTGATTTCAACGCACGCACAGGATCTGATCAACAGTCTTGGCCAACATGCCTAGGTCATCTCGGCATTGGAAAAAATCAACGAAAATAGTCAGAGACTCCTAGAATTCTGTTCAAATTATCATCTATATGTAACTAATACCTACTTTAATGTAAAACACAAACATAAAGTAACATGGCGTCATGCTAGAAGTGGTCACTGGCACAAACTAGACCTAGTTCTTACATGAAGGCAGTCTTTAAACAACATCAGAAAAACACGAACATATCACAGTGCAGACTGCAATATAGACCATGCTCTCGTCATCAGTAAGATCAAAGCAAGAAGTAGTCGTATTTACAAATCAAGAGAGCCTCCAGCAGCCAATATCAACCTCACAAAGACTAAAATCTCATCAAATAAAGACATTTTTAGATCTAAGTTTGAAGAACTTGTAGAAGAAGCAGAAGATTCAACAAGTAAAGGTAAAGTAAAGGTAAAGTACGAGACTTGAACCGGCGTCTTAGCACGCGAGTTTCCACCCATATGTGTTCGACCACCTATCTAGAAATGTTTGGAGATTTCTGCATAGTGTCGCTTCAAGCATCGACACACACGATGTGAGGCAACATTCCTCACCTTCCCAGGGTAATACCCTGGTACCCATTTCTGCCAACGGCTGGGTCGACCGTAGGGGTATTTTTTTTTTCCAACCACGAGTACACTGCTCCCAGCGGGAATCGAACACGGGTTGTCCGAACGTCGGTAGTCCAGTCGGGTGGTTTTCCCAACTAGGCTACCGTGGCCCCCGATTCATCACGTGTAGATGACAACTTTTTGTTCACAGTTCGTTAACCTTCGCTGTAGATAAAGTCGTTAATTGAATGGCTTCGTTTCAGACATTTTTGACGTTGGTAGCTAAGGACGTAACTTGTGCAAACCGATGGCATTGGCAAGGATCATTTTGAATCTATGAAGTGGGCTCATTGTGTGTTTAACTCAAAAGCATATGTGCTTTTTAACCAAAGACCTTTTTTTGGGGACTCAATGAAGATATCCCCGATGGAAGATTAAATTGTACTATTAGTCCCATAAATTATTCGCTTCCAGAGGTTTATGATGTAAACAAAGCAGTTTTGTCATTGCAAGTGAATAATGTCCACACCTATAATTGGTCAGGATTGTGTAGCAGCAGCAGCTTTATAGCGAACACAGAAAACATCATAGGATTGTGCTGTTCTGAAACAGCTATGCCATGCTATCCTAGAATTGCCTTTAATGGGATTACTGTGACCACAAACCACTCTCCATGTGTGTGTCACATATGTACACCCCAGAAAGAAATACTGAATATAACAACATCATGTGCCGTCTGTGATATTAATGACCACAGACCAGGAGCCTCCAGTATGATTGATACAACTGTTGCACCAAGCATTTCATCAGCAGAGCCATATCTATGGAATGTTAATCTGACATTGTTCTTGAATGATGTCCAAGTTAATGAGACATCAGAATCGTGTGGCGGCAGCTACAAGAAGGGAGCGGAGAACATCAAGTTCTGCTGCTATAAAGGAGACTTGCCTTGCTATCCCAGAATTGCCTTAAATGGGATCACTGTAGTTGAAAACTTCTCCTCTTGTGTAAACTACACATTCACATCTAAGAGTGAATCAGTGAAGGTCACAAAATCATATTCTCTCTGTGGTTTTACTAACTACAGGTCATGTGGCTTCTGTTGGATTGGAAATGATAACTTACCACCACTGTGTGTCTATATGTTTGGAATTGGAGTCATCAATGACGGCCTAACATCATCAAGTGCTATGACAATCATCATTTTCGGGAGGACGTGAACTCCCATGGTATATGTTGGATAGGCGGCAGGAACCATTGAAGGCTATGTCTGAAAAGTGTTCCTTCTTGCAGTTTCCTCAAATTCCAAGTCCGGCTTGTTGCAGGAGCTACTGAGTTAAGTGCTCTGTGCACACCGTGAGCTGTGTGTCTCATCCGTTTTGATCCTGCTTCGATATCCCGCTTGTTTACGATGAATGATGATATCGTATGACAGGGAACAGTTGGCTGTGTTCACTTTCTACGCGGTTTCGCCTTATGTCTTTTGGCGTGTGCTGAGACTGCTACGATGGGGACTACAGTTACCTTTCTTTGTTTGGGAGATGAATTAGTAATTCGGATGATTCCACTGGCACGGGCGGTTGAGCAACTATGGATTTTAATTCGTTTGCTGTGATACCGAGGCCTTCCATAACCAATAACAATAACCAATAGATGACAACTGGTACTCTCTGAAAACACACATCTATAATTGCGCTCTATCTACCTACGGCCAAAAAAGGTTCTCAAAGAACGACTGGGTCGAAAAAAATGCAACAAGACTAGACCCACCAATAGCTAATAAGAAAAATGCACCACTGAACTTAAAAAATAACCCCAATCAAATCTCTAAGGATCAGCTTAAACATGCACAAGTCACTCTACAACGCGAAGCAAGAAGATGCGCAAATGAATACTTGTGAGTGAAACAGGGATGTGTCCTCGCCCCCACCCTTTTTGGTATATTTTTTGCTGCCCTCGTAAATTACGCCTTCGAAAACAGCTCAGGAGATATTTACATTCGCACAAGATCAGATGGCTCACTGTTCAACTTAACACGACTAAGAACAAAAACAAAAACAAATGTTGACCTACTTAACATTTTTTATTTGCTGACGATGCTGCCCTAATCGCTCATAGTGAAGCCACCCTACAGTCGCTGATCAACAACCTGAACAAAGCATGCGACCTTTTTTCACTGTCAATTAATGTTCAGAAGACAGTAATACTAAGTCAAGGAGACATCAAACCTATTTATTACTCTAAAAGATTGTCCACTAGAATCAATTCAGAAATTCACATATCTTGGATCCACAATTACGCAAACCAATTCTCTTGTTGGTGAAATAAACAGCCGAATTAGTATGGCAGCTACGACTTTCGGCAAACTCACAGAAAGGGCCTGGAACAACACGAAACTAACACTGAAGACCAAACTTTTAATATATCAAACTTGTGTGCTTAGCACACTATTATATGGATCTGAAACCTGGACAACATACTCAAACCAGGAAAAAAGACTAAATGTCTTCCACATGCGATGTCTCCGCAAAATAATGCACATCAGGATAAAGACAAATAGCAGACCTAAACTACGATATAGAGATATCTGTAAATCATCTATGAATTACTTCTGCATCTGTGAAAATGACTGGGAACATCTGGCAAGTAATCACACATCATGGAGAGTATGTATAAGGAACGGTATAACATCATTTGAGACTGTGCTGAGGCAAAACTTAGAAGAGGAAAGACTCATGAAAAAGGATGGAAAACCCTGTGGATCAGTGGGCCTGACTTGTTCATTCTTTGACCGCGTGTGTTTGTCAAACATTGGTAGAAATAGCCACGAGAGAAGCTGCCCGACAAAAACAAAACCTCAAAAAAATACACAATAGTCTCCAATAGACCGTCTGACAAGACGAAAAGGGCCATAAATAAATGAGGACGCCAGTCTCATAACAACTGTAACTCGTCTTTTCATGTTGATGTGTGCAGTAGGTTCATTCTTATGCAAATCCTAAAAAGAGAATTCTTTTTTGCATCAATTATTTGTACATATTGGCCCATCATTGTTGTACTTTTTATCATAGGCCCATCATCATTGTGCTAATTACAACAAACGAGTTTCTCATCATACATTTCTTCTTTCACTGGTTAAACATTAAATAATTTAACAAATAATTAATTGCTTACGACAAATATATTTTTGTGGGTTCGATGCAATCTACAGTTATATTTTAATAGAACGTTCGTTACGAGACACATTTAAACGGAAAAAAATTGCATGAATATCTGCCTAATTTGCAAACAGCTGGTTTAATCTCATTAAAACCAAATGCTTTCCGACTTATATATTCAAGGTTATACGACTAATTAAAAGTAGCTAACGTGGAAATTACAAGTACATTTGCTTATTTTTACTTATTTGGTTATGGAAGGTCACGGTATCACTGCAAACAAATTAAAATATATAATTGCTCAACCGCCCGTGCCAGCGGAATCATCCGAATCTCTTCTCCCAAACAAAGAAAGGTAACTATAGTCCCCATCGTAGCAGTCTCAACACACGTCAAAAGACATAAGGCAAAACCGCGCAGAAAGTGAACATAGGCAACTGTTGCCTGTCATACGATATCATCATTCATCGTAAACAATTGGGATATCGAAACATGATCAAAACGGATGAGACACACAGCTCACGGTGTGCACAGAGCACTTAACTCACTAGCTCCTGCAACAAGCCGGACTTGGAATATGAGGAAACTGCAACAAGGAACACTTTTCATGCACAGCCTTAAATTGTTCCTGCCGCCTATCCACCATATACCGGGAGTTCACGTCCTCTTGAAAATGATGATCGTCGCATTTTTAAAAAATGTATAGCGCTTGACGATGTTAGGCCATCGTTGTTGATTCCATTTCCGAACATATAGACACACAGTTAGTCGTCAGATTATTCTTGTCGCTCATCAAATAACAGACCGTAAGATTAGCGTACGGTCGGTCTAGGGATGTAGGATGAACCATTATGATGACCAAGTAAATTGTAACTAGCTACATTTTGACACCAATTGTAAACATCTCATCTAGAGCACTTTTAAGTTCCAACAGTCCTCTCTCAACAAAACTTATCTCATATTCTGTTTCATCAATCAGTTTCTGCCATACAATTAAACGGCTAAGAGTCACGTGTGCTGATATACTGGCGGATGCCCCATACTTTCGAAATTATAAGTAATTATTAAACAGTAACCGGGTGTAATACCGACCACATTACCCTGAAAATCATGTGCTGAAGGTCTGTAAATTGATCGTCACTAACACCATATTATCTAAACGCCACTTGGCGTGACGGGGCTCTTTACTTTTTTTTTTTTTTAACATCAAACAGCAACAACACGAACGGATTTAGGTACATGTACACACTTATTCTGAATAGCAAAGCAAGCCCTCGGGTGGGAAACAACAGGTAAGAGAAAAAGAGGAAGACCCAGAGAGACACTGAGAAGAACATTGATCAGAGAGGCAAGAGCAGCAAGTATCGGCTCCTTCAATGAGGTAAAGCTGCTTGCACAGAACAGAGACAAACGGCGAGATTTGATAAAACATCTTTAAAAGAATTGAAAACTGCTAAAACAAAAATTCAGATAAGAGAAGGATTGGTCTTGGTCTACGCCCTATGGGCCGGCTACGGCTCGAAAGGTCAATAAATAGAGAGACACACTTATTACTCTATTTCTTTTTCTCTGTTTATCTCTCTTTCTCTCTCTCTATATATATACACATATATATCTATATATATATATTTATATATATATATATTATATATATATATATATATATATATATATATATATATATATATATATATATATATATATAATATATATATATCTATATATATATATTTATATATATATATTATATATATATTATATATATATATATATATATATATATATATATATATATATATATATATATATATATATATATATATATGGCCCTTTTCGTCTTGTCAGACGGTCTAGTGGAGGCTATTGTGTATTTTTTTGAGGTATTGTTTTTGCTGAACAGCTTCTCTCGTGGCTAAGTCTACCAATGTTTGACAAACACACGCGGTCACATAATGAACAGGTCAGGCAGTAGTATAGTATGGCATTTAGGACCCCTGAATGTGTCTTTAAAGGCACATAAATCCTTATATAAATAGTCTACACGCAGGTCGAGGCACATTTTTTGGTGCCGTTTTTTCCTTATATGAGAGTCTTCAATTTTTCTTATATGAGTCTACCCGCTCATTTTGGTTCCGGTGACCTCTCGGTTGACCTCTCGTTGACCTCTCAACCTCTCGTGGTGTTGTGAAGGCGTCGAAACGCACATTTTTCCTTATATGAGAGTCTACCCGTACATGGAAGCACATTTTTTTCCTTATATGAGAGTCTACCGTTTTTCCTTATATGAGAGTCTACCCGCCCATTTTATGTTCCGGTCGTGGTGACCTCTCGGGTGACCTCTCGTGGTGGTGTTGTGGTGACCTCCCGCGGCGGTGGTGTTGTGGTGACCTCCCGCGGCGGTGGTGAAGGGGTGGTGGTGGTATCATAACTTTCACATTCTTTGTACTTTCAATGGTGCCGTAACTTTCATAAATCTATTCTTTCTTTATACTCTCAGGCAATAAAAACAATGACGTCCAAAACAGTTTTATGCAAGTTTTAAAAAACTTCCTTTAGAATTAAAGGTAACAACTTAGGCCGTTACACATGTTACACGAAGGCGCATTACCAAACTTAGTAACTACACGGCGTTTAACGTTAAGCGAGATCAAAGAGTTACCGGTAGACGCGCAGCCGCGAAGACGCGCAGCAAGGGGCCGCAAGATCAAAGAGCTCGGTAGACGCGCAGCGAAGACGCGCAGCGAGGGGCCGCGTTTAACGTTAAGCAAGATCAAAGAATCCGCCTCCCGTGAGTACTTACTTCCCGTTAGACGGACCGCGTTTACATCAAAGGATTACCCTTGAGCACACTAATAAATTTATCGCCGTAGCCGGTAAGTGTTCATCAGGAGAGTCATTTAACAGGGGAATTTTACGATACCGATGTTTTAATGTGAGACGCTTGGGGGTAATTAACAGTGACAAGTTATTTATTTATTGTTTTATTCGTATATATCCCACAATAGATAACACAGGGGTAGACAATAATATAGTCTTTAACTATTGTACATTATAGACAAGAATAATACATAAGAAACAAAGTAGTTTATTTACAAGAAGTAATACATGATACTGTTAAATTGCTAAAGGGGAGGTGGTCACGCATGATGGATGAATGTAGGTTGTCGACTGTGCCATGATGGATGAATGTAGGTTGTCGACTGTGCCATGATGGATGAATGTAGGTTGTCGACTGTGCCATGATGGATGCATGTAGGTTGTCGACTGTGTCGGGATGGCTGTTTGTAGGTTTTCTAGTGTGTCGGGATGGATCATGTAGATTGTCTAGTGTGTCGTGATGGCTGTATGTAGATTGCCTAGTGTGTCGGGATGGATGAATGTAGGTTGTCGACTGTGTCGAGATGGATGAATGTAGGTTGTCGACTGTGTCGGGATGGCTGTTTGTAGGTTTTTCTAGTGTGTCGGAATGGCTGTATGTAGGTTGTCTAGTGTCGCATGATGGTTATATGTATGTTGTCTAATGTGTCGGGATGGCTGAATGTAGATTGGCTAGTATGTCGGGATGGCTGAATGTAGGTTCTGTCTAGTGTGTCGTGATGAGTGTATGTAGATTGTCTAGTGTGCCATGATGGTTGTATGTAATTGTCGAGTGTGCTCAAACAAATCACAGCGCCATTTAAACGTCTTTGAACACAATGGACACAGATGTTCACCAGAAGAAACTTCATTATGAGAAACCATCTGGAGAAAATCCATTATCCCTTTCGTCAACCATAATTAACATACCTAGTTTAACTTCATCAAACAAAAACATTTCGTCGTAATAGTCATCTCGTTGTAACAGTCACGTATGTCATGTCATTGTAACAGTCATGTCAATGTAGTAGACACGTATGTCATGTCATTGTAACAGTCATGTCAATGTAACAGTCATTTCGTTGTAATAGTCATTTCGTTTTATCAGAGACGTATGTCATGTCATTGTAACAGTCATGTCAATGTAACAGTCATTTCGTTGTAATAGTCATCTCGTTGTAACAGACACGTATGTCATGGCGTTTTATCAGAGACGTATGGTATGTCGTTGTAACAGACATGTCGTCTTTAGCACTTCAACGAATAACAGACAACAGTAATGGTGAACCTTACAGATAAGAAAACTTAGTTCCAAACCCCAAATTTTCGTCTCATAACTAAAATCCATCAGTTATATTAGTGATCGAACGGGGATCAATTCGTTTGTGAGCTGTGTCTGTGAGAACAGTCGAAAGGTCACTTTGTTGATACTGGAAGTCGTCATAAACGGGAGGAGCAGCGAGCGACCAGTCACCCTCATTTGCTGTTTGTTCTCTGTCACACTCTGAGCGAAATGTAGATGTTCCATCAGTAATTGGTTGTACACCGTCACACTCTGCTGAGAGAATTGTAGACGCCTGGAAGTCGTCATAAACGGGAGGAGCAGCGATCGACCACTCACCCTCATTGGTCGTTTGTTCTCTGTCATAGTCTGAGCGAAATGTAGATGCTCCATCAGTGGTTGCTTGTATACTGTGACACTCAGCTGACAGAATCGTAGACGCATCACCTGTGGCTACTCGTAGTCTGTCACACTCTGAGAGAATCGTAGACTTCAGACCCACTAAAGTCTCAAATTCAGGCTGTGTTAGTGTTATACCGTAACGTGTTGGGAATTTCAACCCCGTGTTGCCATCGTATTTTCTAAGATGAATTAAAGTCTTTGCTCGATATCTCGAAACTGAGACAGCCTTCAAACCATTCTTCTGTAGAGGCTTTACATACTCGCCATTACGAGCGGCATAGAAAAAAGCACCATCACAGTCAACATTAACAGCGGAATCACACATATCCATTCTAACGGACTCCATTCTAGAAAGCGCACGACTTGGTAGCAGGGCTCTGACTTTCTGTATGTAGCAGCACTGAGAACGGCTGCCCTTTATACCCTGTAACAAGGGGGCGTGGTCAGTCTATTTATAGTAACCAATGGAATACGTTCTATTTATAGTAACTGATGCAATACGGCATTGGACGTGATGAGACATGTTCAGAGAGCGGCCATCTTTGATGAATCATGGGAAGTTTGTCCCACGAAGCCGATGTATCCATGGAGTCATCAAAACAAATGATGATCCAGAGGGCGGGGCCTACACTGACAAGTTGGAGACAAACTCGAGTATAGCATGTTATGCTCATTAGAGGGAAGTGTTCTTGTGAACACAGGATTGGGCTTGGCAAGTAAAATATCAACTAAACTTTAGTTTCTATTACTTCTGAAATACTTTTTTAGAATCTTGGCTCTGTGATCAATAGCTAGGATGGGGGAAATAATTTTGCCACATTCTTGTATACGGTTTATGAAGCGCTCCTTGTCTATAGAAAACTGCGGCCAAGAATAATTGGGTTCGTCATTTTCATCATCGTGGATTGTTAAAACAATCGTTTCTTCACAAAAATGAACCTAGAAGAAACGAGACAATTTAGGTTTAAAAGCCAGCAAAAACTTCTAAATGAAAAACACTTTATAATAAAATATCTCTGCACAACTCTGTAGCTGATGTCATTTCTCTTTGTTTCCCTCTGTCTTTTCACCCCTCACGTTTTCAAGTTGGTACAAGTTATTACAGCGGTTCTCATTACATGTCACAACATCCAAGTATTGGATATCTCTATCGCTTCTCACCTAGTAACCTATTGTCCATGAGTCTCCTGGGTAAGTTAAACCTGCTTCTACGTAAAATTTACTCTACTCCACCTCCAGAGGATAACACTTCAAATGATTTACCAGTATTAATATTATTCCACTTGTCTTTTTCTTTGATGTTACAGTTACTTCTTTATGGCATTAAGGATGAGTCCTTTATTTTTTCGGTTTCCTTTACTATAACGTCAACCATTACTAGCAACTAGTTTCAAAATTTTCATTACACGTGGAAATTTACTATTTATCACCATCAATAAAGATAATGTCTCTACTAGGTGTGTAATAACCCAGTAATAAAGATAACGAAGGAGAAACAGAGAATATCGAAATCAAAAGGTAAACTCGACTCCAAAGCAATTACTTACCTTGGTAGCTCTATCGGTTAGTGTATCACCTTGCTGGCTGCAAGCGTATTGTTCGTTCCACGTTGCGTTAATTTGTTCAAAATAAATATCATGTTCAAAGATTTGTATATCTCTATTACCAGTCGAGGAGTGGTTGTTAATTATTTCAGTTGGAATCTCCAGTCTTCCAGCTCCCTGATTTTGAGAGCCGGTGATGTAGGTGTCAGAGGTTTCACTAGAGTTTAAAAACCTTTCACGTATATTTGTCTTTTTGAAAATTGAGTCTAAAGTTAAACCATTATTAAAATTACCACTAGGCCATATTGTCGTGGTTTGCGTGCTCATTAACAAATCACTATCTTCATCACTGTCTTCCTCTTCTGAACTTGAGTTTATTCGAAAAAGTAGATGAGCCATAAGGTATAAGTTTACCTCTACTCAATTTATAACCTTCTATTTTAACTAAATACGTGTTAACTTAACACTGGCTCTAAGTGTATGTAATATACGATTGTTTTCTTGTTCTTATAGTTTGATGTGCTTATCTTCAGATTTATCTCTCAACCACCAAAATTTCACAATTTAATTAGGATGTCTTTAATGATTTTTATTCCTTGTTATTGACACACCTATCGTGACAACATACTTTTCTATGACTGGGAGTTTACTTTTCCATGTTGATGTGAGAGTATTGGGTGAATGAGTACATACAGTCTCAATTGGTCACCAGTACAATGAGTATTCTGTTATTGGATCATAGGTCACATTCTATTTTTAGTAACTAATCAGGTATTGCATCAGAGATCAAAATCTATTTTTAGTAACTCAACATCCCCATTATAGGGGAACTGAGTAACACCATCTCTTTTTGTGAAAATTTCAGATTTCAAAGCTGGAGCAAACCATTCTTATTACAATCACAGGCCTACTACAGGACAACCCTCATCATCAGTGTGAGAGGGTGTCGTGACCTGGTAAACAATATTGTAAGGCAGTAACAAATGCTGTGGGGTTACCAAACTTTTATTAGGGAAAATATATAAACTCACAGATAAACATTTCTAGGTAAAGCTCTTAAAGACCAAAGGCTGTTGTGAAGTAGAGTCCACAGTGTTGTAGCTTCTTCGTTAGAGAGGTCTAGAAAATTTTCCAAACCACCTTCTTTTAGTAACCACTCTCCAAATTCTCTTCCGATGATACCACCGGTCCAAGTACCAAAGTCCGTTTCTAAAGTACAAATGTCGGAATCAGAGTCGAACATGTCTTTAACATGATTCTTAACTAATCGATAGGCGAGGGTATATAGAACAACAAGACGACCGAAATTGCGAATTCGATCTGAAAGTATTTCGATAACGATGGTTACAAACGTGGCGTAGATATCATGACCACCGACTCTCTAAATTATTCCAGTAAATAACACCTCATTTCTCTCCGATAATGTATATACTAGGTTAGCCATCGCTTTATAAAACTTGGAATGTTTCTTACACGCCTTATCCTATGTATGAATAATATCAACCCCCAGGAACATAAACTCCTTCATAAGTTTATCCAAACACATTCTATGGACCAGAAACGCCCACGATCCTCGCTGAGAACCCGACCAATTCATTTACCTTAAGATGGAACTGGAACCGTTTTCAAAGTTACGCTCTTCTATAATTGGTTAATCACTCTGCCGTTCATAGTAATGCTCTTTTCTGAATGGTTATAATACAGATGTCAGTCATTTCTTTGCTCCGCCTCCCATGCTAATACTCTTCTCTGGTTGGTTAATCCAGATATCAGTCGATGTTGGCATAGTCACTCGCAGATTGGATAATGTATTCATTTGTTACCAGGATATATTTAAACTAGACCCTTCAGGGCTTTCGTGTTATAAGTTTGGTTGCTTCAAGGAAAGTTACTATTCATTCTAACGGATTGAGATTCTATTTTACACAGTAAGTTGGATTGTTTTCTCTTAAAGTACGTTAAGGCTTATCGATAAAAGGTTATTCAATTTTATTAATGTGTTTAAAGTAGGTATGATAAGTATTGTTGAGATTGAAGTTTAACTAGGTATGTTAAATATGGTTGACGAAAGGGTTATTTGATTTTCTCCAGACGGTTTCTCATAATGAGGTTTCTTCTGGTGAACATCCGTGTCCATTGTGTTCAAAGAAGTTTAAATGACACGGCGGTTTGTTGGAGCACACTCGACAATTACATACAACCATCATGCGACACTAGACAATCTACATACACTCATCACGACACACTAGACAGAACCTACATTCAGCCATCCCGACATACTAGCCAATCTACATTCAGCCATCCCGACACATTAGACAACATACATATAACCATCATGCGACACTAGACAATCTACATACAAGCATCATGGCACAGTCGACAACCTACATTCATCCATCATGGCACAGTCGACAACCTACATTCATCCATCATGGCACAGTCGACAACCTACATTCATCCATCACGACATACCATACGTCTCTGATAAAACGACATGACATACGTGACTGTTACAACGAGATGACTATTACAACGAAATGACTGTTACATTGACATGACTGTTACAATGACATGACATACGTGTCTACTACATCGACATGACTGATACAACGACATGGCTATTACATTGACATGACTGTTACATTGACATGACTGTTACATTGACATGACATACGTATCTACTACATCGACAGAGAGTTCAGTGGTTGAATATAGAATCGACTCTGAGCAATCGGCGCAAAATATAGTCAGTAGCCAAACATTGAATATAAATTCGAAGGCTTCGAGATGCAGATGTGTAGAAGAATAGGGAGTATTGGTTGGAAAGAATATGCCCTTTTGCCCTACCGTGTCTAACTATTTTGACTTTGGACCTAGATTTTTAATGTTTTGAGTTCAACTTTTTAGTTATGAGACGAAAATTTGGGGTTTGGAACTAAGTTTTCTTATCTGTAAGGTTCACCATTACTGTTGTCTGTTATTCGTTGAAGTGCTAAAGACGACATGTCTGTTACAACGACATACCATACGTCTCTGATAAAACGCCATGACATACGTGTCTGTTACAACGAGATGACTATTACAACGAAATGACTGTTACATTGACATGACTGTTACAATGACATGACATACGTCTCTGATAAAACGAAATGACTATTACAACGAAATGACTGTTACATTGACATGACTGTTACAATGACATGACATACGTGTCTACTACATTGACATGACTGTTACAATGACATGACATACGTGACTGTTACAACGAGATGACTATTACGACGAAATGTTTTTGTTTGATGAAGTTAAACTAGGTATGTTAAATATGGTTGACGAAAGGGATAATGGATTTTCTCCAGATGGTTTCTCATAATGAAGTTTCTTCTGGTGAACATCTGTGTCCATTGTGTTCAAAGACGTTTAAATGGCGCTGTGATTTGTTGGAGCACACTCGACAATTACATACAACCATCATGGCACACTAGACAATCTACATACACTCATCACGACACACTAGACAGAACCTACATTCAGCCATCCCGACATACTAGCCAATCTACATTCAGCCATCCCGACACATTAGACAACATACATACAGCCATTCCGACACACTAGAAAAACCTACAAACAGCCATCCCGACACAGTCGACAACCTACATTCATCCATCTCGACACAGTCGACAACCTACATTCATCCATCCCGACACACTAGGCAATCTACATACAGCCATCACGACACACTAGACAATCTACATGATCCATCCCGACACACTAGAAAACCTACAAACAGCCATCCCGACACAGTCGACAACCTACATGCATCCATCATGGCACAGTCGACAACCTACATTCATCCATCATGGCACAGTCGACAACCTACATTCATCCATCATGGCACAGTCGACAACCTACATTCATCCATCATGCGTGACCACCTCCCCTTTAGCAATTTAACAGTATCATGTATTACTTCTTGTAAATAAACTACTTTGTTTCTTATGTATTATTCTTGTCTATAATGTACAATAGTTAAAGACTATATTATTGTCTACCCCTGTGTTATCTATTGTGGGATATATACGAATAAAACAATAAATAAATAACTTGTCACTGTTAATTACCCCCAAGCGTCTCACATTAAAACATCGGTATCGTAAAATTCCCCTGTTAAATGACTCTCCTGATGAACACTTACCGGCTACGGCGATAAATTTATTAGTGTGCTCAAGGGTAATCCTTTGATGTAAACGCGGTCCGCCTAACGGGAAGTAAGTACTCACGGGAGGCGGATTCTTTGATCTTGCTTAACGTTAAACGCGGCCCCTCGCTGCGCGTCTTCGCTGCGCGTCTACCGAGCTCTTTGATCTTGCGGCCCCTTGCTGCGCGTCTTCGCGGCTGCGCGTCTACCGGTAACTCTTTGATCTCGCTTAACGTTAAACGCCGTGTAGTTACTAAGTTTGGTAATGCGCCTTCGTGTAACATGTGTAACGGCCTAAGTTGTTACCTTTAATTCTAAAGGAAGTTTTTTAAAACTTGCATAAAACTGTTTTGGACGTCATTGTTTTTATTGCCTGAGAGTATAAAGAAAGAATAGATTTATGAAAGTTACGGCACCATTGAAAGTACAAAGAATGTGAAAGTTATGATACCACCACCACCCCTTCACCACCGCCGCGGGAGGTCACCACAACACCACCGCCGCGGGAGGTCACCACAACACCACCACGAGAGGTCACCCGAGAGGTCACCACGACCGGAACATAAAATGGGCGGGTAGACTCTCATATAAGGAAAAACGGTAGACTCTCATATAAGGAAAAAAATGTGCTTCCATGTACGGGTAGACTCTCATATAAGGAAAAATGTGCGTTTCGACGCCTTCACAACACCACGAGAGGTTGAGAGGTCAACGAGAGGTCAACCAAGAGGTCACCGGAACCAAAATGGGCGGGTAGACTCTCATATAAGAAAAAATGAAGACTCTCATATAAGGAAAAAACGGCACCAAAAAATGTGCCTCGACCTGCGTGTAGACTATTTATATAAGGATTTATGTGCCTTCAAAGGCACATTCAGGGGTCCTAAATGCCATACTATACTACTTCAGGGATCCACAGGGTTTACCATCCTTTTTCATGAGTCTCTTCTCTTCAAAGTCCTGTATATATATATATATACGGAACCATTTTATCTGTTGTTTCTTTTTGTATTCGATGACTGGTTCAATTTCGAGTTTATTCCTCAGATCAGTGTTTCTTACTCTGTCCCTTAAGCTGTTTCCTGTCATTCTTCTGACACATTTCATTTCGGTGGTCGTTATCTTTCTTATTGTTCTAGAGTCCAGCGTCCAATTCTGGCACTGATAGCATAGAGTTGGTAAAAAAATTGATTTGTAAATTGCCCTTTTTTGCTTCCGTACTTACTGCTGTTTTTCCAACAGTGGTGATACTTGGCTTATAACTAGGCATGCTTTGTTACACCTTATTTCTATTTCTATCACTTGGTTATTGTCTCGTGCTAACGTTCAACTGCCAGATTATCTGTATATGTTCTTTTATCACGTCTTGCTGAGTTTTTCACCTTATTATCAAGGTCTGTATATGTATATATATATATATGATCTATATTACTATCCAGATCTATATAGTGAACTACTCTTTCCAATTTTCTGACGATTTAGATATATGTTGCCCTCTGGGGTATTTAAAAAAGAAATATTTTTCATTACTTTTGCTGTATCCCTATTGGTTTCAAGTTCTATTCCTTCCGCCATGATTGATAGGGCACCTGTGATGTTTCGCATCTTCTTGATACTGTAACTTAGTAGCACTATTTCCATAGACATATACACAAACACATAGTACATTATAGCGCCAAAACTAAAACTGAAATAATGAAGTCTTACACATGCTCAATATTCTTGTATGGCGCAGAAATGTTGACACTATATAGCATAACATAAGAGAAAGATGGAGCTTAAAAACAGTGTATGTATAAAAAATAAAGAAGTGTGAGATTCGTATTGACGGAGAAGAAAACAAGCAATGACATTTTGAACCAGAAGGAAAAAAAAAAAAAAATGTTTAACACAATTCAAGCAAAAGAGATCAAACGTTTGGGGATATATATGAGTGTGACATATATATTTCTCATACTTATGGTTACTAAGTTGAAATTCTACTTTCTTTTCCGTTCAGCTGTTGTTGCCGAGCAAATGAGAGTTAGGCGTAAAGAAGGAACTGAACTCATGCATTTGATCTACTATTGTTTAGCCCCTGGAGTTCTGTCCCCTTCATACTCAGAACCTTTCCTGGCCAAGAAGTCGGCAGAAAACACTACTTTGGTAACCTGGCCAACTACACAGATATGTCAACAGTTGTCTATGAGCCGCACGTTACAAAACAGAAACCCAGTATGCTTTCATAATTACAAGATCTGTTTTATTTCAGGGATACCATGGTTTGTTATTAAGGAGTTGTCACTCAGAGAAAGTTACTCTTGCCTATTTTGTTGTACATTAATTTTATGATTGACTTGATGTTTTC
The DNA here is from genome assembly GCA_032433765.1 of Megaustenia siamemsis. Classification (NCBI taxonomy): domain Eukaryota; kingdom Metazoa; phylum Mollusca; class Gastropoda; order Stylommatophora; family Ariophantidae; genus Megaustenia; species Megaustenia siamemsis. The sequence goes on along the minus strand of JAVIAB010000092.1, from coordinate 112,295,990 downwards.
TATGTATTTTTTTACAAGTAGGATTTGCTTCATTTCTTACGTTTGTTTTGACATAATATAAGGAGACTGAGTCAAGAGAAGCTCCTCTCACATCTGTATACTATGCTTTAACTGCTGCTTCCCGCTTTCTCATGATATGTATCTCTCACGTACGGACTGCAGCATAACGTCTGTAAATTTCTTGTTTCCCTACGGTCAAAACCTACATCTGTTTCACAATCAGTGTGATGTTTACCGCACGTGATGCCCTTACGGTCTTCACAGCCGTACTTGGACTAAAGTACTTGAATTAAGTATATCCACTGTGGCTCCCTCTGGCATCTCGTGGATAGAGTCTGATGTGATCAAAGTTATATCAAGTGTGTCTGCGTCCGTCATGGCTTCTAATTCAGTGATTCAATAATAACTCCCATTCTCATAGAACATGTTATGCATAATGTCGGTAGAATGTGGCGCTGTTATTTACTGATCACATGGGCCGTTAAAATATTTTTTGCTTTCTAGATTCTTTTTGTGACATCCAAGTTTTTCATAAACATGAGCTATACCTTTAAATACGAGGCTTCGACCTGCGGCGATTCCAAAACGTCAGTGAATATCGAAAATTCTTTGGTGCCATTGTTCAGAAGTTGTTCTGTTATTTAGTAGATCTGATATTATTACGCACAAGAGTTAATGAGCATCTTCAATTTGCAGTTGAGGAACAGATGATGTTTGCTGTTGGCTATATTACCTAGCTTTAAGATTTAAAAAAAAACAATCCTTTTCATATTCTCATTTCATCTTTCATATTCTTGCTTTTCTCGCGATCGCTTAGCCGCATTTTTTACCATTCATCGTGTTGTCATTTAATTTGAGATCCTTGAGTTATGTTTACTTGAGCAGGTACTGATTGCAGTAATTCTGTTAGTTTTCAGCGTTGATTTTACTTTTAATCCTTTATGATAAAATAAACGAAACTATTAAGTCGTTTTTTTCATTTGATAAATTGCAGCAGATGCTTTAACGGTCTTATCATGAACACTAGACTTCAGTTATTCCCTGGCAAAATCAAGAAGTTAAAAGACGTCGCGTATTCAAGGACGGCTTTCATATCTTCATGCCTGTACACCTGATTAATACAGCGTCCTACGACAAGCACGAACCAAGCTTTGCACAAGAGGGACTACCAACATGCGTGAACTTCAGTAACGTTCGTTCAATAATCGATGTCACGTGCTGGTGAAAGAAAAATTGAGTGCGGTTTCAGCACAGATACACACAATTACTTAGCACTGGCGAAGAACTTGAGACGGTTATTTAACCGGACAACAATCGACATATGAAATATATAATTTACTATACTATCTTTATTGCGTAGTAAGTGGCTATTACAATAACAACCTTCCTCCATCTTGAACCCGAAGTTTCATGTTTATTACTTGATGACAACTTCTCATTATCAGACTATCACTGCAGCTCTTTTCAAGCAGAAGGTGGTGTTAATGCAGTGTATGGCACCACTGAATCAACAATAACCCTGGTACAGTGACGGATTAACTCAATGGACAAAGTAACACTGGCAAGTAGGCCTGCTCCATTAGGACTCCCTGCGACAAAAGATCAAAATAATATTGATTTTTTTAATTTCAAAGAAACAAATATACCAACAGTAAAACAAATAACACCAGGGCAAAAATTAAGACTAGCAAAATATTGTATCTTCTCAACATTCCTGTTAGGTGCAGAAACATGGACATTCTACAAGAAAACTGAAAAGAAATTAAAAACCTTTGAAATGTGGATTTATAGAAGAATAGGTAGAATTGAATGGAAAGAAAATAAAACGATGAAGTCTTAAAACAGCTAAACATGCAAAGTGAACTACTAATAAAATTCAAACAAGACAAATGCGATTTTTGATTTTTGGGACATTTTAAAAGACACAGCAGCATACTAAAAGTAAAGGTAATCTTGGAAGGGAAAATACAAGGTAAAAGATTCAGAGGCAGACCACGACTAACATAGTCGAATAGTATCAAAACATGGACAAGTCAGCCTATTGCAACCTGCACCATCAAAGCGCAACAATCACACCGGAATGGTGCTCAATGGCAGCCAACCTTCGAAGCGGAGACGACGCACAAAAATGATGATGAAAGAAAATACAACTTTCAGAAATTGTTCCCCAATAGTTCGATAAAATAGAATCTTCCGCAATAATATTTTAATCCCTGGATTGTTATCAATGAAAAAAAAATATTATGCACGGGGTCGCAGTGACTTATTTTTTTGTTATCCCAGTTTGAGAGACTTCCATATTTCCAAATGAATACCATAATGTTACTATTTATATTACCCAATAGAAAGTCATGGAATCATAATAACGATGTTGTTTAAAGCTGTTTAGACGTAGAACGTTTCTCTGTAAAATGTATTTTCTTTTTGTTTATTGGAAAATATGGTTGGTGCTTTGTACTTTAATTTTGACAATGGTTTATGGTTTTCATTGAAAACACTTTGTAATAAAGTGCTTTTTAGATTCGATCTTGAACGTGTTTGTTCGTTTCTTTCTCAAACTATTATTATTAGACTGTCTCGTCTTTCTTACAACATTCGTCAGTCAAGTCACTTCCATCCTCTCGCCATTGACAATTGACAAAGGTCTGAAGTATACAATAACACCAACACATGTTTATATACTATTTACAGTTAGATAGTCACAGGTTACATTAACACATTTCATGATTTATTTATACTAGACATTCCTTCTAGTCTACTGCCAATATCAATATTACTTTTCGGTTTGGATGACCGCTGAATCACACACTCCTAAAATATTATGATATATGTTATGCTTATTGCTCTTTTGTCCACCAATGCCGGTGCCGATCCTTCTTCGAAATCTATCACTCTTTTGCGTAATCAATATTATTATCTTTTTCAACCTTCTGCGATTATACTTAGTTATTTAGTCTATCTCTACGTTATTCTTATTGCGTTAACATTTAGTCAATGTTCCAGTGTTGAAATTGTTTAGTTTATCTCACTCGACAACATCATCTACAAATCGTTAGATATATACCACCCACCTCTCTCTCTCTCTTTCTATCTCTCTGTCTCTCTGCTTTACCCTTTTTATCTGGACAGAGGTGAGAAAAAAAAACACAGAGTATTCAAGACAAAAAACACTACAGTCTTCTTCATGCAATGTCTTGTTTTCTGGTTTCAGCTTATTTATTAATTCACCGTTTTGTGGGTCTGCAATTATGTTAACATTGTTCCTGCACAGCAGCGCTGACTGGCTTATTTTGTTCGTGTGTTGGCTTTTTAACATGCCAGAAGCAATTGTTTTGTTACTTCTTGATCTGATCTGGTGAATGGTGTTACTTTCATTCTCTTTCTGACATTTTCACGTCTGACTCCTAAGTCCAGTAATTCTCTAAAGAACTATATCTCTGTTGCTCAGATGTTTCTTCCGTTTTCTGCTGCTAGTGACTATGGTTGCCATTGGTAACACAATGTGGGCAAACGATGACTTCTCCATGAAGCATTTTTTGGGTCTCTTATTACACAATTATATAGCAGAATTGCTCAGTGGTTAGTGAACTAGACTACAAAGGACAAGAGGTAGGGTTCGATCCCAACCGACGGCTTCCGGGTTCACCCAACCTTAAATGGGTACCTGATTTTTTTCTGGGAAAGTAAAGCGGTACTGGCGTAATACCGACCACATTACCCCACAAAACGTGTGCCGAAGGTCTGTAAAATTTATGGTCACTAACACCATATTCCCTATGCGCCACTTGGCGTGACGGGGGTACTTTACTTCTTTCTTTTATATAGCAGAATTGGCTTCAATTGTCTGATTATTCTATTTTTCCTTTTAACATTTATTATTTATTTCTGCAATCTGCCAGTTCGGTGTAAGTATATTTCCACAACAAATTCTAAATGCTCTGAATGATTTAGGATGTGTTAATCATTAAGAATTGAGTAAGAATCTACAATCATGAATGGACTGCAGGAATATGAGGTCAGACAAGGAAATCACGCGCCTGACGCTTTCAGAATGTCAAAAAGTTAAAGAAAAATACTCGTTCAAGGGATGACCATCTCTGATTATCAGATCCTTATTCAATCACTGTATAAATTGTTTATTATCGCATGCATGAAACATTGAAGAAAGTACATCTTCACTAATTAATTACATATGCTCTGAATAACTCTTAATGTATACCCAAAGTGTGCAACTGTGATTCAAGAAATTATTGCATATTTGAGAAGGGACTGACTCGTTGGTATTAACGTCATTAGTAGGTGTAACCATGATCATGGGTAGGGTAGAGATGGAGGTATTGATTACACATATGTTGGATACCGTAACTGAATTACAAAGAGTACATGATTGTGATATGAAAGATCTAGAAAAGTGAAAGCAGAAGTGGCGTTTGCAGCGTTTGTACAAGTGAACTGACATAGAAATCACAACCATCGTAGCATTGTAAACGACCTTTGGTACCTGTGTGGTAACCTTAACCTTAGATATGCAAAATACAGTTTAGATCATTAAAATTTGAGCTTTAATTAGATTTATTTTATTTTAATTATATCCTTGCTTTTTTTACGTATTCGTGCATTTCCGTTTTTCTCTTCGTCCATTTGAGAATTGGGAACGTTCTACTATTTGCTTGCTTGTCGTTTACATATAAAGCTGTAACAAATAAGTTGTATGTTGTCCTGTGTCATTACTCCGACCAGTTTCATTGAGGCCTCGTATGATCACATATACAATAATATATTAAATTATCTTTAGAATGAGTTGATGTAAAATATCACATGTATGATTCTTTAATCCAGAATGGTGGTGGATCCAATACAAACAATGCAATATGAAGACGAAAATGAAGACAAACATTTGCTGCCACCCAAAAAAATATCTGAAACAAAACTTAATATCCTGAAGCGATGTCTACACGATCCAGTTCATAAACGAAAAGTTCTACGTTCGGCATGGTTATCGTTGATCTTCATCTCCATGGTAAGTTCATAAAAGCTTGAAATAAAATAATTGATAAGAAATCCACAATTAATATCTTGATTTAGCGAATCAGGTCGAAGAACGATTTTGAAGCCCGTTAATTAAGTTATTCCATTTTTCTATGTTAGACATAAAACAGTATTAATCGCTAAGAGTGAAAATAAGTTACAAGAAATGTTGGACATTGTAGTGAAGGAAAGCAAAAATAAAGGACTCTGCCTTAATAGCAAAAAGACAGAGGTAATGGTAACAACAAAGAAAAAGACATCATCTCAGTGCAAAATAAAGACAAGTGGAATAATATTAAAACAGGTAAATGAATTTAAATATTTGGGAACTTTGTTAACCTCAGACGGAAGATGTACAAAAGAGGTGAGGTGTAGAATGGCTCAGGCAAAAGCAGCTTTCCAAAAAAATGATAAAAATACTATGCAATCCATTTTTGACAATAGAAACAAGAAAAAAAAGTTCTTAAATGTTACGTAGAGCCAGTCTTAACATACGGATGAGAATCATGGACAATAGGACAACAGACAAGAAATCACTGGAGTCTGTAGAAATGTGGTTTTACAGAAGAATGTTGAGAATACCATGTACAGCTAAGAAGAGTAATGAAGATGTTCTGAAAGAGGTCAAAGCAAAAAGAGAGCTAATTTGCAATATTAGGAAGAAACAATCATCTTTTTTTGGCCATGTAATGAGAAGAGAACAACTGGAATATATTGTAACAACTGGAAAAATTGAGGGACAAAGAGATAGAGGGAAGCAAAGAGAGAAAATAGCAGACGACTTAAGTGAATGGCTTGGCAGAAGGTCGACAACAGAAATGATGAAGAACTGTCGAGATCGAAAGTTGTGGAGAGACATGAACACCTACGCCACCAGGCCCGGTACTTGATGATGATGATGATGTTAGACAGTTCTTTTCGTTTGGATAGAAAGATTATCAGAGTAATGTTATCTTTTTATGATGAGACAATTAAAATGTTTCTTTGTCCACGATTTCTTGAATATCCTCTATTGCAAATGTCTGTGTCATAATTTGTTCCTTGAGTCAGTACGTGATGATATGGCTATTGCACGAACGTGGAACCACACAGGATTGTAAAAACTGTAAACTGATGAAAGTAAACTATTATCGAAGAGATGATGATAGTGCATGAAAGTAGAAGCTGTGTAATTGAAATGATATAACTAATTGACATAATTGCAACGAAACGTAGCTCATGAAGATTGGCACATGAACTAAGTTATTAGTATCGTGAGTAAAATCCTGAAAATGAAGATTGTGAGTACATGTTGCAACTAGAGAGAGGTAATGGCGTCATTGAAGGGACATTTCTAAACTTTGAGAAAACGTCTTAAACGACTTCAATCATGGGTTTCTCGAGATTTCAGAGAAATGGATAAAATGATACTCAGATTTCGGAGACAAAGGAAAGGGGAGGACAGAGAGGACTCTGATATATTCGGCTGGAGAGACAAGACGTGGTAAGAGAAGTGGTTTATAGAATTAGATGGGTGGAGTTTTCGCTGGAGGATAGAGATAGATGGGCACAGAAAAAAGAGAGCGAAGAGAGGAGATAGCAAAGAAAAGTCTAGGTGGAAAGAGAGACCTGAAATTTGAGATGAAAATTCAGTCCATGAAAGCTGATTAGTCAGAAAACAACTGTGCGGAATGTAGCTAATATCGAGATATTGTTGATCCTAATTTAATACATAATCACATTATATGTAGTGAATAATAGTTCTTAGTACAACTGCACCACTATTGTGTTGCAGAGAGATTGCTGTCATCGTGTTCATTACGATTTTGACAGAAGTAAGATACTTTTTACGGTGTTCATTTTGATGTTGTTGCTTTAATTAAACAAATAACAACTGACCAAACAAAACCTAAGCACAACGACGAATTTTGCAGACAGAAAGAGAGAGTGAGAAAAAGAGAGTGTTAGTGTGAGAGAGTGAGAGAAAGAGTTGATGATAGAAAGAGAGAGAGAGAGAGTGTGTGTCAAAGAAGTCTGCGAACCACGAAGAAGATCACACTGAAATCACATTTATTACGTCATTAATACGTTGTTTGCATTGGAGCTCACAAATGTTTATTTACTTAATCAATAATTACATAATATTGTAAGGGCACTTAACGTGATAGAAGGCACATTATTAATAGAGATGAAATGATAGTATCATATCAAAGTTACATTTAACTAAAATTTCTATGTATTGGACAAGTAAAGTCATCGTTAGAATTGTGATTGGTATTTGATAGTTGAAGTATTAACGGTCTGGACAAATTTATAAAAAAAAATAAAAATGTAAAGCATAGATGTAAACAAATAAGAAAATAGATTGACAATAATAAAGAAAGGTCATAGAAAAAGTTGGAACAAACTCATAAATTAGCACACAGCAGGGAGGCGATGGATAAACTTTGTCGTACAATTACAACATTAACCCCAATAGAATCAACATTGTTTCCAAGTAATTAGGAAATCTAGTAGATCGTTACTGCTACTACTACAACTATCACTACTTCTACTATTACTACTATCACTACCACTACTACAACCACTACTACTACTACTACTACTTCTACTACAACTACAACTAATGCTACTTAAATTCCATTCGTGTTACTACTACTACTACTACTTCTACTACAACAACTACTACAATGATCACTACAATTTCCACTACTACCAAAACCACTACTACCAAAACCACTACTACAAATACTATTACTACTACTACTACCACCAATTCTACTACTATTACTACTACGACTACTACCACTACTGCTAGTACTATTACCTTTATTTCATTTTGATTTCATTTTTTTCATAGATTTATATCATGATCTTTACCTCCATCATTATTTCGAAGAAAATCAGATTTTCAGCTTTTGCTAAATTTCAAATCAAGGTTATAAACACACCATCTGTTGTTCGGAATATCCGATATCGTCAGGTAGTTTGTTGGACCTGATGAGGGTTTCAGTTTCATAACAACTTTAGTGAATATTTTCCTCATGATTTCAATAGATTCATTCTTATGCAGATTTTAAATGTAGAGTTGTATTTTTGCGCGAATTATTCTTTTATATAGTACCATTGTTGTTGTGATTTGACAAAGTTTTGACTGGTAAAAGTGAGATCTCAGCACGAAACACGAAATCCATTACACCATCCACTGTCTCAGGTGGAATTTACAACAATTTATAATTTAGTATTTGTGTACATATTATAGCAACTGGGAAAATTGAGGGACGAAGAGATAGAGGGTAGCAAAGAGAAAAGATACGAAACAGCTTAAAATAATGGCTTGGCAGAAAATCAACAACAGAAATGATAAATAACTGTCGAGATAGAAAGTTGTGGAGAGACATGATTACCTACGCCAACAGGCTCGGTGCTTAATGGTGATCATTTGTGTATAATTTTGACGAGAGTGTTATTGGCCCTAGAGCTAACGTGCTTGTTTGGTGATTAAGTGAACATGAAATAGGGCGTAGCTTGACGCATCCCATTCGACAAAACTAATAGAGGAATTAGTAGCTGACTCACTGAGCTGTGTTAGTAAAAGTAAAGAGCCCCCGTCACGCCAAGTGGCGTATATAGGGGATATGGTGTTAGTGACCATAAATTTTACCGACAAAAGCACATAATTTTTGGGGTAATGTGGTCGGTATTGTCCTTTGTAGTCTGGTTCACAAACCACTGAGCTATCGCGGCTCCCTTGAGGAAATGACAACGAGGAAGAACATTGTAATTCCCACCTCCAGTGATATGACCTAGTTGGTAAACTATTATTTCACTTCCCTAAGGCATGAATATGTCACGGGACATTGCTATTTATTTTAGAAATTTACATTCTTTGAAGCACGTTGTCTACACAGTGAAAGATTTAGATGAAAACGGTGTTAATAACACATTTTATACTCATTCACAGCACATTTTTGGTTATGTTATTGATTTCACGTCAGTAGTATAGGAGGGTGATAATGGAGGGGGGGGGGGGTGTATTATTCCCGCCATTTTTCTGCTCCCTGTTGACCGTGACCTCTCGTAACGGATGTTGACCTCTCGTATCGGTGATCCTGAAAGTGACCTGTTTATGTCTGGTGTGTGCTGACTTTAGAGTTCTTTATGTACTTGTGCTGACTTAATTTTTATGTAAATATGTTGTCTGCTGACGTCATGTGTTATTAAATTGTTGAAAGCATCATCATGTGCTCCTTTCCTCAGTGTTATCTCTCCTCATTAGGATCGTAGGGAATTCCTCGGTATTACTCAATCTTTTTCTCCCACTCTCTCTCTCTCTCTCTCTCTCTCTCTTTCTCTCATTAAACCATGTCAGAAGTGAACCTGGCCTCATTTTAAACTTGAAGTAATGTCGAGTCTGTCTCGTCGGTGGGGTCAAGAACTAGGGATGGTGGTGAAATTTTATCATCCTCAGAGGCATATGTTTCACCTATCGGTATATACTATAGATATAGCTTTTTGACCTTTGAGTCTAAGATTTTTTAGTTTAGGGATATGTTTTTTAGTATACATGTAAGATTTTATTGTATTTTCGAGTTTAACTATTTTCTCTCATGGGCTAATTTTTTTAGGGTTTGGAACTAAGCTTTCTGACCTATAATGATCACATTTAACATTGCCTGTTATTCGTTGAAGTGACAAATATATAGAAATCCAAAGAAGTTAGGATAAGTACAAGAATAACAATTTCCAACTCGCTTGTTAAGTCAGTTCAACAAACACGTCGGTTGTCAATACAAAATTCGTCCTCCGCTAATATAAAAGTCGTCCTCTGTTAAATTCAAAATTCGGCCTCTGCTATTTCAAAAGACGTTTTCTGCTAATTCAAAAGTCGTCCTCTGCTAATTTAAAAGTCGTGCTCTATAATTCAAAAGTCGTCCTCTGCTAATTTAAAAGTCGTCCTCTACTAATTCAAATTTCGTCCTCTGTCAAATTCTGACTATGTATCTAAGATTTTCGTTGGCTTGGCTATAACATTTTGGTCTTTGCGTCAAACTATTTTGAGTTTGCGACTAGCTTTGTTGGGCTCTGGCACTAAGTTTTCTGACATACAATGATCACCTTTAATGTTGTCTGTCATTCGTTGAAGTGACAAACATTGGTATTGGAGTCTTCAGAGGTCAAATCTATGTTATGGAACTCCTCTGTTATTGCATCAGGGGTCAAATCGAGATCAAGTAACCCACCGCCCTTATTATCCTCCCCCGCCCACCGATGACCCTATAGGCGAAACAATTGCCTCAGAGGATGATGATATTTCACCACGATTCCTAGGTCTGGACCCCACCGACGAGACAGACTCGACAGTACTTCAAGTGCAAAATGAGGTCAGTGTTCACGTCTGACATGGTTTAATGAGAGAGAAAGATATATATATATATATATATATATATATATATATATATATATTATATAACACCGAGGAAGTCCCCCCAGTCCTAATAAGGAGAGATAACACTGAGGAAAGGAACACATGATGATGCTTTCCTCAATTTAATAACACATGGCGTCAGCAGATAACATATTTACATAAAAATTAAGTCAGCACAAGTACATAAAGAGCTCCAAAGTCAGCACACACCAGACATAAACAGGTCACTTCTAGGAAGGGTTAAGGCATAAAAATGCGAAGCTGCAGTAAAGCTGAATATGAGGAAAAATTAAAAAATAAAAAAAGGTATGTAAGAAGCTTTACGTGACAAGTGGACGACACAGACTAAACAACGTTTCGGCTCAATAGGCCTTCATCAGGAACAAACAATAAAAACACACACACACAAATTAATAACGAAACAACCAAAACAAAAACAATCGAAATGTGTTAAAGAAAACAACAACAAAAAGTAAAACTATCCTGTCAAATCCAAAATAAAATCGTAACCAAGTGCGGCTGTCGTGAACGTCGAAAATCGTGCGAAAAAGTGCGTAAATGTAAACAGAACCAGATGAGTAAACACAGGGGTCAGTGTGCAAACACAAAGGAGAAAGAATCGAATAGTAGTCTGACAGGTGTAAAAAGACGCTAAGAGTGAGATGTCTGAGAGTGGGGTACAGTAAAAATAAATGAGGGGTAAGAAGCACAGAAAAAAAAAATTTTTATAGAGGAGAAAACCGAAGTGTCTCATAAGGGACTAGAGGAGAAGAACTATAAAAAGTATGGCATAGTAAGTAGACCAAAGAACCCAAATATGTGTAGTAGAGAAGGCTATGCAAAAGGGAAGGAGCAAGCAAAAAAGAAACTATGCGTATGAGTGTGATACATTCATACCTCTCGGGGTCAGCGAACCATACTGGACTATAAGGCGATTTTCCAAAGTATAGCGGCTGCGGTCGCCAGAGTGACAAAGGACAATACCAGTGACACGGATGTCGTCTTTGCCCTTGTGATCAGGGGAGTTGAAGTGGGAAGATACCGGAGTACCAGTATTTTGTTGGACATCACGTAGATGTTCACAAAATCTTTCCGCTAATCTTCTTCCAGACTCACCAATATAGGTCATATGGCATCGTTGGCATATGATGGCATAAATGATGTTGCGGGACACACATGTGAAGCTATGCTTGATCTCGAACCGTCCATTAGGGAACAAAACCGAGTCAGCAGGGAGCACATAGGCACAGGTAATACAGTTTCGACCACAAGGGGCCGTACCGAAGTGTTGAGGGTGGGAGCAAGGGAGATGGCTCCTAACCAAAATATCTCTCAAATTCCTGTCGCGCTTAAAGGCGATCATCGGGGGATCACTAAAAAGTAGACGGGTAGTGGGATCAGAGAGGAGAATGGAACGGTAGCGGTTGAGTATCCTCACAGCAGCTAAGTTGTGGGGATGATATGTGAGGGTGAGTATAGTTCTCTCAGAAGGGGGGCGGTTGGAAGGGGTGAGTGCCTCGGGACGGGAGATAAGGAGGACCCGCTGGAGGGCAGACTGGAGGATCGAGTCTGGATAAAGCCGGCGGCTGAAGAAACCTAACATGAGGTGAGCCTGTAGGAGGAAATCTTGGTCATCCTGGCAGATGCGACGGAGACGCAATAACTGAGAGAACGGAATAGAATCACGACAAGAAGGTGAATGGGATGAAGTGTAGAGAAGATAGCAATGGGCGTCTGTGGGTTTATAGAAAATCGAAGTATGGAGGCCAGAAGTACCCAAAGAAACGATAAGATCTAGGAAGGTGACAGAGGAAGTGGATGTACAAGATGTGAACTTGATAGCTTTGTGATAGCCACTAATGTGGTCGATAAACCTGGAGAGGTCATCCTCAGGTAGATCGGTAAGTCCGAAGCAGTCATCAATGTACCGAAGGTATATGATGGGAAGGGGACCTTGATATGAATTGAGAAATTGGTACTCAAGGTAGCCCATAAACAGGCAAGCATAGCTAGGGCCCATCTTGGTGCCCATGGCTACTCCACTAACCTGATCATAGAAGTCACCATTGAACTCAAAGGTATTGAGGTTGAGTACAAGCTCAGTAAGGCGGAGAAGAGTGGCAGTATCCACAGAGGGGTGTTGTCTCTGGTCAAGAAAGAAACGTAGAGCTAAGAGGCCGTCGGAGTGAGGAATAGAGGTGTAGAGGGAGCAAACATCAAGGGTAAAAAGTCGGTATGAGCGACCATGGGAGAGAGAGATAGAAGAGAAGATATTAAGTGCATGGTTAGTGTCCTTGACATATGAAGGAAGACTGGCAACCATGGGCTGGAAGACACTGTCTAGATAGTCAGATATGTGTTCAGTCGGGCATGCACACGCAGACACGATGGGGCGTCCTGGATAGTCGATTTTGTGAATTTTGGGGAGCATATAGAAAGATGGTTTCCCAAGACCACTATTCGGGATAATAAGGCGAGACGCGCTAGGGGAAGGAGGTGGTCACGGATAAGTTCTTTGATGGTAGATTGGACCTGTTTATTGTGGGGGACAGTAGCGTCATCAGGACGGGGTTTATAAAACGTGGTATTGGATAGTTGTTTGTTGCCCTCTGAAATGTATAAGTCTCTGCGCCAAACTACCACCGCTCCCCCTTTATCGGCCGGTTTGATGACAATGTCTTCTCGGCGGCGGAGATTAGAGAGGGCTCGAAGCTCAGAGGGAGATAAATTAGAGCGCTGAAGTTTTCTAGGGCACAGTTGTAGTATCTCACGTGAGGTGACATTAATGTAGTGATCCAAGGCCTGGGATGCGCCGGGTTGAGGGGTCCAATCCGATTTACGGGAGTGGAAGCGGGAAAACTCGTCTACAGGGGTAGATAAGGTGGAAGTTGCAGTAGTGCCAGAGTAATGGAGCTTCAAGCGCATACGTCTATGGAAATCATGGACATCCTTACAAAGATTATAATGGTCACTAAAGGACGAAGGGGGATAAATTTTAAACCTTTAGAGAGAACAGACCTCTCATTATGTGAGAGATGGAGGTCGGGGGGTATACAAAAAACTAAAGAGTCGGTAGCTGACGTAGCAGGTATAGAGGAAGGTGGGGCGGGGCGGAGGAAGGAGATCTTCTTCTTGTGCTGGGAGGACATAAAAATATAGAGTTGCCTATTAAAGTCGTGGATGATCTGTCGGATAAAATGGTCTGAGCCGGTCATTAAACACCTGAGTCTCGACACCAGCAATAGACGCTGAGTGCGCAGGTGGGAGACCAACCTGGTGTAGTTGGCTAGAACGAGCCTCATACGATGGAAACCAAGGCGTCTTTCAATACTATCAAATCGCCTAATTTCACTAAGGTTGGGCTGGTGGACAAAGGGGGTGAATTTAGACCGGAACCCAAAAGGGAGAATCTTAAATCGTATACAATTTTGGAGGAAATTAACGTGGCAACTAAATCTGGTAAGCTTATAAGTAGTAAAGGCGAGTTCCGTGGATATAGAAGAGATGTCTGTAGGTAAATACTGGAAGGCTAAAAGAGTACCTCGGCGTATGGAGTTCGAAAACTGTTTAAGTGTGGGCATGCTGTCAGAGAAAGGAACAAGTGAAAGGACTAAGCTAACACAGGCAAAAAAGAACTAAAACTAAAATAAGGTATGAGTGATGATGGTGATCACAACAATGATAACAACGTAATAGGTGGCAAACGTACAAAAACTAAAGGATGATCAAAATGGCAGTCAAGTAAAAGGATAAAACTAAGATATAAATACTAAAGTAAACACTAAGGACGAAATACAAACATTAAGTAGCAGCTGTATTGTACTAGTAAAGGGTTAAGGCATAAAAATGCGAAGCTGCAGTAAAGCTGAATATGAGGAAAAAATTAAAAAATAAAAAAAGGTATGTAAGAAGCTTTACGAGACAAGTGGACGACACAGACTAAACAACGTTTCGGCTCAATAGGCCTTCATCAGGAACAAACAATAAAAACACACACACAAATTAATAACGAAACAACCAAAACAAAAAAATCGAAATGTGTTAAAGAAAACAACAACAAAAAGTAAAACTATCCTGTCAAATCCAAAATAAAATCGTAACCAAGTGCGGCTGTCATGAACGTCGAAAATCGTGCGAAAAAGTGCGTAAATGTAAACAGAACCAGATGAGTAAACACAGGGGTCAGTGTGCAAACACAAAGGAGAAAGAATCGAATAGTAGTCTGACAGGTGTAAAAAGACGCTAAGAGTGAGATGTCTGAGAGTGGGGTACAGTAAAAATAAATGAGGGGTAAGAAGCACAGAAAAAAAAATTTTTATAGAGGAGAAAACCGAAGTGTCTCATAAGGGACTAGAGGAGAAGAACTATAAAAAGTATGGCATAGTAAGTAGACCAAAGAACCCAAATATGTGTAGTAGAGAAGGCTATGCAAAAGGGAAGGAGCAAGCAAAAAGAAACTATGCGTATGAGTGTGATACATTCATACCTCTCGGGGTCAGCGAACCATACTGGACTATAAGGCGATTTCCAAAGTATAGCGGCTGCGGTCGCCAGAGTGACAAAGGACAATACCAGTGACACGGATGTCGTCTTTGCCCTTGTGATCAGGGGAGTTGAAGTGGGAAGATACCGGAGTACCAGTATTTTGTTGGACATCACGTAGATGTTCACAAAATCTTTCCGCTAATCTTCTTCCAGACTCACCAATATAGGTCATATGGCATCGTTGGCATATGATGGCATAAATGATGTTGCGGGACACACATGTGAAGCTATGCTTGATCTCGAACCGTCCATTAGGGAACAAAACCGAGTCAGCAGGGAGCACATAGGCACAGGTAATACAGTTTCGACCACAAGGGGCCGTACCGAAGTGTTGAGGGTGGGAGCAAGGGAGATGGCTCCTAACCAAAATATCTCTCAAATTCCTGTCGCGCTTAAAGGCGATCATCGGGGGATCACTAAAAAGTAGACGGGTAGTGGGATCAGAGAGGAGAATGGAACGGTAGCGGTTGAGTATCCTCACAGCAGCTAAGTTGTGGGGATGATATGTGAGGGTGAGTATAGTTCTCTCAGAAGGGGGGCGGTTGGAAGGGGTGAGTGCCTCGGGACGGGAGATAAGGAGGACCCGCTGGAGGGCAGACTGGAGGATCGAGTCTGGATAAAGCCGGCGGCTGAAGAAACCTAACATGAGGTGAGCCTGTAGGAGGAAATCTTGGTCATCCTGGCAGATGCGACGGAGACGCAATAACTGAGAGAACGGAATAGAATCACGACAAGAAGGTGAATGGGATGAAGTGTAGAGAAGATAGCAATGGGCGTCTGTGGGTTTATAGAAAATCGAAGTATGGAGGCCAGAAGTACCCAAAGAAACGATAAGATCTAGGAAGGTGACAGAGGAAGTGGATGTACAAGATGTGAACTTGATAGCTTTGTGATAGCCACTAATGTGGTCGATAAACCTGGAGAGGTCATCCTCAGGTAGATCGGTAAGTCCGAAGCAGTCATCAATGTACCGAAGGTATATGATGGGAAGGGGACCTTGATATGAATTGAGAAATTGGTACTCAAGGTAGCCCATAAACAGGCAAGCATAGCTAGGGCCCATCTTGGTGCCCATGGCTACTCCACTAACCTGATCATAGAAGTCACCATTGAACTCAAAGGTATTGAGGTTGAGTACAAGCTCAGTAAGGCGGAGAAGAGTGGCAGTATCCACAGAGGGGTGTTGTCTCTGGTCAAGAAAGAAACGTAGAGCTAAGAGGCCGTCGGAGTGAGGAATAGAGGTGTAGAGGGAGCAAACATCAAGGGTAAAAAGTCGGTATGAGCGACCATGGGAGAGAGAGATAGAAGAGAAGATATTAAGTGCATGGTTAGTGTCCTTGACATATGAAGGAAGACTGGCAACCATGGGCTGGAAGACACTGTCTAGATAGTCAGATATGTGTTCAGTCGGGCATGCACACGCAGACACGATGGGGCGTCCTGGATAGTCGATTTTGTGAATTTTGGGGAGCATATAGAAAGATGGTTTCCCAAGACCACTATTCGGGATAATAAGGCGAGACGCGCTAGGGGGAAGGAGGTGGTCACGGATAAGTTCTTTGATGGTAGATTGGACCTGTTTATTGTGGGGGACAGTAGCGTCATCAGGACGGGGTTTATAAAACGTGGTATTGGATAGTTGTTTGTTGCCCTCTGAAATGTATAAGTCTCTGCGCCAAACTACCACCGCTCCCCCTTTATCGGCCGGTTTGATGACAATGTCTTCTCGGCGGCGGAGATTAGAGAGGGCTCGAAGCTCAGAGGGAGATAAATTAGAGCGCTGAAGTTTTCTAGGGCACAGTTGTAGTATCTCACGTGAGGTGACATTAATGTAGTGATCCAAGGCCTGGGATGCGCCGGGTTGAGGGGTCCAATCCGATTTACGGGAGTGGAAGCGGGAAAACTCGTCTACAGGGGTAGATAAGGTGGAAGTTGCAGTAGTGCCAGAGTAATGGAGCTTCAAGCGCATACGTCTATGGAAATCATGGACATCCTTACAAAGATTATAATGGTCACTAAAGGGACGAAGGGGGATAAATTTTAAACCTTTAGAGAGAACAGACCTCTCATTATGTGAGAGATGGAGGTCGGGGGTATACAAAAAACTAAAGAGTCGGTAGCTGACGTAGCAGGTATAGAGGAAGGTGGGGCGGGGCGGAGGAAGGAGATCTTCTTCTTGTGCTGGGAGGACATAAAAATATAGAGTTGCCTATTAAAGTCGTGGATGATCTGTCGGATAAAATGGTCTGAGCCGGTCATTAAACACCTGAGTCTCGACACCAGCAATAGACGCTGAGTGCGCAGGTGGGAGACCAACCTGGTGTAGTTGGCTAGAACGAGCCTCATACGATGGAAACCAAGGCGTCTTTCAATACTATCAAATCGCCTAATTTCACTAAGGTTGGGCTGGTGGACAAAGGGGGTGAATTTAGACCGGAACCCAAAAGGGAGAATCTTAAATCGTATACAATTTTGGAGGAAATTAACGTGGCAACTAAATCTGGTAAGCTTATAAGTAGTAAAGGCGAGTTCCGTGGATATAGAAGAGATGTCTGTAGGTAAATACTGGAAGGCTAAAAGAGTACCTCGGCGTATGGAGTTCGAAAACTGTTTAAGTGTGGGCATGCTGTCAGAGAAAGGAACAAGTGAAAGGACTAAGCTAACACAGGCAAAAAAGAACTAAAACTAAAATAAGGTATGAGTGATGATGGTGATCACAACAATGATAACAACGTAATAGGTGGCAAACGTACAAAAACTAAAGGATGATCAAAATGGCAGTCAAGTAAAAGGATAAAACTAAGATATAAATACTAAAGTAAACCTGGAGAGGTCACCCTCACATATCATCCCCACAACTTAGCTGCTGTGAGGATACTCAACCGCTACCGTTCCATTCTCCTCTCTGATCCCACTACCCGTCTACTTTTTAGTGATCCCCCGATGATCGCCTTTAAGCGCGACAGGAATTTGAGAGATATTTTGGTTAGGAGCCATCTCCCTTGCTCCCACCCTCAACACTTCGGTACGGCCCCTTGTTGTCGAAACTGTATTACCTGTGCCTATGTGCTCCCTGCTGACTCGGTTTTGTTCCCTAATGGACGGTTCGAGATCAAGCATAGCTTCACATGTGTGTCCCGCAACATCATTTATGCCATCATATGCCAACGATGCCATATGACCTATATTGGTGAGTCTGGAAGAAGATTAGCGGAAAGATTTTGTGAACATCTACGTGATGTCCAACAAAATACTGGTACTCCGGTATCTTCCCACTTCAACTCCCCTGATCACAAGGGCAAAGACGACATCCGTGTCACTGGTATTGTCCTTTGTCACTCTGGCGACCGCAGCCGCTATACTTTGGAAAATCGCCTTATAGTCCAGTATGGTTCGCTGACCCCGAGAGGTATGAATGTATCACACTCATACGCATAGTTTCTTTTTGCTTGCTCCTTCCCTTTTGCATAGCCTTCTCTACTACACATATTTGGGTTCTTTGGTCTACTTACTATGCCATACTTTTTATAGTTCTTCTCCTCTAGTCCCTTATGAGACACTTCGGTTTTCTCCTCTATAAAAATTTTTTTTTTCTGTGCTTCTTACCCCTCATTTATTTTTACTGTACCCCACTCTCAGACATCTCACTCTTAGCGTCTTTTTACACCTGTCAGACTACTATTCGATTCTTTCTCCTTTGTGTTTGCACACTGACCCCTGTGTTTACTCATCTGGTTCTGTTTACATTTACGCACTTTTTCGCACGATTTTCGACGTTCACGACAGCCGCACTTGGTTACGATTTTATTTTGGATTTGACAGGATAGTTTTACTTTTTGTTGTTGTTTTCTTTAACACATTTCGATTGTTTTTGTTTTGGTTGTTTCGTTATTAATTTGTGTGTGTGTGTGTTTTTATTGTTTGTTCCTGATGAAGGCCTATTGAGCCGAAACGTTGTTTAGTCTGTGTCGTCCACTTGTCACGTAAAGCTTCTTACATACCTTTTTTTATTTTTTAATTTTTCCTCATATTCAGCTTTACTGCAGCTTCGCATTTTTATGCCTTAAACCTTTACTAGTACAATACAGCTGCTACTTAATGTTTGTATTTCGTCCTTAGTGTTTACTTTAGTATTTATATCTTAGTTTTATCCTTTTACTTGACTGCCATTTTGATCATCCTTTAGTTTTTGTACGTTTGCCACCTATTACGTTGTTATCATTGTTGTGATCACCATCATCACTCATACCTTATTTTAGTTTTAGTTCTTTTTTGCCTGTGTTAGCTTAGTCCTTTCACTTGTTCCTTTCTCTGACAGCATGCCCACACTTAAACAGTTTTCGAACTCCATACGCCGAGGTACTCTTTTAGCCTTCCAGTATTTACCTACAGACATCTCTTCTATATCCACGGAACTCGCCTTTACTACTTATAAGCTTACCAGATTTAGTTGCCACGTTAATTTCCTCCAAAATTGTATACGATTTAAGATTCTCCCTTTTGGGTTCCGGTCTAAATTCACCCCCTTTGTCCACCAGCCCAACCTTAGTGAAATTAGGCGATTTGATAGTATTGAAAGACGCCTTGGTTTCCATCGTATGAGGCTCGTTCTAGCCAACTACACCAGGTTGGTCTCCCACCTGCGCACTCAGCGTCTATTGCTGGTGTCGAGACTCAGGTGTTTAATGACCGGCTCAGACCATTTTATCCGACAGATCATCCACGACTTTAATAGGCAACTCTATATTTTTATGTCCTCCCAGCACAAGAAGAAGATCTCCTTCCTCCGCCCCGCCCCACCTTCCTCTATACCTGCTACGTCAGCTACCGACTCTTTAGTTTTTTGTATACCCCCCGACCTCCATCTCTCACATAATGAGAGGTCTGTTCTCTCTAAAGGTTTAAAATTTATCCCCCTTCGTCCCTTTAGTGACCATTATAATCTTTGTAAGGATGTCCATGATTTCCATAGACGTATGCGCTTGAAGCTCCATTACTCTGGCACTACTGCAACTTCCACCTTATCTACCCCTGTAGACGAGTTTTCCCGCTTCCACTCCCGTAAATCGGATTGGACCCCTCAACCCGGCGCATCCCAGGCCTTGGATCACTACATTAATGTCACCTCACGTGAGATACTACAACTGTGCCCTAGAAAACTTCAGCGCTCTAATTTATCTCCCTCTGAGCTTCGAGCCCTCTCTAATCTCCGCCGCCGAGAAGACATTGTCATCAAACCGGCCGATAAAGGGGGAGCGGTGGTAGTTTGGCGCAGAGACTTATACATTTCAGAGGGCAACAAACAACTATCCAATACCACGTTTTATAAACCCCGTCCTGATGACGCTACTGTCCCCCACAATAAACAGGTCCAATCTACCATCAAAGAACTTATCCGTGACCACCTCCTTCCCCCTAGCGCGTCTCGCCTTATTATCCCGAATAGTGGTCTTGGGAAACCATCTTTCTATATGCTCCCCAAAATTCACAAAATCGACTATCCAGGACGCCCCATCGTGTCTGCGTGTGCATGCCCGACTGAACACATATCTGACTATCTAGACAGTGTCTTCCAGCCCATGGTTGCCAGTCTTCCTTCATATGTCAAGGACACTAACCATGCACTTAATATCTTCTCTTCTATCTCTCTCTCCCATGGTCGCTCATACCGACTTTTTACCCTTGATGTTTGCTCCCTCTACACCTCTATTCCTCACTCCGACGGCCTCTTAGCTCTACGTTTCTTTCTTGACCAGAGACAACACCCCTCTGTGGATACTGCCACTCTTCTCCGCCTTACTGAGCTTGTACTCAACCTCAATACCTTTGAGTTCAATGGTGACTTCTATGATCAGGTTAGTGGAGTAGCCATGGGCACCAAGATGGGCCCTAGCTATGCTTGCCTGTTTATGGGCTACCTTGAGTACCAATTTCTCAATTCATATCAAGGTCCCCTTCCCATCATATACCTTCGGTACATTGATGACTGCTTCGGACTTACCGATCTACCTGAGGATGACCTCTCCAGGTTTATCGACCACATTAGTGGCTATCACAAAGCTATCAAGTTCACATCTTGTACATCCACTTCCTCTGTCACCTTCCTAGATCTTATCGTTTCTTTGGGTACTTCTGGCCTCCATACTTCGATTTTCTATAAACCCACAGACGCCCATTGCTATCTTCTCTACACTTCATCCCATTCACCTTCTTGTCGTGATTCTATTCCGTTCTCTCAGTTATTGCGTCTCCGTCGCATCTGCCAGGATGACCAAGATTTCCTCCTACAGGCTCACCTCATGTTAGGTTTCTTCAGCCGCCGGCTTTATCCAGACTCGATCCTCCAGTCTGCCCTCCAGCGGGTCCTCCTTATCTCCCGTCCCGAGGCACTCACCCCTTCCAACCGCCCCCCTTCTGAGAGAACTATACTCACCCTCACATATCATCCCCACAACTTAGCTGCTGTGAGGATACTCAACCGCTACCGTTCCATTCTCCTCTCTGATCCCACTACCCGTCTACTTTTTAGTGATCCCCCGATGATCGCCTTTAAGCGCGACAGGAATTTGAGAGATATTTTGGTTAGGAGCCATCTCCCTTGCTCCCACCCTCAACACTTCGGTACGGCCCCTTGTGGTCGAAACTGTATTACCTGTGCCTATGTGCTCCCTGCTGACTCGGTTTTGTTCCCTAATGGACGGTTCGAGATCAAGCATAGCTTCACATGTGTGTCCCGCAACATCATTTATGCCATCATATGCCAACGATGCCATATGACCTATATTGGTGAGTCTGGAAGAAGATTAGCGGAAAGATTTTGTGAACATCTACGTGATGTCCAACAAAATACTGGTACTCCGGTATCTTCCCACTTCAACTCCCCTGATCACAAGGGCAAAGACGACATCCGTGTCACTGGTATTGTCCTTTGTCACTCTGGCGACCGCAGCCGCTATACTTTGGAAAATCGCCTTATAGTCCAGTATGGTTCGCTGACCCCGAGAGGTATGAATGTATCACACTCATACGCATAGTTTCTTTTTTGCTTGCTCCTTCCCTTTTGCATAGCCTTCTCTACTACACATATTTGGGTTCTTTGGTCTACTTACTATGCCATACTTTTTATAGTTCTTCTCCTCTAGTCCCTTATGAGACACTTCGGTTTTCTCCTCTATAAAAATTTTTTTTTTCTGTGCTTCTTACCCCTCATTTATTTTTACTGTACCCCACTCTCAGACATCTCACTCTTAGCGTCTTTTTACACCTGTCAGACTACTATTCGATTCTTTCTCCTTTGTGTTTGCACACTGACCCCTGTGTTTACTCATCTGGTTCTGTTTACATTTACGCACTTTTTCGCACGATTTTCGACGTTCACGACAGCCGCACTTGGTTACGATTTTATTTTGGATTTGACAGGATAGTTTTACTTTTTGTTGTTGTTTTCTTTAACACATTTCGATTGTTTTTGTTTTGGTTGTTTCGTTATTAATTTGTGTGTGTGTGTTTTTATTGTTTGTTCCTGATGAAGGCCTATTGAGCCGAAACGTTGTTTAGTCTGTGTCGTCCACTTGTCACGTAAAGCTTCTTACATACCTTTTTTTATTTTTTAATTTTTCCTCACTTCTAGGAACACTGAAACGAGAGATCAACATCCGTTATGAGAGGTCACAGTCAGCAGGGAGCAGGAAAATGGCGCGAAAATAGCACCCATATCGCCCTCCTATACTACTCACGTCAGGTCTAACTTGCTTCATAAAATATTTCAGTACCAATTTCTAGATGTTTAAATCAATACCGAACTCTACATATATATATATATATATATATATATATATATATATATATATATATATATATATATATATATATATATATATATATGTTTATTTTTTTACAGAGTTATTGAAAAAAGAAATATTGTAAAATTTGTAATCGTCGTATTAACTGCTTATTTTTTTAATTACAGGGAGTGGTTTTCGGACAACAAGGTCCAACTCTTTTAGACTTACAGATCATTACCAACACCGATCTTGAAACATCTTCCTACTTCATCACTGGATTTTTTGCCGGACTTCTAGTTGGCTCTGCCCTCTGTGGTGTAATTAAACACAGAGTAGGTGTCTGACACATTTATACTTATTGCTATTTAGCTTCCATATGAACATTACTACAATTGTTGTTTTTAAATAGCGGACGTGTCTAAATTATTTGACATGTATCCCAGCATACAAATCTTTCATCGCTGGATAAAAAGAAAGAAATTTTTAAAATAACTATTTTTTTTTTACCGCAAAGTATCCTATTGGTCCGATGTAATCAAGGAACACAATTTAAGCGAACTTAAGTCAGGAGAAACATTTATACAGAAAAAAAGACGACTCGGCATCAGCTAAGGAAGTCTAGATCTTGTTGGGTGTGTTGATGTCGCCATCTGTACAACCTTGCTCTGTGTGCCAAAATTGTGCTCTTTTGATGTTGATGCAGTAGTGTAGGATATACTCTGGAGCGTATTTGGTTGCTCCATAACCACATGTTGCAGTGTTACTGAGCCCTATTTAGTGCAGGTGTGCCCTGATACCGCAGTGACCTGTTCTAAGACTGGAGAATTTTAGTTGCTCATGTTTCCTGAACTAGTTTAAAGTTATCATGTTTCATCATGGTTCATCATTTAATCAAATCATCTAGATTATATATTGCACACAACTCTTTCAATTACTTTTTTCAGTGTTTACTGTGTTGTTACTTTATGTGAATTTCCAGATGAATACAAATCTTCTCCTGCTGACCTGCGTCCTCGGACTTGGTGTGTTCTCCATCGTAACTCCCTATTGCGTCAATTTTGTGACCATGATCTCCATACGAGCTCTTGTTGGTACATGTTTTGGTCTTGTTGAAGCAGGTAATAAGTGATTTGATACCAGTCTGTTGAATAAACTCTGAGCTATCTCTCTGACCCATGTTACAGGATATAAACATAAAATGGTATTGAGCAGTTAGACTAACAGAAAGACTAGACAAACTACAACGTTTCGGCAAAAAACTGTAATCAGGTATAATATACTATAGATATTAATCACAAAATTCCGAGTCAGAATGCTCGACTTCGGAGATCTAAAAAATGGAGTAAAAGAAAACGGCCTGGATTTTCGTAGCGTCTGATTAAAAGATCAATAGACAATAGGTCAGGATAGAGCAGGTAGGATACCATTAGACCAAAGGAGCCAAACAATAACAGATTGGAGAAATGAAATGTGTCCAATATAGTACAAAGAAAACGGGAGAAAGAGTGAAAGAAAGAGGTGGCAATGAGGAAAAAGAGCATGAGAGGCAATAAATATAACGAGGAAGGAATGGGAATAGGACACAGGAAAGAAATGGAAAGGAGACGAGATATTAAAGAAAAGAGTGAAGAGAGTTTAATCCACTCGTTTGGAGAGTACCAGGGCTATGAGTGGTTGTCCAACGTGAAACGGCTATGGGCTTTAGAGGACCAAGAGATGATGCCAACAACACGAACGTCATCAGATATATTATGTCCTGGTAATCTGAAATGGCAGAAGACAGGAGTGCTAGAATCACGTTTGATGTTACATGAGTGTTCCTGTTTCACAGAAGTCGACCTTTTAGCTCAATATATATTTTGAGAAAACGTTGACAGATAATGGTGTATATCAAATTTGAAAAATTTCAAAATTCATTCCCATACAGCCTTTCTGGATATCAAAAGGGCCATTTTAAAACTAGACCATGTGAGTCTGCAGTACGAAAGGTTAGGTACAACAACACTGTTGCATCTTGTTCTGGCCTTGGAAACAAAGAGTCGGCTAATTTTATGCCGAGGAAAATTGCACACACAAAAAAGTGGGAATCAAGATAAAAATAAATGGAAATAAGCCTCGAAGGAGCTCATCAGTGTATCTTTCTTGGACAAGTCATTTCAGGTGACGATAATTATAAGACATAAACATATAAAAGAATAGAAATGACCAAACAGTATTGCTAACTACATGGAGTGGAAGTATCAACGCACATAAAAATAACATGAAAACTAAAAGTGGAAATCGTTTATCACATGCACACTGGCACTATAAAAGAAGACATAGAAGAAAATTGAAGATTCCTGAATGTTAATTTCTTGAAGAATGGAAAGAATCGAATGGACAAAGATGAAAACAAATAATGACATTTTGAACTAGAAGAAAATTAAAAAAACTGATAAACTCAATTTAATTATCATGAATGAAAAGTTAGGATGCAATAATTACAGAGAATCATCTTAAGAATGTCAAATTCATGGAAAAGAAGTAGGCACAGACAAAGACTAAAGTACATTGAAAACGTCAGTGGGAAAAGAAAATCTACTATAGAGTGAACCTTCAAGATAGAGAGTGAAAAAGTGAAATAGTAGACGTGAAACATTATGAAGATAGAACAATAAAAAGACGGCTGATTATCTTGTCTTATTTCCTATATTTGTCCATGGACATTATTGTAAACTTGAATGCAATTTTATTTTCAGGAAATACATTAGTTCTAATATATGTGAGTACAAGCATAATATTCCATTTCTATTCCATTCAGCTGCTGTTGCCGAGCAAATGAGAGTTTGGGGTAAAGAAGGGACTGAACTCATGCATTTTCTCTACTTTTGTCGATCGCTTGGAGGAGTTATCTCCGCGTTATACACAGAACCGTTCCTGGCCAAGAAGTCGGCAGAAAACTCTACTTCTGGTAATCTGGCCAACTACACAGATCTGTCAACAGCTGACATAGAAACACACGTTAAGACAACTGACGTTCATTATGCTTTCATAATTACTGGAATAGTCAATTTTATTTCAGGGATACCATGGTTTATCATTTACCTGCAAGATAAACTTGGCACCCAAAAGGATGTCATTCATCCGGATATAGTCGTCACTCAGAGAAAGTTACCAAGACCTATTTTGTTGTTCATGAATTGTATGATTTGCCTCATGTTTTTTATGCATTATTGTCTACTAGTAGGATTTGTTTCATATCTTACTACCTTTGTTGTGGAAGAATATAACGAGACTAAGTCTAGAGGAGCTCATATCACATCAGTGTTCCTTGCTTTAATTGCTGCTTCTCGATTTGTGATGATATTTATCTCTCACACAATGACTGCGGTACAACTTCTATTCATGTCTTGTTTCCTTACGATCCTCACGGTCATATGTTTCACAATCAGCGCGACGTTCTCCACAGTTGATGTACTTACAGTCCTCACAGCAGTACTTGGATTAAGCATCTCCCCTATAGTTCCTTCATTCTTCTCATGGATAGAATCTGAGCTGATGAAAGTTACGTCACGAGTTTCTGCATCTGTAATCGTTTCTAATTCATTGAGCTCAATGATAACTCCAATTTTCATGGGATATTTGATTCAAAACGTCGGTACAATGTGGTTCTGTTACCTACTGGTAGTACACGCCATCTTGATGTGTTTTGTTTTCTTGATCATCTTTGTAACATCCAGGTTATTCATTAACAAGCATTACGTCTTTGAATACGAGACTTCAATCAACGGGGAAACCAAAGAATCAGTGGGTAATGTAAAATCTAAGGTGCAATCGCCCTGACTTTGTTTATGCATTTATCTGAACCGACACACTACACTCACGAGCATTCTCCCAATCACAATTTGCAGAATGAAAAAAAGAGAAAATATGCAGATGGTTCTAGTGACAATTTGAGAACAAAACGCTTATTAATATTCACAATTAATGCTTTACATTCTAGTTAATTTTGCTATCTCTAGTGTTGTACATGTTGTACATGTTGTACATGTTGTACATGTTGTACATGTTGTACATGTTGTACATGTTGTACATGTTGTACATGTTGTACATTTATCGATCATTTCGTCAGTTAGTTCAAACTGTGATGGTACTACCTGCGGTAATTCAGTATAGACACAAGAATAGATAGAATACCAAATGAAACCAAAAGAAAAATGGTAGGAACAAAACCCTGCCAAGAATATATAGAACAACAACAACTTAAATGGTTTGGCCACCTGGTCAGAATGAATCCTCAAAAATCACTATCAAGGGCGTTCTTCTCGAGAATGCATGGAAAAAGACCAAGAGGAAGACCCAGAAGAAGATGGATAGATGCGGTGACAGAGACATGTAACAACAAAGGAAAATCACTAATTCAGACAATTCGAGCAGCTCAAGAACCACAAATGATATAAACCACGACACCTTTTAGGTATCAGTGAAAGTGAAAAGAGAAGAAGATTCAGTATAGATATTACTCGTTTCATTCTGGTAAAACGGACGAAAGTGAGAGAGTATTGGCTTGCGTTTCACAGCCGCGGAATGATTCTGTTACGAGCCCGTTATGAATACTAGACCTAAGTTATGTTGTCGTTCCCTAATAAAAATGTGCACTTCACAGACGTTGTGCATGAAATGCATGTAGTCCTCATACTTCCACCTCAGACGACTGATTACTTTCATTATAGTTTTATATGTTTGTTGTGTATCTGTTTACGGAGACCTTATTATAACTAATTTCACTATATATTCATTACACGTTTGCATTATTATGTGTATTTGATGGAACTAGCGTCTGGGAAAAAAATTCCTCAGTGAATGTCATATGTTAGTGAAACTTTAGTAACACAATGAATTAGACTCAATAAATCATTATTGCTTTCCTTGCAAACATTGGTTGACCTTAAATTCCTTGTAATGGCTGATTGTTACTCTTCTCTGTGGTTTTCAGTAAGTGTGTACGTGTTTATGTGTTTTTTGTTTAATGAGAGGGAGACAGTTTGGAATATTTTATGACAACTGGAAACAGTGAGGGATGATGAGGAGAGGGAATCAGAGAATAGAGTTACAGGACGTCCGGCCAAAGTGATAAACAGTCGTAGAGATATAAGGTTGTGGAGATACATGATAGTCACCGCTTGCAGGTACGGTACTTGATAATGATTAAAAGCAAAGCCAAGAGTTATTGACACATGAGAAATAGCGAAGATACAAAGAGAAACTGTTAATATCTCATCACCACAATCACTGATGCTGTAATCAAGAGTTCAACAAATGCAAGTACATGTCTGCACAAGAGGGTTCACTTTTGATCACGATAATCTTCATAAACCGCCGCCTCATGATAGCGAAATGTACTACTAATTTACAAGTACTTATTTACACGTGGAAATAATGTTATTTATAGGCTTGAATGTGTTAATATTGTTATTGTCTTATTAATTAAGTGTTATGGCCCTAGGAGATAATTCTTATTTAGGACTAAAAGAAACATAAACAAGTGAAAAGTTAGTTTAGTTGGAGACCAGAAAGTTTCACTTTAAAACCGCTAGTACGACTGATGTCATTGTGTGTTGAGTGCCGGGGTTGTGCCCTTGAGCTACCAAGAGATGGCATTGAGACTAGAACCATCTACACATATAGAAACCTAGGAAACAGTTCCACAATATAATTGCGACCTGCGAATAGCGTACCAAGTAAGAGCAACGAAGTGTTGCGAGATTTTTGTTTAGTGAAGGTGTAACACCTATAGAGACTGTCATCGCATGAAAATAAGGTGTTTAGGATGTACCTGTAGCGCCTCAATTCTATGTACACTATCCTCATTGTTGATTTATCTGTGTTGATGTGCACCATGCCGTCATAGATTTCTGTCACAATAAGTTTGAAGGTAGCTGACGGGAAGAATTTGCTCCTTAAAAGTTCTCTTGTATTATGTGCAAGGTTTGACTTGCTAACTTATCGCTTCAGGATGACTCTGTTTATCTATGTTCCACTTACATTAATTGTTATGTTCTTTGTAATCTTGAATCTTCAAGTGAGCAAATAAAATGTAATATTCTTCGTTCTATATGAATCCCGGATCTTGAACAATATTAATATGGCTTGTCAAATTTCAGTTTGCTTAAAAAGAATACTTTTCATGTCAATATTTGTCTCCACATTTACTATTGCTTTTCTAATCAATAATGTTTTGGCCACAAATTGTGGTGTCGATATTTCTTTGAACTCTCCTAGTCGTTTACTTCATCACAACAATAACAGTTTTGAAGCTTCTGTGACTATTCTTCATTATTTAGGCTCTACATTGTTTCTTAATTATTCTTCTTGGGTTAAAATGTAGTCAAAATCTATAAATTCTTTTATGACATTGGTAAGTTTTGCTCATTTCGCATATCTCTCTCTATCCCTCCCCTATCGATCGCTTATGTACCCTCTTTCACCCTACAATGATGAGGAAAAATGGAGTGTTCGAGCAAAGTACATCAGTCTAATTCATCAAATGTGTTAACCGTGGCTTAATCTATTTCATTAATACTTCATTTTGTGGGTCTGCACTTTTGTCATTAACATTGTTTCTTCACACAACATCGCGTTCTGCCTTCTTTTGTCCAAATATAGTCTTGTTAGCATGACAGAACCAATTGCTTTGTTACTTCTCGACCTGATCTAGCACTGATGTTTCTCTCACAATTTTTTGTTCTGTTTTCGTTTCTGATTTGCGCGATCAGTATTTTTCTAAATCACCCCATCTCTGTTGCTATGATTTCTCTTTTGTCTGTGGACATGCTTGACATTTGTAATACAATGTGGATGACCTTTCTGCAAAAAAAAGTCTTTTTTTGTCTTTTGTTACCCATAAATTTT
The DNA here is from genome assembly GCA_032433765.1 of Megaustenia siamemsis. NCBI lineage: Eukaryota > Metazoa > Mollusca > Gastropoda > Stylommatophora > Ariophantidae > Megaustenia > Megaustenia siamemsis. The sequence continues at coordinate 112,266,335 of JAVIAB010000092.1, read as the reverse complement.
GCTAAATTTGTGTCATTTGTCCGATTACTTTGTTTGCATTTTATCAGCTATTAATTATGTAAGCTTCCATCTGCACGTTCAATGCAACTATCTTCCCAAAAACATTATACATGTTCTCGTGGAGACAGGAAGAAGTATCAAACTTGAATCAATGAGCATAAGTCTGCAATTATGAACAGACTGCAAGAACATCAGGTCTGAAAAGATGATCTAGCGTCCGCCCTGGTTCAGAATGTCAAAGAAATAATTGAGTTATTTATGGATTATCATCATCGAAATCCGAGCATGTCCATAGATGCTCATATCCCATCTTCAGCATGTCCCGGAGCGCTCAAAAACTGTGGATTCCAGATGAGTAAATGTCAATAAAGTTAATATAAATGTCAATCAGTAATGTCAATAAAGTTAATGTAAATGTCAATCAGTAATGTCAATAAAGTTAATGTAAATGTCAATCAGTAATGTCAATAAAGTTAATATAAATGTCAATCAGTAATGTCAATAAAGTTAATGTAAATGTCAATCAGTAATGTCAATAAAGTTAATATAAAAATCAATCAGTAATGTCAATAAAGTTAATGTAAATGTCAATCAGTAATGTCAATAAAGTTAATATAAATGTCAATCAGTAATGTCAATAAAGTTAATGTAAATGTCAATCAGTAATGTCAATAAAGTTAATATAAATGTCAATCAGTAATGTCAATAAAGTTAATGTAAATGTCAATCAGTAATGTCAATAAAGTTAATGTAAATGTCAATCAGTAATGTCAATAAAGTTAATGTAAATGTCAATCAGTAATGTCAATGAAGTATATGGTAGTAACATTTGTTCAATGGATGGCAATTTCTGGTGATCACATTGCCCCCTTTTAAAATTAAAATCTCTAAATAACGTGCTTACCATCATATGTTTATTTTATTGAAGGTTTATTTTATTAATTGTTTCATAATTTCTGTGTGCAAATATAACTCAAGCAGTAATTGTGTCTTTGAGAAAGAGCTGAAACATTGATGTCAACGTCACTAGTAGCCTGTACCATGATCATGGACAGGGTAATGGAAGTATTGATTGCACGTCTGTTGGAGGATGTGCATGAATTTAAAAAGAGTCTGTGCTTGTGAAACGAAATAAATAAAAGAGGATGGACAAGTGTGAAGTTTGCAGCCGTTGTACACAGTGTAAAAAAAGTAGCCCCGTCACGAAGTAGCGTATAGGGAATATGGTGCTAGTGACCATAAATTTTACAGACCTTCGGCACGTGATTTTTGGGGTAATGTTGTACACAGTGTGCTGTAGCAGAAATCAATATATAAACCCTTCGAGGAATGCTAAACAAATTGGTTTGGGCAACTTTGAGTTTACCTGAAGTATATCGACACAAAGTCTTTCACCAACATTAATCATTGAAAATGAGCTTTACTCAGATTTATAATTTTATTATTTAAGCTTGTTCCTTGTTTATTTATGTCATCGTGCCTTTCTGCACTTGTGTCGATCTACTGTATTTCAAACGTTCGGCCCTTTATTTCCGTCTTTCACTTATAAAGCTGCAACGTATCATTTCTACGTGATCCTTTTCCCCTTACTCCTACCAGATTTAGAGTGGCATCACAATAGTATATATAATGTACTGTTTTTAATCTACGAGTACTTTAAAGTGAATTGATGTATAATATCATAACTATAATCCTTTCATACAGAATGGAAGATGAAAATGAAGATTCAAGTAAAAACGCAAATGGTGAAAAAATAATTGAAGACAGAAGTATATCGTCACTCAAAGAAATATCTCAATCAAAAACGAATATCCTTACCGATGAATCCACGATTCAGTTAATAAATGGAAATCTTTGCGTTCGGTACCGTTATTGTTGATCTTCATCTGCGCTGTAAGTTAATAAGACCTACATGGAGATTTTGCTGGTGGATGAAGACTGTTGGAAACACACTAGTAAGGAAGTAGCTGTGCTGAAATTATCTTTAAATTATTGATCATTATTTCATACATTGTCACTGTGACATTATGTTCTGTGAATAATAGTTCTGAGTACCTGTTGACAGCTGTTGTTTTGTAGAGAGGTTGTTCATATTTAGATGTGATAGCATTAAGTAAACAATTCACAATTATTGAGACAATACCCAAGCACAACGTTTAAGTTCGCAGACAGAATGAGTGAGAAGAAGAGACTGAGCCACTAATGAGAGCACGAAGCGATCGTATTTTATAACGTCATAAGTAAGTTGTTATTGTTAAGGTGATCGCATGTATTTATTTACTTGTATAGACAATTTCATAATATAGCAAGAACACTTTGCGTAAATGAGGCTGTTATATAAGTTAATAGAACGAACAGAAATGAAAATATCATATCATATCTAGCAACCACACTACTATAATATCTGTAACATTTGCTCCTGGACAAGTCACCACCAATCTTGAAATCGGTTTTTCCAATTTCCTCAAGTAACTCATATACTTCTTTTGTTTAAATATTAATTTTGTAAATGGTACTACTATATTTTGTTTTCATTTCGTGTCATTTTGAAAAATGAAACTTCTCCATCATTAACGTCTTCTACTACTTAGTTTAGTTTATTCAATACCTGGTCCACAAAGCACATCAAACAAGGCCATAAGTGTTCATATCTCCTCCTAACTTCTTCCCTCAACGTGCAGCGACTAACGACACCGGTATTGTGTTTAATGATATTAACCATAATAGACCAAAAATTACCAGTAATTTAATTTTATTATCAAAGTTTAATTTGAATAAATATATATTTTAAAGAATGGTATCATTGTTTCATACGCATGTGAAATATAAGAAAGAGAAACTCCACGCAAATATCTACACAATTTTTGCTTTTGAAGAAGGTGACAGTAGAGTAGGTTTCAAATTACAAATGATATCAAAGTGGCGTGATACCGGGCGCTGGAAGATAATCTGACAGTTTGACTTATATACACTAATGTGGAAGGTGAAAGGGGATTTAGTGGCAAAAGTCAAGGTCATAAATAACGGATAGCGGGAACAGTGAAACAAATTACACAGGAAACTTGAGATTTATGTCCAACATACATGTTTGGCGTTTTTGCAGAGACCCACAATCTCGCTACCATTTTGGTTGCTCACTATCATGTATGTATTTTCGTATATTTGGAGTCAGATTGGCGTGAGTAAAACCCTATTGAGGACTTTGGAGCCGAAACGTCAGGTCGATTAATCTCGTATTTGCTGCAAGACTGAAATATTCGTAGTTAACTTTTAAAAAAATGACAATTGCAACCCATGGAAGTCACTAATAGACAAATACCTCGTTGACTGATAACATGAATTAAACACCTATGTATTTGCTCGGAGTGCAGACGTGGGGATTATTATTCATTAACAATCAACAAAGTGCAATAGTTCAGAAAATAGGCAATTAATTACAGTGCTGCGGTATAGCTGGTAGCAAGGAGCCAGTACTAGGGTGTAAAGTACACTCCTACATGGTAAGGTGACAACTTTACAAAAAAGGTACACAACAAAATACTAACGTTTCGGACTACATTCGGCCTTCTTCATAAAACAAGAACATCTGAAAAAATGAGGAACAAATAGAGCCAGTAGTTGGGTGTAAAGTACAATCTGTATCTCATTGTTTGTTGATGTTGTTCTTGTTTTCTGAAGGTGGCCGAATGTTTGTCGACACGTCAGTATTTTGTTGTCTTCCTTTTTCGTAAAGCTCGTCACCATACATGATATGAGTACACGTCACACTCCACTACTGGCGCCCTCCAGTACAATCGTTCATATAAGACTAATTACTACATCTAAACAAGTGTAACATTTTCTCATTGTTTTCGAAAACACGTATTTTTATTCCAGGTACTCATGAAACAGGGAATGGATGAGGGTGTGTGAAACGGGTGTGTAGCGGGGCAACAAGAGAAACAGAGCATTGATGAGAGTTGATTGAAACAGACGATATTAGTAGAGAAATAATAAACATCTAGGGGAGACAAGCAGAAGTGGTCAGGTGTGAGTTGAGTGAACTGTTTTGGAAAAAGGCGAAATAAGCGTGATGGGTGAGATGTTTTAAGGGGATGTAGGGAGATGAAAATAGAGGTAGATTTTAGAGTCAGAGGGCATTTGAGCCGGGTCCAGTGCGGACGTCTGGAGAAATCCAGTTCGCTTACCGCGTACTAGAAAGGAGTAGTTAATAGATGAAAGTTAAGATAAATATAGGGCGGCAGCCAATTAGTTTAGTTATTGTATTTCCAGGAGTTGTGATTGTTAGTTACTAAATGTTGTGTTAGATGTGAACAATATAGAATAGGTGTGATTGCAGCTGTTAAGGTTAGGGCTACCTTCTCGGCATAGAAGCTGATTGTCAATCAGTGCAATCGACACAATGGGACATTGTTGGAAATTTGTTGAGTATTCAAAGCTCGCCGACTTCGAGGAGGTCGTAGAGTAAAACTTGTGAAGAATATAGAGTAGGTGTGATTGTAGCTGTTAAGGTTAGCGTTACCTTATCGGCATAGAAACTATAGCTCGTTTCAAAACATTTGCCCAACTTCAAAACGCTATTACTCTCTAACCGTTTGTTAAATACTTTTGAAATTTTCCAAATGTTATTAGAATGTAAAAGACCCTTTAAATGTATATTTAACAAATATCTTGCAGCTGCAGTTTTCTTAAAGCGGCGATATTTCTTTGATGTTTGTCAAAATTGTAAATTGTAAAGCCCTAAAGAATAGAAATTGCCGTAGTTGCTGGTCTACGATTAATTTTCACTAGGTAAAGGCGTGGCCGTAATGGGGAAATAACTGGATAAAACAAAACACCAGGAGAATTATTGTCTGCTCAGTTCGAGGACGGACGATAATAATATCAAGGTATACCTGTATGTCCAATTTTCATAGTTGTGTGGTCCTGAAAAGGACCGTTTGTTGAAATAATTTAAGGTAATATAGGGGCCAACATTGTGGGGGCTATATACTTTCATTCTGAATCAGACGAGTCTAAAAGATTAATAACTGTTTGGGGTTGAACATTCCACAAACCATCATTTTTCCAATATTCCTCTTCCTGTTTTAAGACTTGTTCTTCACATTTAGCCCAATAATCTTTGTCTATATTTAATAAAGCGAGATTAGCAAGAGTCTTTACATCGCATATTTTGAATGTTGTATTTTCATCTGCCACTTGTCCTTTTAATTTTGCCCAGATTAGTTCTATTGGATTTAAATGAGCATGGTAAGGTGGCAGCCTCAAACTTATATGACCGTGCTCTTGGATAATCTTATCTATTTGAAAAATCTTTGTCCTCTGTTTTTGTTTTACTAGAGATAGTAATTCAGGTTTTAAGTACATGTTATTAAATTGTATGTGCTCCTTTGTGAACCATATCTTAATAGCATCTTTTGTACTGGATGACGTCGGGACTTTATCTTCAAGTGCAACAATGTTGTGGTACGCTGCATTGTCCATTATTAGGCAAGATGGTCGATCTAGTGCTGGGAGAACATAATTTTCAATCCAATGTCTAAATATGTGACCATTCATCTCAGAGTGATAATCCCGATTGTCTATGGATTTTGAAAGAAAAATGAGCTCTGCATTCTGTATTAGTCCATGTTGTCGACTACCTGCATGAGCAATTATCAAGCGCTGTCCTTTGCTGCTAGGTATTAATCTCTTAATCTTTCCATCTGATGACTGCCATTCCCTTTGGTTAGTGTGGTGAGCATTGATCCATGTTTCATCCAAGTACACAATATCATAACCTTGCTTGCGCACCTCTTTTACTTCACGTAAGTACATGCTTCTCATGACTACTATATGTGGCTTCTCACAGATGATGTTTCGTCCATTGGAATACTTTCTGAATGTAAAGCCTGCAGCTCTCACATTCCTCCATAATGTAGACTTTGATATTTCAATACTGTTGTTCTTTTTCAGCGATACTTTTAATTTTCTTATTGTAACAGTTTCATTCATACCCAACATTTTGCGAATTTCACTTCTAATAAGTTCACTGTCGAAATTATCCAACATTTTTGCTCTTCCTTATGATTTTGTATATTTGGAACATTGACGGTCACGTGCTTGAATCCAGCGATTAAATGACCGTTTAGATAAATCCAAAATGTGTCTTGTCCTATTCTCTGGGTTTTCTTAAGAATGAAATAATCTTCCTCGTTTAGCCTCTTTGCAAAAATAGTCATACATTTTTATTGCGATGTTTTGTAAACTGCAGAATTTCATTTTAAGACTCATGATAAATGTTATTGTTCCACGTTACGCCGCTGAATTAACGGAAATGGAACACACAATGTCTCGTGTTTACTACAAGTGTCTAATTGTGTCAGAAAACTCACGCGGAAAGCGTGCAAAATCGTAAATTTGAGCGTGTATGGATTTGTAATCGCTATTTTTAACTTAAATACTGTAAACACTAAGTTTTGACTACATCAATGGGTCGTTATAAATTTATATAAATCAAATAAACAATAATAATAACCAAATGTTTGTTTTTAATGAAATTAATTCCCTGTTGGGTTCTAATCATTATAACTATACATGAAAATTTTGAAAAAATTACAAAAGGCGGTTTAAAAGATATTGATTTTTAAAGTTGGGCACGACTCATGAAACAAGCTATAATTGTGAATCAGTGCAATCGACACAATGAGACATTGTTGGAAATTTGTGGATTATCCAACACTCGCCGACTTCGAGGAAGTCGTAGCGGGAAGTTTAGGAAGCTTATGACTAAGCTTCTACCATGAAGAGAGACTTTTATCGATCGTCTAGATCGCACCCATAAGTGGAAACTTCGAGCAAGATTCCACAGAGACGTAGTAGGCGTACGAGCAGCTGCTACCGTGAACCATTGGTTTGATCGATCGTGTCGATTGCAAGCATAACTGGAAACTTCAAGAAAGATTCCTTAGAGACTTTTACCGATCGTGTAGATCGTACACATCATTGGGAAACTTCAAGTAAGGTTCCTCAGAGATTTGGGAGCTTATGACTAGCTTCTACGACACATAATTGAACTTGTTAGTCAAGTAGTTTACACAGAGTTGGGAACTCGACAAGAGAGTTCCACAGATTTCGGGCTGTACGATCAGTCCATGAGGAATGCACCTGAGGGTGGCACTATTGTTAAAAATGGGAGGGAATTATCACTGTCAATACATGTACTGTTAATTTGTGAAATGTGTTTGTATGATCCGGACATGCGCCTTGTCAAATAAAGATGTTTTGTGTGTAGTAAGGACTTGTGTTGAGTCATTAAAACATCTTTCAGTGTTCCAACGGTCTAGCGAGTGAACGAACTGAGAAGTCGCGGGGAATTGAGAAATTACAACGTGAAAAATTTTCTTTTTTTCTTTAAAAGTTCTTGTGTAGGTCACGTTCCGTTATTTCTCTTTCTTCCCCCTCCCCCTCCTCCTTATTATTCCATCGTCACTTTCTTATTTTGGGCTTTCTTGCTCATACCATGTCGTACTGTAAAATTGTAGCACATGTTTACACGAGTGCGTTTTTCTTTCCAGCCTCAAACCACTCCTTCTCCACTTTGCATCCTTCAAAAAATATCTACACAACGTACTTATTAGATACGTGTAATGTATTCAGCTGAGACAATATCGAAACCCATGAACTTTAGTTATTTGAAGTTTAAAGTATATTTCTTACCGCCAGGTGGTAAATGCATATGATTATGAAAGTAATTTTTTATTTTGCGCCGGTAGTTACAGGAACATATGCGTATCTTAGGTTAATGAATGTGCTGGTCTTTTTGTTGAACGTCTAGTTTTGTTTTATATTTGCAGAAGTATAGGTAAGTAGATTCTGCTAAATGTTGTCGGTTCAGGTACCGGAGTCATACAATATTGCATTTGTATTCTGGTGCTAGATCTTTGTTGAGTTGTTTATAGGTACGTAGCCGTTGGTTGAGTATCAAGCAATGTTCCAAATTTTATAAAGAACAAAATGTATATTTAATGCAACGTCACCACGAGTTATTCCCATCTTACTGTTAGGAAATATATACATCACTTCTATCTCTAAAAGTCTCTCTCTTCATCTTTTTCTTCTTTCCTTCTTCATCTACCTTTCAGCGTCGAGGGGAGATATAAATTTGCGGTCTTTTGCTCTTCTGTTCGCCTCTGCTGCTGTTATGTTTCCTAGTGCTTCTAATATTCCATCGATCTATCTTTTTCGTGGTCGACCCTTGGGTCTGGTGTTCTCACAACGTTTGCTGAAGGCTCGCTGTGTTGTGTTTTGATATTTCTGCCCTGTCACATAGCCGAACCATTTTATCTGTTGTTTCCTTATATATTCTATGGCGGGGACTATACCTAGCTTTTTTCTCAGTTCTTCAATTCTGATCTCATCTCTCAGACTGTTTCCTGTCATTCGTCTAACACATTTAATCTATGTAGAAGTTATTTTTCTTATTGTTCTTGCATCTAGGGTCCAGGTCTGGCATTGGTAGCACAACGTTGGGATGAAGATTGTATTGTATAGTGCTCGTTTTGCTACCAGAGTTATTTCCTTGTTGGACAATAGTGGTGATAACTGCCCAATTATTTGACAATCTTTGTTGCATCTTGATTCTACTCTGCGGTTTGAGAATGATCGTTTGTCACTAAATTTCCTAGGTATTTGAATTCCTCTACTTGTTTTAGTTGTCTGCCTTCTATAGTTATATTGATGTTCTGTTTATTTTTGGTGACATTCATGACTTCTCTTTTGTTCATGTTGATTTTCATGTTGTATTTTGTGCCTGAGCTATTGAGTTTGTTTAAGTGTTCTTGTAGGTCCTCTATTGTTTCATGTATTAGTGCCTGATCGTCTGCAAATAAAAGCTCGTTGATCTCCTCTGTCTCTGATGGTTTTGCTAACTTGCATATATAGTCCATGTATGTAATAAACAGTAGGGGGGGGGGGGATAGTACGCACCCATGTCTTACACCTGATCTAATTTCGAAGTGGTCTATGTACCCTGCTGCTGTTCTGACCCTGCAGCTGCTGTTGATGTAGAGACTTTTAATAAGGTTGGTTAGATGTTGGCTTACTCCGTATGTTGTTAGTATCTCCCACAGTTGTTCTGTGTTTACTCTGTCGAATGTTTTTTCCTGGTCAATGAAGGCTATGTATAAATTTTGATTGTGTTCTGTCGTTTTTTCTGCAAGCTGTTTTAATGTGAATAGAGCCTCAGTACATCCTCTGTTTTTTTCGGAACCCCATTTGAGAATCGCTTAACCGTAATTCTATTTTTGGTCTCAGCCTTTTTTTCCCATGATTTTGGCGTATAGCTTTCTTACATGGCTGAGAAGAGATATACCTCTATATTGATTGCAGTCTCTTTTGCTACCCTTCTTTTTCTTATTGTTATGATGATTGCCAGTTGCCAGTCTTCTGGGGCTTGTTGTTGGTGCCATACTGCATTAAATATTCTGTGCAGCTATAGCACTCCTGTTTCTCCTGCAACTGCTATTATTTCTATTGTATATTATCTATCCCAGGTGCTTTATTTCTTGGTGCGTATTTGATTACTTCTTAGATTTCCTTTTTCATGATGTTGGGTTCAGTATTTGTGAATTCTAGCGTGGTTTTTGATGTCTTTTTGGTAGTTGGTTATTTGATATTGGCTGTCCGTATTTGTCATTATGAGCTCAGTAGGACCATGGTTTTCTTTTCTCGCTCTCGTGGCCTTTACTGCTTTGTAGAAATCACTTGTGGCTGTCTTGAAGTCCCTGCTTATGTTTTGTCCGAATTCTGTCCAATTCTTTTGCTTATAACTCGAGTGTTTTAATATTGTCACATTCTTGTTAACTGCGCTATTAGGACGTCAAGAGCTATTTATTACTTAGGACTAACATAAACTTGGCAAGGTTCTGTCAGTTAGAATACAGATACATTGCTTTTAAAACTGTGTCTACGACCGATATCATTGTGTGTATGATGTGCAGGGATAACGAAAGATAGCAAATTGTAGATGCTATTGATACGTCTGCCGCAGGCTTAGAGACCAAAGAAACAGTTCGGCAAGATGGCGACACTTTTGCAAAGCGCACCAAACAAAAGCAGTGAGGTATTGTGGGATTTTTGTTTAGTGAAGGAGTGATATCCATATATATAGAGATAGTGATTCATCATCGGATAAAAATTCAGTTATGTGTTTGTCATACAAAAGTTTATGAGTGGACTGAGTGTAATAATAATACCTTCTTTGAACTTCTTGAACTCCTCTAGGGACTGATGTAATATTTCTTGAGAGAGAGAGATCAAACAATAATACTTGATCTTGAATGTCGACAATCGCTCAACTATAACCTTGATGATCAACTTGACTGATCAATGTCGTGACCGATGAAATGACGATTCATGAACGATCGACTGACCGCTCGTCAACCTTGAGACAGACCACTCCTCTTCACCACGAGCCCGAGTACCAGAGGTGCTTTAGCACGATGAGCGAGGGCTCGTGATGCTGCTTATGGCCGGATTGCTGAATGACGAGTTCCTCGCCACTCTGATGATCTGCCCCGTTCTCAAGCTGCCATGCCAGTCTGTTGGACCGCCATGATTGATGCCTCGTACTTCACGTCATTCTGTTGCGACTCTCCTTGGACCGTTATGATCTATAGTGTAGTACTTCACGTTGTAACTTATCAATTCCCCGCGATTTCTCCCAGCTCGTTCACTCGCTAGATGGTTGTAACTTTAAAGATGTTTTAATGACTCAACACAAGTCCTGACTACACACAAAACATCTTTATTTGACAAGGCACATGTCCGGATCATGTAAACATATTTCACAAACTAACAGTACATATATTCACAGTGATAATTCCCTCCCTGAATTAACATTAGTGCCACCCTCAGGTGCACTTCTCATAGACTGCTACTTTAGCCCAAACTCGGTGGAACTCTCTTGTCGAGTTCCCAACTCTGTGTAAACTACTTGACTAACAAGTTCAACTGTGTGTCATAGAAGCTAGTCATAAGCTCCCAAGTCTCTGAGGACCCTTACTTGAAGTTTCCCAATGATGTGTACGATCTGCACGATCGATGAAAGTCTCTCTTCATGGTAGAAGCTTAGTCATAAGCTTCCTAAACTTTCCCGCCACGACTTCCTCGAAGTCAGCGAGATTATCCAACAACGTGTTGATTGCACTGATTCGCAATCAGCTTCTATGCCGAGAAGGTAACGCTAACCTTGACAGCTACAATCACACTTATTCTATATTCTCCATAAGTCTTGCCCCACGACTTCCTCAAAGTCGGCGAGCGCTGGACACTTAACAAGTTTCCAACAATGTTCTACTGTGTCAATTTCGTTGATGCCCAATCAGTTTCCTTGCCAGTAAGGTAACCTTAACCTTAACAGTGACAATCCCACTGATTCTATATTCTTCATAAGTCTTGCTCCACGACTCCCTCAGGGTCGGCGAGCGCTGGACACTTAACAAGTTTCCAATAATGTTCTACTATGTATCAATTTCACTGATTCACTATCAGTTTCAGTGCCGCTAAGGTAACCCTAACCTTAACAGTAACAATCACTCCTATTCTATCTTGCCATATCTAACACAACATTTAGTAACTAACAAACACAACTCCTGGAAATAGGATAACTAAACTAATTAGCTGTCGCCCTATATCTGTCTTAACTTTCATCTATTTACACTCCTTTCTAGTCCACGGTATGCTAACTAGACTTCTCTAGACGTCCGCACTGGACCCGGCTCAAATGCACACTGACTTTAAAATCTACGTCTATTCTCAACTCCCCACTTCCCCTGAAAACATCTCACCCATTCACGCTTATTTCGCCTTTCTCTATAAAACAGTTCACTCACTCACACCTGACCACTTCTGCTTGTCTCCCCTAGATGTTTATTATTTCTCTACTAATATCGTCTGTTTCAATCAACTCTCATCAATACTCTGTTTCTCTTGTTGCCCCGCTACACACCCGTTTCACACACCCTCATCTATTTCCTGTTTCATGAGAAGTTCAAGGGCGAAGTCATTAGTGTCGAGGATTCTTCATAACCGGGGACGGGAAACAGTGATGGAAAACAAAGCAGACGTGGAAAGTGTGATACAGGAAAACCAGGGCGTCATAAGTAAGGGAGGTGACATCGCTATTGGACATTAGTGCATGGGATCAGCATATCATATTATTCATTACTTCATGTGTAAATGCAGATTTATTGCATGCGATTTAGCAGATTCAGAGAGAAAATAGGAAATGATGCTGTTTACATTTTGCACAGACACGGTTTAATGTTAGTGTATTTTGATTTAGATCAGTGATCTCTGCAATATGAGCCATTTTGGCACGCAAGGTTTCTGTTTTTGAGATTGTGGTTCTGCCCTATGTGCCGTCTTCGGCTCGAGAGGACAATAGATAGAGATAGATAGATTTTGATATATATAGCATGAGAATATAATATTATGTATTTGTTGTAATTGAATAACTAGAAGTTGATAAAATCCAACAAGGCAACAATCAAGAAATGGACAAAATCAGTAAGAATAGACAGTAATATATTAGTCTTTCAATACAAAGTATAATTTTTCACAAAAGTTACTAGAACCAACAATATTAATATTTTTTTTTCATTTCTCAGAATTAGGAAATTGTACAAAATGTGTGTAAAATATAAAACACTGAATACAGCACATTATATATGGAAGTCCTGTTAAATGAATTCACGACTTTTAAAGTACTCTTTAAGATGTCGGCACCAACCCTACAAACGTTCTAATCAGTTTAATGTGGACTCTGATTGCTTGAGAGGAACAGTTAAGTAATGAGCTGCAGATATGCTGTTATGTGTGCTAATAAGGTTTGAATTGTCTGCTGGAGTCCCACAAACGTTTTACTCTATTCGACACTGCCACTTTTCTCAATATCCATATCTTTATTGTACTATTTATATTCACCATTTGCGGTCTTGTGGTGTAAATAAACTGCTTTAAGTTTTATTTCTGACAGTGTCAGGGCCCTCAAACTCATAAAATAATAAATTATTAATTTTGCGATAAATTTTCCCGCGATTAATTTTCTTGCGATGAAATTTACCTGCAATGCATTTTCCCGGAAATGAATTTTGAAGCGATAATTTTTGCCTGCTATGTTTTTTCTTGTTCATTTTCGTCTCCGTTCTCTGCAAGTCTCAGATCATTGTACACTAGCGAAATCTAGGCCTGCACATTCTTCTATGCTAGTTACCTTTTTAATAAATCTATCTATGACCTCTCGCAGTGCCCAGAGAAGAATTTTTCCTTTTTTTATATCTTGATATTTTATATCGAGGCATTAAGTTTTATATTTCTGGACAATTGATTACTAGTTCGTCGAGTTGATTCACTTTTTAGAAACAATTTTATAAACTGTCTCACAGATATATCGTGTTTAATGTGTGTCTGTAACGTTTCAGTTCTGTGAACGTTTTTCTCTCTTAAAGTTAAGATGAAAGTGACTACATTTATATAGTACAGTTATTGCATTGTTGGTCCATCCGTGTCGACGAGAACTAAGTTGTTATTGATTTCTATTACAGCTGGTTTGAAGATAGCTTATGAGGATAATGTGCGTATTTTACTGTCTCTTGCAAATTGTACAACTCATGCACTGTGGCTCGACCAGCGACGAGATCGCTTCACAATATCGCTATTTATCTGTTCTTTCCCCTATATAAAATGTGCACTTTTAAATCTTGTATCGCCATGTCGAGCTATTAACACTGATGTCATTCCTAGTATAAGAATCCCGAATCCAATATAGATGTGGATAGTGAATGCTTCGATCTGATAAAAATTAATAATTCCTAGTTAACAGCTGTGTTTCCACATGTGCTAGTGATGTTATGCGTATTGCTCTTTTGTCCACCAATGCTGGTGCCGATGCTTCTTTGAAATCTTTTACTCTTTTGCCTAATCAATATTATTATCTTTTTCAACCTTCTGCGCTTCTTAGTTTTTTAGCTTATCACTACGTTAGTCTTCTAGCGTTAACATTTAACAAATGTTCCAGCGTTGAAATTGTTTAGTTTTTCTCTTTCCACAGCATAATCTACAAATCGTTAGATATATATCTCTCTCTCATCTCCTTCTCTCTCTCTCTCTCTCTCTCTCTCTGCTTTACCATTTGATCCGGACAGAGGTGAGAAAAAAACTGAGTATTCGAGACAAAATACTACAGTCTGCTTCACCCAGTGTTTTGTTTTCTGGTTTAAGTTGTGTTATTAAACCATTATTTTTGTGGTTCTGCAATTATATTAACATTGTTCCTTCACAGCAGCGCTGACTGTCTTATTTTCTTCGTGTGTTGACTTGTTAACATGACAGAACGAATTGCTTAGCTACTTCTTGATTTGATCTAATAACGGTGTTGCTTTCACTATTTTTCTTAAATTTTCACGCCTGACTTCTACATCTTTGTTGCTCAGACGTTTTTTCTGTTTTCGTCTATCAGTGACCATTTTGCCATTGGTATCACAATGTGAAAAAAAAAGATGTTAATGAAGTATTTTTTCTTGTCTATTGTTACCCAATTATATTGCACGATTAGTATAAATTGTCGGATTATTCCATTTTAACAATTATTATTTATTTCAGCATCTGTCATCTGTCAATTCGATGTAAGTATATTTCCACAACACATTCTAAAAGCTCTCAATGATACAGGACGTGTTAATCATTAAGAATGAAGTGCGAATCTACAATCATGAATAGAATGCAGAAGTATGAAGTGAGACAATGAAATCGTTTCAGCTTGCTCCCATCCTCTTTCAGAATGTCAATAATTTAAAGAAATGAAATACTCTTTCAAGGGATGACCACCTTGACCACCTCTGATGATCAGATCGCGTCACTTTTTGTATAAATTGTTAACTATTACATGTGTGAGCTATTGATGAAAACAATTATTACATAAACTCTGAATAACCCTGTATATATACCCCAAGTGTGCAACTATGATTCAAGCAATAATTGAGTCTCAAAGAAAGGGCTGACTCGCTGGTGTTAACGTCATTAGTAGCCGGTACCGTGATCATGGGTAGGATAGAGATGGAGGTATTGATTACACATGTGTTGGATGCTGTAAATGCAATTACAAAGAGTACGCGATTGCGATAAGAAAGAAGTTTGCAGCGTGTGTGCAACAAGTGAACTGACATAAAATCACAACCATCGTGGCCTGCTAAATGACCTTTGCTACCTGTGTGGCAACTTTAAACTTTGCTATTCAAATTCTTCCATCAATATTGATTATTACCAGTCCCTGGCCCTAGATGTAAGAACAATAAGAAAAATAACCTCTAATAAGATGAAATATGTCAGACGAATGACAAGATCAGAAATGAAGATCTGAGAAAAAAGTTAGGAATGGCCAACACAATATATAAAGAAACAACAGATAAAATGGTTTGGAAACGTGACAAGGCAAAATGAACACAACGAGCCCTCAATAAACGTTGCGAGAATACCAGACCCAAGGGTCGACCACGAAAAAGATGAATCGATGGAATATTAGAAGCACTAGGAAACATAACAGCAGCAGAAGCGAACATAAGAGCAAAAGACCACAAATTATAGCTCTCCTCGAGGCTGAAAGGCAAATGAGGAAGGAAAGAAGAATTAGAAGAATATCGATCATTGAAAAATGAGCTAGATTTGGTCTCTTTTAATTATGTCTATTCCTTAATTTTTTTTTTACGCAATCGTGCATTTCCTTTTTAGTCTTCGTCTATTGAAGAATTGGAAACGTTCTGCCATTTTCTTCTGTTATATTTGTAAAGCTGTAACAAAGAAGTTTTATGTTGTCCTTTATCATTACTCCGATCTGTTTCATTGTGGCCCCGTATGATCACATATACAATAATATTTTACATTTTCTCTACAATGAGTTGATGTATAATGCCTCATATATGATTCTTTAATCCAGAATGGTGGATGGTAACAAAGATCCAATACAAAAAACACAATATGAAGAAGGGACTGAAGAGAAATGTTTGCTGCCATCCAAAAAAATATCTGAAACAAAATCTAATATCCTGAAGCGATGTCTACACGATCCAGTTCTTAAACGAAAAGTTCTGCGTTCGGCAGGGTTATCGTTGCTTTTCATCCCCACGGTAAGTTCATAAAAGCTTGAAATGAAATAATTGATAAGAAATCCACAATTAATGTCTTGATTTAGCGAATCAGGTCGAAGGATGATTTTGAAGCCCGTTAATTAAGTATTTCCGTCTATTCTATGATATACGTTTTTTTTCGTTTGAATTGAAGAGATTATCAGAGTAATTTTATCCTTTTATGCTAAGACAATGAAAATATTCTTTTGTCCACGATTTATTCAATATTTTCTATTGCAAATGTCTGTGTGTCATAGTCTGTTGGTTGAGTCAGTGCGTGAGGTTAATGGCTATTACACGAACGTGGAACCACAGAGGATAGTAAAGACAGTAAACTGTTATCGAAGAGATGGAACAGGAACTAAGTTATTAGTATCGAGAGTAAAATCTTGAAAATAAAGATTGTGAGTATATGTTGAATTAAGGAGTGGTAATGTCCCCATTGAAGGGACATTTTTAAATGTTGAGGAGACGTCGTAAACGAATTCAACATGAGTTTCTCGAGATTTCAGAGAAATGGACAAACTGATACTCAGATTTCGGAGACAAAAGAAAGGGGAGGACTAAGTGAGTATTCAATTGGTTAATAGTTTGAAAGGACTCTCATGTGAACGGCTGGAGAGACAAGATGTGGTAAGAGAAGTGGATTATAGAATTAGATGGATGAAGTTTCAGCTGGAGGATGAAGATAGTTGGGTACAGATTAAAAGGGAGAGCGAAGAGGGGAGATAACAAAGAAAAGTCTAGGTGGAGAGATAGACCTGAAATTTGAGATGAAAATTCAAGTCCATAATAGCTGGTTAGTCAGAAATCAGTTGTGCGGAATGTAACTTATTCTTGTTGAGATATGGTTGATCCTAATGTAATACATTGTCACATTATATGCAGTGAATAATAGTTCTGAGTACTACTTTACCGCTATTGTGTTGTAGAGAGGTTGCTCTCACTGTGTTCATTACGATTTGACAGAATTGAGATTGTTTTTACGTTGTTCATTTAGGTGTGATTGCTTTAATGAAACAAATAACTGTCCAGATAAAACCTGAGTCGAAGTTCATAGACAGACAGAGAGAGTGAGAGAAAATGAGAGTGAGAGTGAAGAAAGAGTTGGTGAGCGAAAGAGAGAGAGAGTGTGTGTGTGTGTGTGCGTTAAAGAAGACCGCGAACACTAAAGAGATCAAACCGAAATCGCATTTATATTACGTCATGAATACGTTGTTTCCATGGGAAACCATAAGTGTGTATTTACTTAATCAACAATCACATACAATTGTAAGGGCACATTACGTGATAGAAGGCTCATTATTAATCCAGCTGAAATGATAATACTATAGCATGTTTTAGTTTAGTTCCATTTAATTAAAATTTCTATGCATTTGACAAGTAAAGTCATCGTCAACATTGTAATCGGTAATTGGTAGTTGAAGTACTACCGGTCTGGGCAAAATTATAAAGAAAAGAAAATAAAAATATAAGACATACAGGTAAACAAATAAAAAAAATAGATTGACAATGACAAAGAATGGTCATGGAAAAAGTTGAAACAAACTCAGAAATTAGCACACAGCAGGGAGGAGTAAATAAACTTCATAAACATACAACATTAACCCCAATAGAAAGCAAATTGTCTCCAAGGTAATTAGGAGATCTAGTAGAACGTTACTACTTTTACTAATAGTACTACAACTACTACCACTACAGCTACTGTTAATTATACTACTACTTGTGCTAATACTACTACTTCTTCTACTACCACTACAACTTCTACCACCAAAACCATTACTACTACTTCGAGTACCTTTATTTCATTTTGTTTTCATTTTTCTATTCAATAATTTATATCTTTATCTTCTTAATTCTTGTTATGAAAAAGCTGATTTGTAACTAGTGCTAAAGTTAAAAGCAAGGTTATAAAAACAACATCCATTGTTCGGAATACCCGACACCGTGAGGTAGTCTGATGGACATGACGAGGATGTCAGTCTCATAGGAACTTTAATTAATATTTCCCTTATTATTTCAATAGATTCATTCTTATACAGAGTTTAAATGTGGAGTTGTTTTTTTTTCACTCGAATTATTCTTTGACAAAGTCCACTAAATACTCGGGTTTATCGCACGATAAAATTGAGATCTCAACACGAAACACGAAGTCTATGACTCCACTCTTTCAGGTGAATTTCCAATTTATAATTTAGTATTTGCGTGTAATTTTCATGAAAGCGCCAGTGGCTTATGACTAACGTGCTGATTTGGAGATTAATTGGACAAGGAAGGAATTGACGCAGCTGGGGCGCAGCTAGACGCACCCCAGTAGACACAACTAATAAAGGAATCAGTATATAATTCATTGAGTTATATTTATCATCACATTTTTATCCTCACGAACAGAACATTTTTGGGTTATGTTGTCGATATCACGCCAGGTCTAACTTGCTTCCTAAAATTTGCTGGTACCAATTTCTAGAGGTTTTATATTAATCCCGAAGTCCATACACACACACACACACACACACACACATGTACACAAACAAACACGCACACGCGCGCGCACACATACACACGCACGCACACACACATATTGTGCTCTTTATCTGAACCAAGGACAATTTCTACGAAAATTGAACAGAAGTCATGGAAAGTTATTGAGTTATTGAGTTATTTGTGGGTCATCATCATTGCACTCCGAACATGTCCATAGGTGCTCAGATCCCCTCCTCAGCAATTCCCTCAGTGTCCAGCGACTGACGACTCCAGTTCTATGTTGGTCGATAGTCTTCTTACACGGCCACCAAGTTTCTCATTTCTGGCTGTGCCCATCTTAACTCCCATTTCCATCATCCGAAGAAGTGACGTGGATCTGTGTTTGTCGAAGTCCTGTGCTCTTCCTACAACTCGGAGTGCATTGATGATGTCCGCCCGATCCACCGGTTGCCCGTCCTCAACGACAGTGCAGCTAGCCAACCTGTCCGCTCTCTCATTTCCCCGTACTCCCGCATGTCCAGGGACATAGACAAAGGTGACCTTACGTATTTTGGACTTCTGCAACGACTCTACCCATTGCATGCGTACAAAGCCCGCCTCCACTTTTCTTATCATGCTCATCGAATCACTCAGTATACATGCGTGGATGTATTCTTGTGTCTCTAACCATTTGAATGCCTTGGTCACTGCCATCACCTCCATTGTCATGCTACTCGTGGTCATGGCGTATGCACCACTGTCTTCCTTGGCTATTCTGCCTGCCGAGCGTGCTGTAAATGCCCATGCACTTCTTTCGTGTCGTCTTACAGATCCGTCTGTATTGATGACTGCATCTTTCTCATTGGTGTTATCGCAGATGAGACCGTTGACCTCAGCATTCATGGAAAGTATACCAGGACACGATCACACTGTTCTGATGGGGGATTTCAATGCTGGAATTGTGGCAGACCACAGTTCGTGGCCAACTTGTTTTGGTCGCTATGGAGCTGGTAAATTGAAAGAAAACGGCCAACGACTTTTTTAGAATTTTGCGCATACCACAACATGTGCGTTACAAACACTTTTTTTCAAAATCATGCCTCAGCATAAAGTATCTTGGGGACAACCACGATCGAACTAGAGAAAACCTCGCACCAGCTGGACTTGACACTTGTTAGACGCCCTTTCCTAAATTCTGTAATTCTCACACGGTCATACCATAGTGCTGAATGCGACTCGGATTATTAAAAAGTCTGAACAAAATAAAGATACAACGCAGCCGTACCACTACGCCAAGCAGGTTAAGAAGAGATCACGCATAGACACTAGCAATCTAACACATTCTGGATTGGTCGAGCAGTTCAAAAAAGACCCTCAGGGAGTCGCTAAGCACTCATGAACACCGCCATAGAGCTGAGGAAAAATGGGAACATCTCCGCAACGTCATCTACAACAACGCGGTTAGCATCTTTTGTAAAGTAACATTTAAGTCTCATGATTGGTTTGAGGCCAACAGCCATGCTATAACACCCGTAATCGAAGCTAAACACGCGGCCGTCATAGATCACAAGCACGCACCTAATGCGAATACTCTGTTGGCTATTAAAATAGTCAGAAATAAAATCCAGCAGACAGCTCGACGCTGCACAAGTGATTAGTCGCTCCAGCTTAGCGACATCATCCAGACTGCAATTCAAACTGGGAACCTAAGTGCAATGTATGATGGTATAAAGAAAGCCCTTGGACCAGGAGAATACACTATTGCCCCACTAAAGACATCCACTGCGGAGAAAATAACAAATAGAGACAAACAGATAGAAAGATTGGTGGAACATTATTTTTAACTTTATTCAATAGAAAACACCTATGGCAGAGTTAGACATTGAACCAACTGTAGAAGAACTTAGCAAGGCCATAGATAGCTTAGCCTCCGGCAAAGCGCCAGAAGGAGATGGGATCCCACCCAATCTGATCAAATTCTGCAAAAGTGTTCTGCTATATCCCCTGCTTGAAGTACTACATCAATGCTGGAAAAAGAAAACAAAACCATTCATCAAGATATGAGAGACTCCGTTATTGTAATTCGCTATAAAAATAAAGGAGATAGAAGCGACTGCAACAACTACAGGGGCATCTTTTTACTCAGCATCATCGACAAGACCTTCGCCAGAGTCATCTTAGATAGGCTACAAAAACTCCGAGAACGCGTATATCCTGAATCGCAATACGTCTTTAGATCCGGAAGATCAACTGCAGACATGATTTTCTCTTTACGTCTGCTTTAAGAAAAATCTAGAGAGCAGAAAAAATCTTTCTCCATCGCCTGTATTGACCTTACGAATGCATTTGATCTTGTCAGAGGGGACGGTCTTTTCAAAATACTTTCTAAAATAGGCTGTCCACATACTCTGCTGATGCTAGTCAAATTGTTTCTTGAAGATATGAAGGGTACCATTCAATACGACGGCAGCACATGATAACCCTTCAACATAAACAACGGTGTCAAGTAGGAATGCGTGCTTGCTCTGACCCTGTTTGGAATCTTCTTCAATGTTCTATTAAAACATGCATGCTCAATTGCGAACGATGGAGTCTTATCTTCATACTTGATCTGATGGTCGGCTGTTCAATCAAGCAAGACTAAAGGGAAGGTCCAAAATCAGACATATTACTATTAGAGACCTGTTATTTGCTGACGACGCTGCACTTATCACGCAAAGTCAGGAAGAATTCCAGAGCATGACACATCGCCTTTCGCATACATGAAGAGACTTCGGTTTAACAATAAGTTTGCAGAAAACTAATATACTCGGTCAGACGTCGTAGCAACATCTGCAGTCTCTATCGACAACTATAAACTCGATGTCATGCAGCAGTATATCTACCTGGGGTCCATCATCAACGACAAACTATCTTTAGATACAGAAATTGACACCCGCATTGATAAAGCTGCTATCACCCGTTTTCTAGTCTTCTTTGGCAAAATAGTAAACTAACAAATAAAACAAATCGGCAGTTTACAATGCCTGCACCATAAGTATCCTGTATGGAAGCGAATGTACATATTTTTACGCTCATGAACGTATGAAAAAGAATGTCGATTTGTTTTCGCCGGTCTGTTCATAAGGACACCTAATTAATGTATTTGTAAAAAGCTCACAGTATATCCGCGTGCTGCAGAGCGATTTACTGGAGTTGGCCAGTCTATAACGTGGATACGGGTTCTGGACCGTGCGACTGAGTGAGTGCACGTGAGTCTAGAACATCCACAGCATCGACTTCCAGCGATAAAAATCAACAGTGACGACGGTAATTCAGATGCAGCCCAAACACGACAACATCGATGAAATGAAACAAGACACGGTAAGCGTGGTGGTATTAAACTGTCGAAGTGTGAGAGGCTAGGCTGTGCACGTTACATATTGGAATTGTGGGTCAATAAATCAACGACGGCCCATTCTTGATAAGCTACTGTGAGGCGCCGATATAATGATTTTGCAAAAATACTTCTTGGTGATAGGACAGTAAGTACCCCTGGATTTCACTGTTTCTACAATAGACGACACCTTGGGCAGGACATCCTTATGCGCAACAATATGGTGGCAGCTGAGGTTGATATGTCTGCGTGGAACAATGCAGAATTGCAGGTACATGTGGTTAGGGTGCAGACCCCAGTTCATTTCGTGGTTGTAAATGTGTATGCCTGTAATGGGAAGGTAGACACACAACAATGGCATAATCTCTCGAGTTCGAGGAAGAGAACGTCATTTTCTGCGGAGACTTTAATGCTAGAGGCAACCAGTGGGGTAACGTCATAACCAACAAGCAGGGAGAAGTCCTAGAGAACGCACTAGTGTCAGTCGATTTAGTGTGCTTGAATGATGGAAGGACAACTAGAATGTGCACTCAAACAGGGGACTCTCATAGTGTCATAGACCTGGCACTGGTGTCTTCCACCTTCACACCGGTTTGCAATGTGGAGTGCACTGGGATTTCACGGAAGTGATCACTATCCATGTGCCCTCCTAATTGAGAAAAGCAGAAATAGAAGTCATAAAAGAAAGCTCCACTCATTCCAATATGAGAAAACAGACCAGGAGGTCATTAGTGAAATCAGACATAGGAAACAGAGCGCCACTCGTAGGAGGCAGGAGAAATAGACGCAGCCCCACCCTGGTGGAACGTAGAAGTCGAGGAAGTTTGGCGGAACAAGAGGCAAATGGCCAAGATATGGCAGAAAGCCAGAAAGAATGGAAGAATACAACCTGCGATCTTGAAGCTTGTCAAAAAGAAGAGGTCGACCAAAAAATGGTGCGCTTTAAACTATGTGCTAAGCAGGTTAAGGATGCCAAGTGGGATGATTTCTGTAAAAAAGTGTGCTCAGAAAAATCGTTAGCCACATTCTTGCCGGAGTACGGGGAAATGAAAGAGTGGACAGGTTAGCTAGCTGCGCTATCGTTGAGGACGGTCAACCAATGAATCAGGTGGACATCATCAATGCCCTCCGAGTTGAGGGAAGAGCACAGGACTTCGACAACCACAAATCTACGTCACTCTTACGGATGAATTAGATGGGAGTTAAGATGGACACAGTCAGAAATGAGAAACTTAGCGGGCGTGTTATCTTATCAACCAAAATAGAACTGGAGTCGTCAGTCGCTGAACACTGCGAGTCTTGCTGAGGAGGTGATCTGGGAAACTATGGACATGTTCGGAATGCAATGATGATGACCCGCAAATAATTCAATAACTCAATGGAAACGAATCTTGGACAACCTATAGAAAACAGGATAGAAGGCTAAATGCATTCCATATGCGATGTCATCTCCGTATTCTTGGTATCACCTGCCAGGATAAAGTGACAAACGTGGAGGTGATGGCTCCCACAGGCCTCCCGAACATCTACACGCTTTTCAAACAATTTATGTAGCCTGGGAGGAAATAGCTGCAAACCGCATAGTTGGAAACACACACTAAAGCTTCAACTCAAACAAGAAGCAGACAGATTCATAGAAAAAGAGAATACACGGCGAGAGAAAAAAAAAAACATTTATAGGGGCCCTGAAAAATTCATAGTTAGCTATGACCAAGGCTACTATTATACATGCACACAGAGTTACTTTTTAAAAAATGAGTGTAAAAATGCTGTAATGGTTGTTGTTGTTTTTTTTTTTTTTGCTTTACTGTTTTTTTTTTAAATTACAGGGATTGATTTTAGGACAACAAGGTCCGACTCTTTTAGACTTACAGATCATTACCAACACCGATCTTGAAACATCTTCCTTCTTTTTCACTGGATTTTTTGCCGGACATTTAGTTGGGTCTAGCCTCTGTGCTGCAATTAACCACAGAGTAAGTACCTGATACATTTATATTTACAGCTATTTAACTTCCATATGAACAGTACTACAGTTGTTTTTAAATCGCGAACATATCTAAATTATTTGACTTCAAGCCAGGCATATACATCTTCCATCACTGGCTAAAATGTAACCAATTTTTAGAATAACTATATTATTGTACGATTTAATCTACGAACACGAACAGTGATGGAAAATGTGAAACTGAAATAAACAAAATGATAGGAATGAGAGAAATTAATTTTAATGTCATGAAAAAATATACTAAAATTAAAAAAAAATTACACCAGGACTAAAACTAAGAATAGTAAAATGTTTTATCTTCTCAACATTCCTGTATGGTGCAGAAACATGGCCATTTGGCAAGAAAACGCCAACAGAAAATTGAAGCCTTTGAAATGTGGATATATAGAAGAATAGGTAGAATTGGATGGAAAGAAAATATAACATATGTCATGAAAACAAACGATGAAGTCTTAAAAAAACTAACAATGAAAAGACAACTACAAAAGAGAATTCAAACACGACAAATGCGATTTTTGGGTTGTGTTAAAATAATCCTGTAAGGGAAAATAAAGGTAAAAGAGGCAAAGACAGGCCAAGACTAACGTAGTCGATTAATATCAAAAGAAGGACAAGTCAGCCTATGACAACCTGCACCATCAAAGCAAGAGACACGATTTAATGGAACCCACATAATGAGAAAAAGTGATTAAGAAAAAAGACGACTCGCATCAGCTAAGGGAGTCTAGAACTTGTGGTGTGTTTGATGTCGCCATCTGTTCCTCATGGCTTGTCTTGCAACCTTGCACTGTGTGCCAAAATTGTGCTCTTTTGATTTCGATACAGTACTGTAGGATATACTCTGGAGTTTATTTGAGTGCTCAAATAACCACATATTTCAGTGTTACAGAACCCTATTTAGTGCACGTGTGCTCTGATACCACAGTGACCTGTTTATTAGACTGAATAACTTTATTTGCTCATGTCTCCTGAACTAGTTTAAATTTACCATTTTTCATTATGGTTCACCATTTCATCAAATTATCTAGATTATATATGTTTCATTATGGTTTATTATTTCATCAAATCATCTAGATTATATATGTTTCATTATGGTTCATCATTTCATCAAATCATTTAGATTATATATGTTTCATTATGGTTCATCATTTCATCAAATCATCTAGATTATATATGTTTCATTATGGTTTATCATTTCATCAAATCATCTAGATTATATATGTTTCAGGAGCCGCAATAGCTCAGTGGTTATTGAACTGGACTACAAAGGACAAGGGGTAGGTTTCGATCATAAGCGACGGCTTCCGGGTTCACCCAGCCTTAAATGGGTACCGGATTTTTTTTCTGGGAAAGTAAAGCGGCACGGGCGTAATACCGACCACATTACCCCAAAAATCATGTGCCGAAGGTCTGTAAAATTTATGGTCACTAACACCATATTCCCTATACGCCGCCATTTGGCGTGACGGGGGTACTTTACTTACTTTATATATGTTTCATGATGGTTCATCATTTCATTAAGTCATCCAGATTATATCTTGCATACAACTCTTTCAGTTATTTTTTCAAATGATTACTGAGTTTTTACTTTATTTGAATTTCCAGATGAATACAAATCTTCTCCTGCTAACATGCGTCCTAGGACTTGGTGTGTTCTCCATCGTAACTCCCTATTGTGTCAATTTTGTGGCCATGATCTTCATACGAGCTCTTGTTGGTACATGTTTTGGTCTTCTTGAAGCAGGTAATAAGTGATTTGATACCAGTCTGTTGAATAAACTCTGAGCTATCTCTCTGACCCATGTCACAGAATATAAACATAAAATGGTATTGAGCATTTAGACCAACAGAAAGACTAACAAAAGACAATAGGGCAGGATAAGGCAGGTAGGATATCATTAGACCAAAGGAGCCAAACAATAACACACTGGAGAAATGAAAGGTGTCCCATATGGTCCAAAGAAAACGGGAGAAAGAGTGAAAAAAAGAGAGGTCAGAGGTGGCAAAAAGGAAGAAGAGTATGAGAGGCAATAAAGATAACGAGGAATGAATGAGGAAAGGACACAGGAAAAAAATGGAAAAGAGACGAGATATTAAAGAAAAGGGAGAAGGGAGTTTAATCCTCTCGGTTGGAGAGTATCAAAGCGGTGTATGAGTGGGTTCTCCAACGTGAAACGGCTATGGGCTTTTAAGGGAAATAGGGATGATGCCAGGAGCACGAAAGTCATCAGATGTACTATGTCCTGGTAATCTGAAATGACAGAAGACAGGAGTGCTATAGTTCGTTCACAAATTCGTTCCCAGAGTTGATCAATTATCTCGGAAACTGTTTGATGAATTTATGTAATTCTTTTTCATGAAATCTTATTTTGTCACGTAGACAGACTGTCATCAGACTTTATAACATTTAAGTACAAAGGTAGTCTGAATTTTGCACAAATCGTTTTTTGTTATATCATTTTAGGAAAATATCAAACCGCATGCTCTAAACATTAGATTTTACTGTAAATTATGTTAATTTTCTAACAATGCAAGCCAAAGGCGTATCCGTATCACATTGAAGAGGGCACAATTTTTTATTTGATTTTATCTTAGTCATAGAGATTGGTACGGACAAGGGGTAGGGTTCGATCCCAACCGACGGCTCCGGGTTCACCCAGCCTTAAATGGGTACCGGATTTTTTCTGGGAAAGTAAAAGCAGCACGGGCGTAATACCGACCACATTACCCCAAAAATCATGTGCTGAAGGTCTGTAAAATATAGGGTCACTAACACCATATTTCCCTATACGCCACTTGGCGTGACGGGGGGTACTTTACTTTACTTTTTATAGAGATTGGTAAACTTTGATCAAAGTATCAAACACACATATTCGCCAAATAGCAGGCGTGTTATCAACAAAACATATGGAAAAACCAGAACATCAAACACACATAGTCAGCAAATAGTAAGTGTCACCAACAAAATTTTTCCCATTTCATACATATGTCATTCCGAATCAGAAGTCTCTATGAGTTTAACAAATGTTATCGTTTGGACAAACTGCAATCCACCTCGTTGCCAGTATTGGTCATCTTCTCCGAGTACGTGGTCGTCACATTTTCTCCAGTTTTTTATGTCTATCGTTGAGAGGGCATCACGCGTCAATTCATTAACATCACAATTTTAAACGTCGTGTTCTGCGCAGCAACTTGCCCTTTGACTTTAGCCCACACACGTTCTATTGGGTTGAGGTGAGAATGATAAGGTGGGAGGCGAAGAGATGTGTGGCCATACTTTGCAATTATTTTATAAATTTGATATAACTTTGTCTTCTTAGTTTGTCTAACAAGTTGCAACAACTCTGGTTTTAACTGGGTGTTTTGAAAGGAAACATTTATTTTTCTAAGCCATGTGATGATGATCTTTTGTGCTTGACGAATTACAAACTTTGTCCTCCAGTGCTACCGCATTATGATAGGATGCATTGTCCATTACAAGACATGAAGGTTCCAGAATGGGAAGTAGAGTGTTCTCTATCCAGTCTCTGAAAATTCGTCCATTCATTTCAGTGTCTTATTGTCTGTAGACTTCGATTGAGAAATAAGTTGTGTGTCATTAACAAGTCCATTTTCTCTACTGCCAGCATGTACCAATATAATGCGTTGTCCTTTGCTCCTGGGAATGCTTCTTTTATTTTATGTGTCAACTGATTGCAATTCTTTCTTTCTTATATGTATGATGAGCATTGACCCACGTTTTATCCAAATATACTATATCGTGGTCTTCCATTCGTTGTTCACGGATCTGCCTCAGGTATTTGCTTCGGGCAGCTATCAGGTGTGGTTTTTCATAAACAATGTTTCTACCACTAACATATTTTTTAAAAAGTGAAACCAACGCCTCTTACGATCCCAAAGAGTCGTTTTTGAGATTTCAATATCACATTCTAATTCAGTCGAACTTTAAGTTTGCGCAGTGTAATAAGTTAATTCTATTTTCAAATTTTCACTTCTAATAACATCTTTGTCAAAATCATCAACTTTCATTTTTCTTCCTTGCTTGACCGTCGCCTCTGCAGGGTCAATGTTCTGTCCTATCCATCGATTGAAAGACTTTCTATCTATATTTAGAGCTACCCGTATTCTGTTTTCTGTTTTATTTTTTAATATCGTAATATAACAAACCCCTTTTAGATTCCTTACATAAGTGCCTGAGCAATAACCCAGTTACCTTTTTGAATAGTGATCAATTTACACTGTAAGCTCTTAATGGTTTTAAAAAATCAAGTAGTTACTTCACAACAGCCTACAAATTATCACATATAAAGGAATATACATTAATTGTAAATATCTTGTCAAAATACGCTTCTGGACCAATTTAACAAGAAACCGGAAATTAAATGACCCAAAAAACCTCGGAGTGGCGTCCGTCTTACAAGTTACGAATGCGAGACAGTGTGAGATTGTGTGGAGAATGCGTGAAATTTGCCTCTCCAAATGGTGTGTTATGGTTATGGAAGGTCCCGGTATCTCTGCAAACGAATTAAAATCCATAATAGCTCAACCGCCCATGCCAGTGGAATGATCCGAATTACTATATTATCTCCCAAACAAAGAAATTTAGCTGTAGCCCAATCATAGCAGTCTCAGCACACGCCAAAAGACATAAGAAACCGCACAGAAAGTGAACATAGCCTAATAGCTGTTCCTTGTCTTACGATATCATCGTTCATTGTAAACAATTGAAATATCGAAACACAATGAAAACGGATGAAACACTCAGCTCACGGTGTGCACAGAGCACTTAACTCAGTAGCTCCTGTAACAAGCCGGACTTGTAATATGAGGAAACTGCTACAAAGAACACTTTTCATACACAGCCTTCAATGTTCCTTCCGCTTATCCACCTTATAGACCGGAAGTTCACGTCCTCCTGAAAATGATGATCGTCATATTTAAAAAAAAATGTATAGCGCTTGAAGATGCAGGACATCGTTTTTGACTCCAATTCCGAACTTATAAAACACAATCGTCGAATTATCCTCGTCGCACATCAAACAACAGACCGTAAGATCTTCCCGCAATGTGCAATTATAAACATATATATATATATATATATATATATATATATATATATATATATATATATATATATATATATATATATAATATTGAAATTATAAAACCACATGTCTACCCGAAGAAAAGGCACACCTCACAGCACCAGAGCTGAAAGTTGTCAGCGATCCACAGCTGATGGCTTGCGCTTGGATCGGTGAACCAGAACCACCAAGATCCTGCTCCACCTCTCCGTGGTGCCTCTTTAAACAGACTAACCTGTCTAGTCTGGCCAGGCGAGTAGGGATCGAAGAGGGAAGACAACCTAGTTCTAAAAAATGTCGCGTTGAAGTCGGATGTCTCATGTTGGGCCTAAAGGCGCTAATATCACAATTATACAGCAAGCTACAACACAACGCAGACACGCCCACCTAACGTCCTTTTAAGGGCGGATGATGCAGAGGTGTACTCTTTTAGTTATCGAATGCAGCAAGAAGCAGGCAGCAATCATGTCTACCCTAGATCACACAGTAGCCCTTTTGAATTTAGACAACATCCTTCCTGACTAACATAAAACTCCTAGTGTCTCCCCGATGCTAGAAAGCCATGAACAAAGATCCGTCATTTCGCCTTTCAACATTAGTGTATGACCAGTCTAGGGATATACGATGAGCCATTATGATGACGTAGCACACACAACAATGACTGTGCCCATAGATTCCCGTTTACTCTAGTGAATGCAGCCTACAACGAACGAAACACTATGCAAATACTTCGGTTGACTTGACGGAATAGTCTACATTAATGAGTTATAATATGTAAATAACTTGCGTCAAACAATTCTAACGACGGCCATTGAACAGCACTCAATGTGTTGACGTAAACCGCAGATCAACTCTACACGATGGAACGTCCCATCATTCACAACACTTGACTTGTCAACAAGGAATATTGCCGTTTGAACGACTCCACTTCATCGGTGCAGATTTGTTAGGTAGAACATCATTTAACTTTAACTCAGAAAATTACAGCGGAGAGCCGAAATTAATCAGTCCCCAAATGCAATTTCTGCAGGGATCGAGAGAATATGAACTTCGTTCAACCATCATGGAAACGGAAGTCCTAGTGGTGAGTTTATTACAACAAATGCGGGTATTGTTAAATCCTAAAATTTAGGGTAAGCAAGAAAATCATATTTATATTTACCTAAAAAAAAATAAATAAAATCTTCCCTAAATGCATGATAGTAGGGAAAAAAATCTGACTGAAAGTCGGTGAAAAAATTTCACGAAAAAGAATTACAGAAATTCATCGAACAGTTTCCGAGATAATTAATAAACTCTATGGGCATGAATTTATGAACGAACTATAGAATAATGTTTGATGTTATATAAGTGTTCACAATTTCTGTGTCCAAGGAGTTGACCTGTTTGCTCAATATATATATTTTGAGAAAACGTTGACTTATGATGGTGTATATCAGATTCCAGAAAAAAATTCACGTGCATCCTGCCTGGATATCAAAAAGGCCATTCGAAAACTAAACTATGTGAGCTGCAGTACGAAAGGGTAGGTACAACAACACTGTTGCATCATGTTCTGGCCTAGGAAACAAAGAGCCAGCTAAATATATGCTGAGGAAAATTGCACACACAAAAAAGTGGGAAAGAAGAAAAAAAAAACAAATGGAAATACGCCTCGAAGGAGCTCATCAATGTATCTCTCTTGGACAAGTCATATCAGGTGACGATAATTATAAGACATAAACATATAAAATAATAGGAATACCAAACAGTATTGCTGATTGCTAACAACATGGACATGAAGTATAAACTCATAAAAATAACATGAAAACTAAAAGTGGAAATCGTTTATCACATACTCAACATTCTTGTACGGCGCAGAAACATCGACACTATATGAGAAAACATAAACGAAAATTGAAGATTGCTAAATGTTTATTTCTTAAAGAATGGAAAGAATCAAATGAACAAAGATGAAAACAAATAATGACATTTTGAAACAGAGGAAAATAAAGAACTGCTAAACTCAATTTAATCATCATGAATGAAAAGTTAGGATACAATAACTACAGAAAGTCATCAAAAGAATGACGAAATGCACGGATAACGAAGTAGATACAGACAAAGACTAAAGTACAGTGAAAACGTCAATGGGGTAAGAGTATCTACCAAAGAGTGAACTATGAAGGTAGAGAGCGAAAAAAAGGAAATAGTAGACATGAAACTTTATGAAGGCAGAACAATAACAAGACGGCTGATAATCTTGATTTTTTCCAATATTTGTCCATGGACATAACTGTAAACTAGAATGTAATTTTATTTTCAGGAAATACATCAGTTCTAATATGTGGTGATTACAAGCTTAAAATTCCACTTTACATTCCATTCAGCTGCTGTTGCCGAGCAAATGAGAGTTTGGGGTAAAGAAGGGACTGGACTCATGCATTTTCTCTACTTTTGTAAATCTCTTGGAGGAGTTCTCTCGGGCTTATATTCAGAACCGTTCTTGGCCAAGAAGTCGGCAGAAAATTCTACTTCCGGTAATCTGGCCAACTACACAGATCTGTCAACAGCTGACCTAGAAACACACGTTAAGACAACTGACGTTCATTATGCTTTCATTATTACTGGAACAGTCAATTTTATTTCAGGGATACCATGGTTTATCATTTACCTACAAGATAAACTTGGCACCCAAAAGGATGTAATTCATCCGGATATAGTCGTCACTCAGAGAAAGTTACCCAGACCTATTTTGTTGTTCATGATTTGTACGATTTGCTTCATGTTTGTTATGCATTATTGTCTACTAGGAGGATTTGTTTCATTTCTAGCTGCTTTTGTTGTGGAAAAATATAACGAGACTAAGTCTAGAGGAGCTCATCTCACATCAGTGTTCTTTGCTTTAATGGCAACTTCTCGATTTGTGATGATATTTATCTCTCACACACTGACTGCGGTACAACTTCTATACATGTCTTGTTTCCTTACTATCCTCACCGTCATATGTTTCACAATCAGCGCGATGTTCTCCACAGTTGATGTACTTACAGTCCCCACTGCAGTACTTGGATTAAGCATCTCCCCTATGATACCTTCTGGCTTCTCGTGGATAGAATCTGATCTGATGAAAGTCACGTCACGTGTGTCTGCATCTGTAATTGTTTCTAATTCAGTGAGCTCAATGATAACTCCAATTCTCATGGGATATTTGATTCAAAACGTCGGTACAATGTCGTTCTGTTACCTACTGGTAGTACTGGCCATATTGATGTGTTTTGCTTTCTTGATCCTCTTTGTAACATCAAAGTTTTTCATTAACAAGTGCTACGTCTTTGAATAATATACTTCAATCAACGGGGAAACTAAAGGGTCTGTAGGTAATGGAAATTAAATTCTCAGGTGCAATCGCCCTAACGTTGTTTATTTTTTTTTTCTAAGAACCGACACCACTACACTCACGAACATTCTCACAGTCACAGTTTGCAGAAAGAGAAAGTGAGAAAATATGCAGATGGTTCTAGTGACAATTTGAAAACAAAACGCTGATTAATATTCTCAATTGATCCTTTACATTCTTGCTACTTTTGCTATCTCTAGTGTTGGACATTTATCGATCATCTTGTCATCATTCCGTCAGTTAGTTCTAATTGTGAAGGTACTACCTGCCGTAATTCTGTTAGTATTCAGTATAGATATTACTCGTTTCATTCTGGTAAAACGGACGAACGTGAGAGGGTATTGACTTGCGTTTCACAGCTTTGGAATGATTCTGTTACTAGCACGTTATGGATACTAGACTTAAGTTATGTTGTCGTTCCCTGGTAAAAATGGGCACTTCACAGATGTTGTGCATGAAATGAATGTAGTCTTCATACGCTCTCCTCAGACGACTGATTACTTTCATTATTCTTTTATTTATTTGATGTATGTCTGTTTTTGGGGACCTTATTATACCTACTTTCACTATATATTCATTATACATTTACTTTATTATGTGTATTTGATACAACTAGCGCCCAGAACAAAAATCCCCAATGAATGTCATATATTAGTGAAACTTTAGTAACACAATGAAAATCAATACATTATTATTGCTTTTTTTTTGCAAACATTAGTTGACCTTAAATTCCTTGTCATGGTTGATTTTTACTCTTCTCAATTGTTTTCAGTACGTGTGTAAGTGCATATGTGTTTTTTGTAATAAAAAGGAACAACTGGAAAAAGTGAGGGATGTTGAGAATAGGGAATCAGTGAATAAAGATACAAGACGTCACGTCAAAGCGATAAACAGCCGTACAGATATAAAGTTGTGGAGATACATGATAATGATTAAAAGTAAAGCAAAAAATTATGGACATATGAGACATATCGATGGCACAAACAGCACATGTTTACACTTTATCGTAAACACTGGCGCTGTAATCATGAGTTCAACAAATACAAGTACATGTCTGTACAAGAGGGTTCACTTTTGATCACGGTAACCTTCACAGCCGCCGCTCTGTGATAGCGAAGTGTACTACTAATTGACAAGTACTTATTTGCATATGGAAATAATGTTATTTATAGGCTTGAAAGATTTAATATTGTTACTGTCTTATTAATTAATTGGTTATGGCCTCGATAGATAATTCTTATTTTGGACTAACTGAAACACAAACAAGTGAAAAGTTAGTTTAGTTGGAAACGAAAAAAATTCACTTTAAAACCGCTGGTACGACTGATGTCATTGTGTGTTTAGTCCCGAGGTTGTGCTCTTGAGCTACCAAGAGATGGCATTGAGACTAGAACCATCTACACGTATAGAAACCTAGGAAACAGTTTCACAATGTAATTGCGCCCTGGAAATAGTGTACCAAGTAATTGCCACTAAATATTGAGGGATTTTTGTTTAGTGAAGGTGTAACACTTCAGAGACTGTCATCGCATGAAAATAAGGTGTTTAGGATGTACCTGTAGCTACTCAATTCCAAGTACACTTTACTCATTGTTGATTTATCTGTGTTGATGTGGTCCGTGCTGTCATAGATTTCTGTCACAATAAGTTTGAAGGTAGCTGATGGGGAGAATATGCTCCTTAAAGGTTCTCCTGTATAATATGCAAGTGTGTAATTGGGTTTTACCTGCTAACTAATCGCTTCATGATGACACTGTTTATCTATGTTTCACGTACATAAGTTGCATAATTCTTTGTAATCTTGCACGTCCAAATGAACAAATAAATTTAATTTCCATCATTCTATATGAATCCCGGATCTTGAACAATATTGATGTGGCTAGTGAAAGTTTGAACAATATTGATGTTGGTAGTGAAAGTTTGAACAATATTGATGTGGCTAGTGAAAGTTTGAACAATATTGATGTTGGTAGTGAAAGTTTGAACAATATTGATGTGGCTAGTGAAAGTTTGAACAATATTGATGTTGCTAGTGAAATTTTGAACAATATTGATGTTGGTATTGAAAGTTTGAACAATATTGATGTGGCTAGTGAAAATTTGAACAATATTGATGTAGCTAGTGAAAGTTTGAACAATATTAATGTGGTTAATGAAAGTTTTAACAATATTGATGTGTTTAATGAAAGTTTGAACAATATTGATGTGGTTAATGAAAGCTTGAACAATATTGATGTGGTTAATGAAAGTTTGAACAATATTGATGTGGTTAGTGAAAGTTTGAACAATATTGATGTGGTTAGTGAAAGTTTGAACAATATTGATGTGGCTAGTGAAAGTTTGAACAATATTGATGTGGCTAGTGAAAGTTTGAACAATATTGATGTGGTTTGTGAATGTTTGAACAATATTGATGTGGCTAGTGAAAGTTTGAACAATATTGATGTGGCTAGTGAATGTTTGAACAATATTAATGTGGATAGTGAAAGTTTGAACAATATTGATGTGGCTAGTGAAAGTTTGAACAATATTGATGTGGTTAATGAAAGTTTGAACAATATTGATGTGGTTAATGAAAGCTTAAACAATATTGATGTGGTTAATGAAAGTTTGAACAATATTGATGTGGCTAGTGAATGTTTGAACAATATTAATGTGGCTAGTGAAAGTTTGAACAATATTGATGTGGTTAATGAAAGTTTGAACAATATTGGTGTTGCTAGTCAAATCTTCAGTTTCCTAAAACAAAAATACTTTTCGTGTCAATATTTCTCTCCACATTTGCTATTGCTTTTCTGATCATTGATGTTTTGGTTACAATTGATGGTGTCGATCTTTCTTTGAACTCTCTTAGTCGTTCACTACATTACGGCAATAACATTTTTAAAGCTTCTGTGACTATTCTTCATTATCTAGGCTCTACAATGCTTCTTAATTATTCTATATTCTTAATTATTATAATGTAGCCAAATTCTGGAGGCCTCTTTTATGACATTGGTAAGTTTTGCTCATTCCGCGTATCTCTCTTTATCCCTCCCCCATCTATCGCTTACACCTTTATATCTTGCACCTTTCAATGCTGAGGGAAAAATGGAGTTTTCGAGCAAAGCTTCATCAAATGAACCGTTAACCGTGGCTTAATCTATTTCATTAATACCTCATTTTGTGGGTCTGCACTTTTGTCATTCACATTGACTCTTCACAACACCGCGTTCTGCCTTGTTTTGTCCAAGTGTAGTCTTGTTGACATGACAGAACCAATTTATTTGTTACTTCTTGATCTGATCTAGCACTGATGTTTCTCACATTATGTTTTGTTTTATTTTCGTTTTTGATTTGTACGATCAGTAGAACAGTCTAAATTATCCCATCTCTGTTGCTAAGATTTCTCTTCTGTCTGTGGTCATGCTTGACATTAGTATTCCAATGTGGATGAAATAAGACCTCTCTGCAAAAAAATTGTTTCTTGTCTTTTCTTACCCATAATTGTTGCTAAATTTGTGTCATTTGTCTGATTATTTTGTTTGCATTTTATCAGCTATTAATTATGTATGCTTCCGTCATCTGCCCGTTCAATGCAACTCTCTTCCCAAAAACATTATACATGTTCTCATGGAGACAGGAAGTGTCAAAATTTAATCATTAAGTGTGAGTCTACAATCACGAACAGACTGCAGGAACATCGGGTCTGAAAAGATGATATTGCGTCCGCCCTAGTTCAGAATGTCAAAGGAGTAATTGAGTTATCTGTGAATTATCATCATCGAACTCCGAGCATGTGCGTAGGTGCTCATATTCCATCTTCAGGATGTCCCGTAGCGTTCTAAAACTGACGACTTCAGATGTGTAAATGTTAATTGTTTCATTATTTCTGCGTGCAAATATAACTCAA
Organism: Megaustenia siamemsis; assembly: GCA_032433765.1. NCBI lineage: Eukaryota > Metazoa > Mollusca > Gastropoda > Stylommatophora > Ariophantidae > Megaustenia > Megaustenia siamemsis. The sequence continues at coordinate 112,229,970 of JAVIAB010000092.1, read as the reverse complement.
ACAATAATTATGCCTTTGAGAAAGAGCTGAAACATTGATGTCAACGTCACTAGTAGCCGGTACCATGATCATGGGCAGTGTAATGGAAGTATTTATTGCACGTCTGTTGGAGGACGTGCATGAATTTAAAAGAGTCTGTGATTGTGAAACGAAAGAAATAGAAGAGGATGGACAGGTGTGAAGTTTGCAGCTGATGTACACAAAGGATCCAGGTACAGTATCCAGGAACAGTGGGAAACGCTCAAACAATCGATTCAACAAACACCAAAAGAAGTAATACCAGTGACTAAAAGAATCAACAAAAAGAAATGGATGACAGAAGAAATATTACAACTAATGGACGAAAGAAGAAAACATAAGAAAGAAGAACGGACATACAAAATATTGCACAAAAAGATCGAAAGTAAATGCAGAGAAGCAAAGGAAGGATGGTTAAAACAGAAATGTGAAGAAATGGAAAAACAACAAATGAAAGACTCAAAATTTATACACAATCAGTTAAATGAATTAACAGGAAGAAAAGAAGTCAAAGTTTCAGGATGTGTGAAATCAAAGGAAGGAAATATAATAATAGGACTGGAGAAGACAATGGAAAGATGGACAGAATATATCAGTCAACTCTATGATGATGAAAGACCAGAATTAAACAATTCAAATGAAGACACAGGACCACCAATAATGCAGAGTGAAGTGGAGGACGCAATTCAACACATGAAAAGAGGCAAAGCACCAGGTCCTGACAATATAACAATCGAAGAGATAAATGCATTATGAGAGCTGGGAGTACAAGTCATAACAAAACTACTCAATGACATACATAACACTGGACACATACCCGAAGATCTACTAAAATCTATCTTTGTAGCCATACCGAAGAATTCAGGTGCCACTGATTGTGAAGACCACCGCACTATTAGAGCATTGATAAAAAGATCTACAGAGGTTAAAAAAGATCTATATATGTGCTTTATGGACTACACAAAAGCAAAGCAAAGCAAAGTAAAGTATGTGGAAATAATAAATATGCTGGAGAAACTAAACATTGATGGCAAGGATCTGCGAATCATAAAAAAACATGTACTGCAACAAACAGCAGCAATACGAATTAGCAACCAAACAGGACAATTCCAATGTATAAAACAATGAGTCAGACAAGGCTGTGTTCTGTCACCGGATTTGTTTTCACTTTACAGCGAACATATTATGAGATCAATAGTAGACAAAAAGGTCAACCGGTCACAACATAAATAATTTGCGATATGCGGATGACACAGTCTTAATATCAGAGATAGAGAATGAACTACAAGAAATGATAGATATAAAAGTATAAGAAAGCAACAAAACAGGTCTCAGTCTGAATAGTAAGAAAACAGAAATAATGGTCAAAGAAACAATCATCACCATCATACAGCATAAAAAATAAGCAGGGTAAATCAGAAAGTAGTGCAACGTTTCAAATACTTGGGCACAATAACAACATCAGATGGAAGATACACCACAGAAATAAAAAGTAGAATATCTCAGGCCAAAATAGCATTTCAGAAAATGAAGTGATGAAGAGTGTTCATCGGTGCTATATAGAACCAATTCTGACCTGTTCTTGGACAGCTAAAAAGGCCAACGAAGACACTCTCAGAAGCCGACACAAAAAGGGAACTCCTAAAAAATATCAGAAAGAAATAATCAACATTTTTGGACACATGAGAAGAGGAAAGTTGGAATACTTGGTTACAACTGGTAAAATAAAAGGCAAGAGAGATCGCTGACGACAAAGAAAGAAAATACTGGATAGCTTGGTGTCATGGCATGGAAAACAGTCAACAGCAGAACTGATAAGATGCACTGAAAATAGACGATTGTGCAAGGACGTGATCGACAACCGGTACGATGATGATGATGGTGATATTTTTTATCGAGGTATTAAGATTTATAATTATGGTATATTTATTACCAGTCCGTCGAGTTGACTTATTTTTTAGAAACAATTTTACAAGCTGTCTCACAGAAGTATAAGGTGTTTAATGTGTGTCTGTAACGTTTCAACTCTGTGAACGTTTTTCTCTCTTAAAGTTAAGATGAAAGTGACTACATTTATATAGTACATTTATTGCATTGTTGATCCATCCGTGTCGACGAGAAATAAGTTGTTATTGATTTATGTTACAGCTGGTTTGAAGATAGCTTATGAGGATAATGTGCGTATTTTACTGTTTCTTGCAATATGTTCAACTCATGCACCGTGGCTCGACCAGCGACGAGATCGCTTCACAATGTCGCTATTTATCTGTTCTTTCCCCTATATAAAATGTCGTGCACTTTGAAATCTTGTATCGTCATGACCGCCATGTTGAGCTATTAACACTGATGTCATCCCTAGTATAAGAATCTCGAATCCAATATAGATGTGGATAGTGAATGCTTCGATCTGATAAAAAATAATAAGTCCTAGTTAACAGTTGTGTTTGGAGCCGCGATAGCTCAGTGGTTAGTGAACTGGACTACAAAGGATACGAGGTAGGGTTCGATCCCAATCGACGGCTTCCGGGTACACCCAGCTTTTAATGGGTACCAGATTTTTTTCTGGGACAATAAAGCGGCACGGGCGTAATACCGACCACATTACCCCAAAAATCATGTGCCGAAGGTCTGTAAAATTTATGGTCACTAACACCATATTTCCCATACGCCACCTGGCGTGACGGGGGTACTTTACTTAGTTTTTTTTTTTTTATAGCAATAGCATGCATTGACCCCATGACTTTGGCCGACTGATAAATAAGTTGTCATCTAACTACCAGGAAAGGTCATTGTCATGAGGTAATAATTATTTTAAATAGGGAATAGAGATTCACGAAAACGTGGTGTTTTCATCAAACCATGAGAATAGTTCAAGTTATGGTCACAGAATGATCAGGAGTGACCAACTCAAGTGATCAGAAGAGTGAAAATTGTCACTTTGCGACAGTTTGATTGTCTGCTGATTTTCAGACGAAGAGTGTGATGTTGGAGTATTTAAACTTCAACACAATAGGTTTAAGACAGTTACAAATAGAGAGAGAGAGAGAGAGAGAGAGAGAGAGAAGTCAAGATGTAGATAAGTAAGCTTAGTCCGGCTCGGCCGAACTGCCGAAGGCAGTTAAATAGAAGTTATAGAATTAGACAGTCAGGAGTCAGGGATAGAATAGTCAGAGATAGAGACAGTCAGGAATGAGAATTAGACAGTTAGGAAATTAGACACACAGTTAGAAAAGTTAAGATTAGAAAGTTGAGCCAGTTAGTTAGGAAGTTAAGAATCATCAAGTTGTAGATGTAAGTCAGTTGAGAAGGTATTATGTAAATTGATAAAGAGTAGTAAAAATAGCAATGAACATATGAACTTTAGTTGTGAAGTGTCTGAGAGTTTAAGTTGTGTTTCACATTCTGATATACGTAAGTAAGTGATTGAGAGATTGAATGCAACATATGCACTTGGGACTGATCATATCAACCGACTATTTGCCTCAGAGAAGTCCCGAATTAATTAACATTAATTAAGATAAGTGCATCCACTACAGAACGATCATAGGCCAAGATTAATTATAGAAATAAATAAACTGATTATGATTATATAATGAGAGAAAAAGAGTCTGTCATGAATTACCTGTTTGTGTCAACTATAAATGTGATGTGCTGTCGATGAACGATAATGTAATAATAACAATAATAACAATAATAACAATAATAATAATAATAACAATAATAACAATAATAACAATAATAACAATAATAACAATAATAAGAAAGTAACAAATAAAATCCCACCTCTATAACAATTGTCAGCATTGTAATCGGTATTTGGTAGATGAAGTACTAACGGTCTGGGCAAAATTATAAAGAAAAGGAAAAAAAAATATAAGACAGAGGTAAACAAATAAAAAATTCCAGTAGACACAACTAATAAAGGAATTAGTACGTAATTCACGGGATTGTGTTCATCATCATCATAATCATCATCATCATCATCATCATTATCATCAGCATCATCATCACCATCATCATCCTGTGCCATACAAGCTGGCGTAGGCGATCATGTCCTTCCACAATCTTCTATCTACAGTGCATCGTATCAGTTATATTGTTGTTGGTTTTTCCATGCCATGGCACCAAGCTATCCAGTATTTTCTCTCGTTTTCGTCCGCTATCTCTCTTTCCCTGTATTTTTCAAGTTGTAATCAGGTATCCCAATTTTCCTCTTCTCATGTGTACCCGAAAAACCTTGATTGTTTAGAGTTGTGTTAGTAATGACACCGAGGAATTCATTGTAAATCCCTACATCCATAGATATGGCCTACTACGTAAACTGTTATATCACTTTCCCTACAGCATGAATTTGTCATGGGACATTGCTATTTATTTTAGAAATTTACTTTCTGTGAAACACAGTGTCTACACGTTGAAAGACTTAGATGAATACGGTGTTAATAACACATTTTTATCCTCACGAACAGCACATTTTTGGCTTATTTTGTCGATATCACACCAGGTCTAACTTGCTTCCTAAAAATTTGATGATACCAATTTCTACATGTTTTATGTTAATCCCGAAGTCTATACACACACACACACACACACACACACGCACACACATACACACACGTACACACACACACACGCACACACACACGCACGCACACACATTGTGTTCTTTATCTGAACCAAGGACAATTTCTACGAATATTTAACATAAGTCATGGAAAGTATACCAGGACAAGATCACACTGTTCTGATGGGGGATTTCAATGCTGGAATTGGTGCAGACCACAGTTCGTGGCCAACTTGTCTTGGTCGCTTTGGAGCTGGTAAATTAAATGAAAATGGTCAACGACTTTTAGAGTTTTGCGCCTACCACAACCCGTGCGTAACAAAAACATTTTTGTAAAACCACGCCTCAGCATAAAGCAGGGAGCTGCGATAGCTCAGTGGTTAGTGAACTGGACTACAAAGGATAAGAGGTAGGGTTCAATCCCAACCGACGGCTTCCGGGTTCACCCAGCCTTTAATGGGTACCGAATTTTTTTTCTGGGAAAGTAAAGCAGCACGGGCGTAATACCGACCACATTACCCCAAAAATCATGTGCTGAAGGTCTGTAAAATATAAGGTCACTAACACCATATTTCCCTATACGCCACTTGGCGTGATGGGGGTACTTTACTTTACTTCAGCATAAAGCATCTTGGACACACCCATGATCGAACTAGAGAAAACACTGACATCAGCTGTACTAGATACTTGCCTTTTCTGCAAGTCTGTAATTCTCACACGGACATACCACAGCGCAGACTGCGACTCGGATCATTCTCTAGTCTGAGCAAAATAAAGCTACGACCCAGGCGGATCCACTACGCCAAAGAAGAGACCACGCATAGACACTACCAAGCTAACACATTCTGGATTGGTCGAGCGAGCAGTTCGACAAAACCCTCACGGAGTCGCTAAGCGCTGATGAACACCGCAATAGAGCTGAGGAAAAATGGGAGCATCTTCGCAACGTCATCTACAATAACGCGGTTAGCATCTTTTATCTTTTAGAAAACTGACATTTGTTGTTGTTCTTGTTGCGTTCGCCAGCTTTCAACTCTGACGAAGTCCCTGGACACTAGGAACTGAGTTTTTCGAGTTAATCGATCTTTCCCGGGCAGCCGTGTGCACAGGGGTCCCTCGCCGCACAGGCAGATAACTCCGACTTCGGATGTACTCATGTTTTTTTCCGTCAATGAGTAACTGACGTTTCAAGCCGGGCCTCGCTGCTGAGAAATCGCAGAGAGAAATCATAAATAAAAATCCCAACCAGTGTAGCCGAGATTTGAACCCATAACCTCTCTGTCCCGAGGCCGGCGTCTTGCCTCGAGACTAACCATTTTTCCCATGGACTTGGAATATGAGGAAACTGCAACAAGGAACACTTTTCATGCATAGCCTGCAATGGTTCTTGTCGCCTATCCACCATATACCAGAAGTTCACGTCCACCCGAAAGTGATGATCGTCATATTTCTTTAAAAATATATAGCGATTGATGATGCTAGGCCATCGTTGTTGATTCCAATTTCGACCATATAAACACACAGTTAACCGTCAGATTATCCCCGTTGCACATCAAACAACAGACCGTAAGATTAGCGTACGGTCGGTCTAGGGATTTACGATGGGCCATTACGATGACTGCTGATGAGAACTATGTCATCAGCAAAGTCGAGGTCCTCCAAATGGTCTCCTTGTATCCATTCGATGCCATTATTACCAGTACAGCATTTCTTCATTATGAAGTCCATAACAATTCCAAATAACAACGGCGATAAAATACATCCTTGTTTAACCCCAGTTTCTATTGGGAAACATTCGCTCAGTCCTTCCTTTGTTCGAACTGCACATGTGTAACCATCATACATGTCTTTGATAATATTTATGATTTTTGATGGTAAGCCATATTGCTTAAGATTTTTCCACAAAGAATCTCTATGAATGCTATCAAATGCTTTTTTGAAGTCGATGAAGTTAAATACACAAGGTTTTTGCTTCTCAATGTGTTCCTCCAATATAAGGCGTAGAGTGAAAATGCGGTCAAAGCAGCTTCTCCCTTTTCTAAAACCAGCCTGTTCTTCCCGCATTACTGTATCTATTGAATCCTTTATTCTATTTAGGATGATTTTGCAGAATAACTTTGAGGCAACTGACAAAAGTGGCACGGCCCTCCAGTTGTTACAATCTCTAAGATTGCCCTTTTTTGGGATCTTAACAATGATTCCTTTTTTCCATTTATGAGGCGTCTTCTGTGTTTTCCAAATGATGTTGAACATTTTTTGGAGATGTATTAGATTATAGCTATCAATTGCCTTGAAGATCTCAGCTGTTAACTTATCCTCTACAGCAGCCTTGTTATTGGTCATACGCTTTAAGGTGGTTTCTATTTCGCTCAAGGTGAAGTCATCTAAATCATCATCAGCAATCAGATAAAAACAATGCAGGAAAACACAAATGAACTATCAGCAATAGCCAACAAAATTGGGCTTGAGATCAATCATGAAAAGACTAAAGTCATGAAAAGTTTAATTCCAACAGATGACAAAATATACATGGAAAACAAACCAGTAGAAGAGATCGATCACTTTATCTATCTTGGAAGTCACATTGATCGAGAAGGGGATACAAGTAAAGAAATTAGAATTAGAATAGCTAAAGCAGCAATGTCTTTCAGAAGCCTTGAAAAGCTGTGGAAATCAAAACTAATCAGCACAAACACAAAACTGAGGCTATTCAAATCAAATGTACTATCAACCCTTACGTATGCGTGTGAAAGCTGGAAAACAACAAGAGATAAAGAAACAAAGTTGAACGCATTCGAAAATAATTGTCTAAGGAAAATACTTGGTATAGCGTGGAACCAATTCAAAACAAACGAGGAAATTAGAGAAACCGCCAATCAACCACTAATATCTTCAGTAATAAAGAAAAGACGATGGTCATATGTTGGACATGTGATGAGAAGAGATAATAACCGAATAGCAAAGCAGGCCCTCATATGGGAAACAACAGGTAAGAGAAAAAGAGGAAGACCCAGGGAGACACTGAGAGGAACATTGATGAGAGAGGCAAGAGCAACAGGATTCGGCTCCCTCAATGAGATAGAGCTGCTTGCACAGAACAGAAACAAATGGCGAGATTTGATAAAATATATTTAAAAGAAAACTGCTAGAACAAAAATTCAGATATGATAAGGTATATCTTGGTCTACGCCCTATGGGCCGGCAACGGCTCGAAAGGTCAATAGATAGAAAGATAGATTACGATGACTTGGCACACATAACAATGTAAGCACAGCAGTGACGCGCCCTTTAGATTCTTGATTATTCTAGTAAATGTAGCCTACGACGAACAGAACACGGTGCAAATTCCCTAAAGAGATAAAACTGCGGCTGACGAAGCAGTTCACATTTAATGAGGGCATATCAATAACTTGCGTCAAGCAAATCCATCAACGGTCATGAACAGCACCAATGTGACGTAAAGCGTAGAAAAAGCCTAGACGACGGAAGGTCGCATTCACAACACTTGATTTGTCGAAAATAAAATATTGCCGGCGTACGACATTGTTTTATCGGCGCAGATGTAATAATGTGATTGGATCATTATCTTGATTTTAACGCATAGGAGTGCAAATTAGAACCAAAATTAATCAGACATCGAATGCACTTTCTGCAGCGATCGAGAGAACGTGAACTTGATCAGCCATCTTAGAAACGGAAGTCCCGAACGGAAAACTGACATTTAAGTTTCACGATTGGTTTGAGGCCAAACTTTCATGTTATGACATCCGTAATCGAAGCTAAAAGTGCGGCCGTCATAGAGCACAAGCGCGCACCTAATGCAAATACTCTGCATGCTATTAAAAGAGTCAAACGTCCACTAGACAGCACGAAGCTGCGCAAATGAGTAGTGGCTCCAGCTTAGCGATAGCATCCAGACTGCAATTCAAAGTGGGAACCTAAGAGCAATCTATGATGGTATAAAGAAAGCCCTAGGACCAGGAATATACACTATTGCCCCACTAAAGACATCCACTGGTGAGAAAGTAACAGATTGAGGCAAACAGATGGAAACATGGGTGGAACATTATTTTTAACTTTATTCAATAGAAAACACCTATGAAAGAGTTAGACATTGAACCAACTGTAGAATAACTTGCAAGGCCATAGATAGCTTAGCCTCCGTCAAGGCGCCAGAACAAGATAGGATCCCACCCAATCTGATCCAATTCTGCAAAAGTGCTCTGTTACATCGCCCGCTTGAAGTACTACATCAATGCTGGATAGAGAAACCCGTCTTTCTAGGCGTTTGTGGCAAAAAAGAAAACTGACAAATAAAACAAATCCGCACTTTACAATGCCTGCATCATTAGTATGCTGTATTGAAGCGAACAATTGGAGGTCATAATATAAATAATCTAAGGTATGCTGATGGTACAGTCTTAATAGTTAAGAGTAAAAATGAGTTACAAGAAATGTTGGACATTATAGTGAAAGAAAGCAAAAATAAAGGACACAGCCTTAATAGCAAAAAGACAGAGGTAATGGTAACAACAAAGAAAAAGACATCACATCAGTGCAAAATAAAGACAAGTGGAGCAATATTAAAACAGGTAAATGAATTTAAATAGTTGGGAACTTTGTTAACCTCAGACGGAAGATGTACAAAAGAGGTGAGATGCAGAATGGCTCAGGCAAAAGCAGCTTTCCAAAAAATGAGGAAGATACTATGCAATCCATTATTGACAATATAAACAAGAAAAAGAGTTCTTAAATGTTACGTAGAGCCAGTCTTAACATATAGATATTAATCATGGACAACAGGACAACAGACAAGGAAATCAATGGAGTCTGTAGAAATGTGGTTTTACAGAAGAATGTTGAGAGTACCATGGACAGCTAAGAAGAGTAATGAAAATGTTCTGAGAGAGGTCAAAGCAAAAAAGAGAGCTAATTTCCAACAATAGGAAGAAACAATCACCACTTTTTGGCCATGTAATGAGAAGAGAACAACTGGAATATATTGTAACAACTGGAGAAATTGAGGAAGCAAAGAGAAAAAATAACAGACAACTTAAGAGAATGGCTTGACAGAAGGTCAACAACAGAAAAGATAAATAGCTGCCGAGATCGAAAGTTGTTGAGAGACATGATCACCTACGCCATCAGGCAGGCCCAGTACTTGATAATGATGAACATGGAAGCAAATCTTGGACAACATATGCAAAACAGGAGGGAAGGCTAAATGCATTTCATATGCGATGTCTGCGTCGTATTCTTGGTATAACCTGCAAGGATAAAGTGACAAACGTGGAGGTCATGACTCCCACAGGCCTCGCGAACATCTACACGCTTTTCAAACAATTAGGTAGGGCGTCCAAAACTTCGATTTGTAGACGTGTAAATGTGAGATGAAGACTGAACATAAACCCTGCAGCCTGGGAAGAAATAGCTGCAAACCGGAATCTTTCTAAACACACTCTAAAGCTTCAACTCAAACAAGAAGCAGACAGATTCATAGAAAAAGAGAATACATGGCGAAAGAAAAGAAAAAAAAACATTTAGGGGGCACTGACAAATTTATAGTCAACTATGACTGACGAGGCTACTATTATGTATACACAGAGAGGTAATTTAAAATAAATTAGTGTAAAATGCTGTAATGGTTGTTATTTGTTTTAACTGCATTTTGTTATTATAGGGAGCGGTTTTAGGACAACATGGTCCAACTCTTTTAGACTTACAGATCATTACCAACACCGATCTTGAAACATCTTTTTTCACTGGATTTTTGGCCGGACATTTGGTTGGGTCTACACTCTGTGCTATAATTAACCACAGAGTAAGTACCTGATACATTTATATTTACGACTATTGAGCTTCCATATAAACATTATTACTGTTGTTCTTAAATCGCGAACATATCTTAAATTATTTGATGTGTTTCCAGGCATATCTTCCATCGTTGGCTAAAATAAAAACAATTTTTAGAATAACTATTTTTTCACAACAATGTATTCTTTTGGTACGATGTAATCTACGAGCACACCCAGTGATGGAAAATGTAAAACTAAAATAAACAAAAGAAAAAGGAATAGCAAACATTAATTTTAAAGTGATGAAAAATATACTAAAATCAAAACAGATAACACCAGGGCTAAAACTAAGTAAAGCAAAATGTCTTATCTTTTCAACATTCCCGTATGGTGCAGAATCATGACCATTAGGCAAGAAAACACAACATAAAATTGAAGTCTTTGAAATGTGGATATATAGAACAATAGGTAGAATTTGATGGAAAGAAAAGATAACAAACGATGAAGTCTTAAACAACTAACAATGAAAAGATAACTACTAAACACAATTTAAATAAAACAAAAGCTTTTTTGGCGTGTGTTAAAGACACAACACCCTAAAAAAATATCTTAAAAGGTAAAGTACAAGGTAAAAGAGGCAGAGACAGACCAAGACTAACGTAGTCGAGTAACATTAACAGACGGACAAGTCAGCCTTTGAATACCTGCACATGAAAACCAGCAAGATACACAGCGGAATTGCGTTCCATGGTAGTCAAATATCGATGCGGAGACGGCATTCAATGATGATGATGAATCTATGAGCACGATTTACTGGAATCTACGTAGGGAGAAAATTTAATACAGAAAAAAAGCGACTCGCATCAGCTAAGGAAGTCTGGAACTTGTTGGTTTGTGATGTCGTCATCTGTTCCCCGTGGTTTGTCTTGCAACTTTGCTCTGTGTGCCAAAGTTGTGCGCTTTTGATGTTGATGCAGAACTGTAGGATATACTCCAGTGACCTGTTCTAAGACTGGAGAACTTTAGTTGCTCATGTCTCCTGAACTAGTTTAAAGTTATCATGTTTCATCATGGTTCATCATTTCATCAAGTCTTTTAGATTATATCTTGTATACAACTCTTTCAGTTATTGTTTCCAGTGTTTACTGAGTTGTTATTGTATGTGAATTTCCAGATGAATACAAATCTTCTCCTGCTAATCAGTATCCTAGGACTTGGTGTGTTCTCCATCATAACTCCCTATTGCGTCAATTGTGTGGCCTTGATCTTCATTCAAGCTCTTGTTGGTACCTGTTGCGTTCTACTTGATGCAGGTAATAAGTGATTTGATACCAGTTTGTTGAATAAACTCTGAGCTAACTCTCTGACCCATGTCACAGAATATAAACATAAAATAGTACTGAGCAGTTAGACTAACAGAAAGAATATGTAAACTACAACACTTCGGCAAAAACTGTAATTAGGTATTACATCATCAACATCATCATGTGCCATACCGGTTGGCGTAGGAGATCATGTCCTTCCGCAATCTTCTATCTATCATCATCATGTGCCATAGCGGTTGGCGTAGGTGATAATGTCCCTCCACAATTTTCTATCTACAGTGCATCGTATCAGTTCTGTTGTTGGCTGTTTTCCATGCCATGACACTTAGCTATCCAGTATTTTCTCTCTTTGTCGTCCGCGATCTCTCTTTCCTTTTATTTTGCCAGTTGTAACAAAGTATTCCAACTTTACTCTACTCATGATGTGCCCGAAAAATGTTGATTGCCTCTTTCTGATGTTTTTTAAGAGCTCCCTTTTTGTGTTGGCCTCTTTAAGAACTTCCTCATTGGTCTTTTTAGCTGTCCAGGGAACTTTCAACATTCTTCTGAGAAATTCCATCTCTGCGGCCTCTAATCGTCTTTTCATTTGTTTGTCTACTGTCCATGATTCGCTTCCATAGGTCAGAATTGATTCTATATAGCTCTTTCTCATTTTTATTGACATAGATTTGTTGTATAAGATATTTTTCATTTTCTGAAATGCTATTTTGGCCTGAGCTATTCTGCTTTTTATTTCCGTGGTGCATCTCCTATCTGATGTTATTATTGTGCCCAAGTATTTGAAACGTTTCACTTGTTTCAGATTTGTCTTGTTTATTTTTATGCTGCATGATGGTGGTGATTGTTTCTACTTCTTCTTCTTCTGCTTCTTCTTTCCTTCCTCATCTACCTTTTAGCGTCGAGGGGAGATATAATTTGCGGTCTTTTGCTCTTCTGTTCGCCTCTGCTGCCGTTATGTTTCCTAGTGCTTCTAATATTCCATCGACCTATCTGTTACGTGGTCGACCCTTGGGTCTGGTGTTCTCACAACTTTTGTTGAAGGCCCGTTGTCTTGTGTTTTGTTCTTTCTGCCTTGTCACGTGGCCAAACCATTTTATCTGTTGTTTCCTTATATATTCTACGGCGGGGGCTATTCCTTGCTTTTTTCTCAGTTCTTCATTTCTGATCTTATCTCTCAGACTGTGTACTGTCATTCGTCTGACACATTTCATCTCTGTAGAGGTTATTTTTCTTATTGTTCTTGCATCTAGGGTCCAGGTCTGGCATTGGTAGCACAACGTTGGGATGAAGATTGTATTGTATAGTGCTCGTTTTGCCTCCAGAGTTATTTTCTTGTTGGACAATAGTGGTGATAACTGTCCGATGATTTGACAAGCTTTGTTGCATCTTGATTCTATCTCTGCTGTTTGAGAATTATCGTTTGTCATTAGACTTCCTAGGTATTCGAATTCCTCTACTTGTTTTAGTTGTCTGCCTTCTATAGTTATGTTGATGTTCTGTTTATTTTTGGCGACATTCATGACTTCTGTTTTGTTGATTTTCATGTTGTATTTTGTGCCTGAGATGTTGAGTTTGTTTAAGTGCTCTTGTAGGTCTTCTATTGTTTCATGTATTAGTGCCTGATCGTCTGCAAATAGAAGCTCGTTGATCTCCTCTGTCTCTGATGGGTTGGCTAGCTTGCATATATGGTCCATGTATGTAATAAACATTGTTTCTTCGATATAACCATTACTTCTGTTTTCTTACTATTCAAACTGAGACCTTTCTTGTTGCTTTCTTTTACTATTATATCTATCATTTCTTGTAGTTCATTCTCTGTCTCTGCTATTAAGACTGTGTCATCTGAATATCGCAAATTATTTATGTTGTGACCGTTGACTTCAATTCCTTTTTTGTCTGCTATTGATCTCATAATATATTTGCTGTAAAGTGAAAACAAATCCGGTGACAGAATATAGCCTTGTCTGACTCCTTGCTTTATATATTGGAATTGTCCTGTTTGGTTGTTAATTCGTATAGCTGCTGTTTGTTGCCAGTACATGTTTTTTATGATTCGCAGATCCTTGCCATCAATGTTTAATTTCTCCAGCATATTGATAATTTCCACATGCTTTACTTTGTCAAATACTTTCATGTAGTCTATAAAGCATATATATATATAATCAATGTTCTTAAGATCTTTATTGCATTATTGGTGCCCTAATCTATAGTGCATCGTATAAATGCTGTTGACTGTTTTCTATGCTATGACACCAAACTATCCTTTATTTTCTCACTCTGTCGACCGCGTTCTCTCTTTCTTTTTATTTTGCCAGCTGTAACCAAGTATTCCAACTTTCTTTTTCTCATGATGTGTCCGAAAAATGTTGATTGTTCCCTTTTTGTGTTGGCCTCTTTGAGAATTTCCTCATTGGTCTTTTTAGCTGTCTATGGAACTTTCAACATTCTTCTAAGAAATCCCATCTCTGTGGCCTCTGAGCGAAAATGGTTTAACATACTATAGATGTTAATCACAAAATTCCGAGTCAGAATGCACAACTATCTATCTATTGACCTTTCGAGCAGTAACCGGCCATAGGGCGTAGACCAAGATACACCTTCTCCTATATGAATTTTTGTTCTAGCAGTTTTCTTTTAAAGATATTTTATCAAATCTCGCCATCTGTCTCTGTTCTGTGCAAGCAGTTCTATCTCATTGAGGGAGCCGATTCCTGCTGCTCTTGCCTCTCTCATCAATGTTCTTCTCAGTGTCTCCCTGGGTCTTCCTCTTTTTCTTTTACCTGTTGTTTCCCATATGAGGGCTTGCTTTGCTATTCGATTATTATCTCTTCTCATCACATGTCCAACGTATGACCATCGTCTTTTCTTTATTACTGAAGATATTAGTGGTTGATTGGCGATTTCTCTAATTTCCTCGTTTGTTTTGAATTCGTTCCATTCTATACCAAGTATTTTCCTTAGACATTTATTTTCGAATGCGTTCAACTTTGTTTCTATATCTCTTGTTGTTTTCCAGCTTTCACACGCATACGTAAGGGTTGATAGTACATTTGATTTGAATAGCCTAAGTTTTGTGTTTGTGCTAATGAGTTTTGATTTCCACAACTTTTCAAGGCTTCTGAAAGACATTGCTGCTTTAGCCAGTCTGATTCTAATTTCTTTGCTCGTATCCCCTTCTCGATCAATGTGACTTCCAAGATAGATAAAGTGATCGATCTCTTCTACTGGTTTGTTTTCCATGTATATTTTGTCACTTGTTGGAATTAAACTTTTCATGACTTTAGTCTTTTCATGATTGACCTCAAGCCCAATTTTGCTGGCTATTGATGATAGTTCATTTGTGTTTTCCTGCATCGTTTTTATCTGACTGCTGATGAGAACTATGTCATCAGCAAAGTCGAGGTCCTCCAAATGGTCTCCTTGTATCCATTCGATGCCTTTATTACCAGTGCAGCATTTCTTCATTATGAAGTCCATAACAATTCCAAATAACAAGGGCGATAAAATACATCCTTGTTTAACCCCAGTTTCTATTGGGAAACATTCGCTCAGTCCTTCCTCTGTTCGAACTGCACATGTGTAACCATCATACATGTCTTTGATAATATTTATGATTTTTGATGGTAAGCCATATTGCTTCAGAATTTTCCACAAAGAATCTCTATGAATACTATCAAATGCTTTTTTGAAGTCGATGAAGTTAAGTACAAAAGGTTTTTGCTTTTCAATGTGTTCCTCCAATATAAGTCGTAGAGTGAAAATGTGGTCAAGACAGCTTCTCCCTTTTCTAAACCCAGCCTGTTCTTCACGCATCACTGTATCTATTGAATCCTTTATTCTATTTAGGATGATTTTACAGAATAACTTTGAGGCAACTGACAAAAGTGTCACGCCTCTCCAGTTGTTACAATCTCTAAGATTGCCCTTTTTTGGGATCTTAACAATGATTCCTTTTTTCCATTTATGAGGCGTCTTCTCTGTTTTCCAAATGATGTTGAACATTTTTTGGAGATGTATTAAATTATGGCTATCAATTGCCTTGAGGATCTCAGCTGTTAACTTATCCTCTCCAGCAGCCTTGTTATTGGTCATTAGCTTTAAGGTGGTTTCTATTTCACTCAAGGTGAAGTCATCTAAATTTACATCTAATTCTGCTGCTGGTGTTTCAGCTTCAAAATCTATTAAACTGTGAGGTAGTGGACGGTTAAGAATTTCTTTGAAGTGTTCCGCCCAACGAGCTTTTATGTCTGCGCTTGTTGTTAGCATTAATCCAGATTTGTCTAGAATTGGTGTTCCACTGGATGTATAGGTGTTTGTCAGCATCTTTTGTACAGTATAAAGAGTTCTGCTGTCTCCTGTAATTGCACAACTACAGAGATATAACAAAAATGGAGGATAAGATGGCGACCTGGAGATTTGTAGTGTCTGATTAAAAGACCAATAGACAATTGTGTATGATAGTGCAGGTTGGATATCATTAGACAAAAGGAGCCAAACAATAACAAATTGGAGAAATGAAAGGTGTCCCAAAAGGTGCGAAGAAAACGGGAGAAAGAGTAAAAGATATAGAGAGGACAGAGGTGGCAAGGAGGAAGAAGAGAATGAGAGGCAATAAAGATAACGAGGAAGGAATGAGGAAAGGACACAGGAAAGAAATGGAAAGGAGACGGGATATTAAAGAAAAGAGTGAAGGGAGTTTAATCCTCTCGGTTGGAGAGTACCAAAGCGTGCTCTGAGTGAGTTGTCCAATGTGAAACGGCTATGGGCTTTAGAGGACCAAGAGATGATGCCAACAACACGAAAGTCATCAGATATATTATGTCCTGGTAATCTGAAATGGCAGAAGACAGGAGTGCTAGAATCACGTTTGATGTTACATGAGTGTTCCTCTTTCACAGAAGTCGACCTATTTTCTCAATATACATTTTGAGAAAACGTTGACAGATGATTGTGTATACCAAATTCCAGAAAAAAGCACTTAAAGTATTCCTGGATGTCAAAAGGGCCATTCAAAACTAGATTATGTGAGTCTGCAGTACGAAAGGGCAGATACAACAACAATGTTCTGTCTGGCCTAGGAAAAAAAGAATCAGCTAAATATATGCTCAGGAAAAAGGTACACACAAAAAAGTTTAAATGAATATAAAAAGTAATGGAAATAAGCCTCGAAGGAGCATATCAATGTATCATTCTTTGAGTCATATCAGGTGACGTTAATTATAAGACAATAATATATTTAAAAGAATAAAAAATTACCAAACAGTATGAGTATGGCTAACAACATGGACATGAAGTATAAACTCATATAAAAATAACATGAAAACTAAAAGTGGAGATAATAAAATCTATCACATATTCAACATTCTTGTATGGCGCAGAAACATTGACACTATATGAGAAAACATAAAAGAAAACTGAAGATTCCTAAATTTTGATTTCTTGTAGAATTGATAAAATAGAATTGGCAAAGATGAAAACAAATAATGACATTCTGAACCAGAAGAAAATAAAGAACTGCTCAACTCAATTTAATCATCATGAATGAAAAGTTAGAAAGCAATAATTACAGAAAGTCATCTTAAGAATGACAAATGCACGGATAACGAAGTAGATACAGACAAAGACTAAAGTACAGTGAAAACGTCAATGTGATAAGAGTATCTACCAAAGAGTGAACTATGAAGGTAGAGAGTGAAAAAAGATAAATAGTAGACATTAAACTTTATGAAGGCAGAACAATAACAAGACGGCTGATAATCTTGTATGATTTCCTATATTTGGTCACGGACATAATTGTAAACTAGAATGCTATTTTATTTTCAGGAAATACACTAGTTAATATGTGAGATTCCTCTTCTTCTTCTTCTAACTTTCACTCCCCGTGGAGCATAGGTCTTCAACAAACACTTTCCAAGTTGTTCTGTTTCTTGCCATTCTTTTAAGATCAATCCATATCTTCGCCAACATCTTCATCTCTGCTTCTGTCTGTCTTTTCCAAGAATACCTTGGTCTTCCTCTTTTTTTTTTCCCTAGGGATTCCAAAAAGGTCTTGTTGTGTAAGATTCTCAGTTGGCTTCTGCAGTGTGTGTCCTATCCAGCGCCATCGTCTTCGCTGTATCTTTTATCCACTGGTATTTAACTAGCACATTTCCATAATTCTATGTTAGTGATTTTGTCCTGCCATTTCCATCCTTTTATTCTGCGTAAGTATCCATTAATGAAAGTCTGTATCTTCATGATTGTCGATTTTATTGTTCTCCTTGTTTCACAGCCATATAATAGGGCTGACTTAATATTGGAGTTGAAAATGTTTATTTTTGTATTTAACCTAATTTCTTTGTATATCCATATGTTTCCCAGTGCAATGAAAGCTCCTCTAGCTTTTGATATCCTTATTTTGGTATTATTTTCTGTTCCTTCCTCTTTATCTATATTACTACCCAGATATATGTAAGATTGTAAGCCTAGTAGAGGTATTTCTCCTAATTTTATTTCGTTATTGCCAATTGCATTAATTCTCATAATGTTGGTTTTATCTCTATTAATTTTCATTCCTAGCTGTTGTGATCTCTCATCAAGTATGCTCATTTTATCCTGCATCTGTTGATGTCTGTGTTGATAGCATTTACATCTCCCATCAAGATTATAATATCCTTGGCCCATCTTTCATGAATCTAACATTGTAACTTTATAGAATTTATCTTTAACTAAATCATCCTTATCATTGGTTGGTGCATAGCATTGGATAATGTGTAATTTTATTACTTTTTTGTTGTTGTTTTAAATGTAGCTCTCATTAGTCTTGGCCCTACTGCTTCCCATTCTATCAGTGTCTTCTGTACATTCCTTGATAACATTATAGCTACCCCTTCACTGTGTTGTGCTCCAGGTTTATGGTATCCTGATGATACAATAATCTCTCCTGTATTTAGATTTATTCCTTCCGTTCCTATCCATCTAGTTTCGCACATTCGCAGAGTATCTATTTTATAATGTATCATTTCTGCTGCTACCAGTGCAGCTTTTCCTTGTTTGTATAGGGTACGTACATTCCAGGTGCCAATTCTGGAAGATGTCCTGGTAGACAAAAGGTGTGTCGGCAACCCGGTCTCCTTACGGTTTTCTCCGGCTTGCGTCACAGATCTCTCAGACAGCGAGCCTGGATGACGGATTTACTTTTATTCTTTTCTTTGACTTGTCCATGTTTGTGAAGTTTTATCGGCTTATTTTTTTATAGTATGGGATAGCCAGTCCCATGCCCAACTCTCCTTTCTCGCCTCTTACGAACATGCCTGGTAGGGTACAGCGCCACTATCTTTGCCTCCCTTTTCGGGCCCCGGCAACGCACGGCTAATCTTGTCTTATTTCATATATATTTCCATGGACATAATTGTGATCTAGAATGTTATTTTATTTTCAGGAAATACACTAGTTAATATGTGAGATTACTAGTTTAAAATACTACTTTCTATTCTATTCAGTTGCTGTTGCCGAGCAAATGAGGGTTTGGGGTAAAGAAGGGACTGAACTCATGCATTTGCTCTACTTTTGTGTATCTCTTGGAGGAGTTATCTCCCCTCTATACTCAGAACCGTTCCTGGCCAAGAAGTCAGCAGAAAACTCTACTTCCGGTAATCTGGCCAACTACACAGATCTGTCAACAGCTGACCTAGAAACACACGTCAAGACAACATAAGTTCATTATGCTTTCATAATTACTGGAATAGTCTGTTTTATTTCAGGGATACCATGGTTTATCATTTACCTACAAGATAAACTTGGCATCCAAAAGGATGTAATTCACCAGGATGTAGTCGTCACTCAGAGAAAGTTACCCAGACCTATTTTGTTGTTCATGATTTGTATGATTTGCTTCATGTTTGTTATGCATTATTGTCTACTAGTAGGATTTGTTTCATTTCTAGCTACCTTTGTTGTGGAAGAATATAACGAGACTAAGTCTAGAGGAGCTCATCTCACATCAGTGTTCTTTGCTTTAATGGCAACTTCTCGATTTGTGATGATATATATCTCTCACACACTGACTGCGGTACAACTTCTATTCATGTCTTGTTTCTTTACGATCCTCACCGTCATATGTTTCACAATCAGCGCGATGTTCTCCACAGTTGATGTATTTACAGTCCTCACTGCAGTACTTTGATTAAGTTTATCCCCTATGATACGTTCTGGCTTCTCGTGGATAGAATCTGATCTGATGAAAGTCACGTCACGTGTGTCTGCATCTGTAATTGTTTCTAATTCATTGAGCTCAATGATAACTCCAATTCTTATGGGATATTTGATTCAAAACGTCGGTACAATGTGGTTCTGTTACCTACTGGTAGTACAGGCTATCTTGATGTGTTTTGCGTTCTTGATCCTCTTTGTAACATCCAAGGTTTTCATTAACAAGCACTACGTCTTTGAATACGAGACTTCAATCAACGGGGAAACCGAAGGGTCAGTAGGTAATTGAAATTCTCAGGTGCAATCGTCCTGACTTTGATTATTTTTTTGGTAAGAATCGACACTACAACACTCACGATCATTCTCTCAGTCACAATTTGCAGACGGAGAAAAGAGAAAATATGCATTTGGTTCTAGTCTTCTCTTCTTTTTTTCTCTTTTCACTGGTACCTAAAAGGTGTCGTGGTTTATATCATTTGTCGTTCTTGAGCTGCTCGAACTGTCGGAATTAGTTATTTTCCTTTGTTGTTACATGTCTTTGTCACTGCATCTATCCATCTTCTTCTGGGTCTTCTCTTGGTCTTTTCCCATGGATTCTCGAGAAGAACGCCCTTGATGGTGATTGGTGAGGATTTATTCTGATCAGGTGGCCAATCCATTTACGTTGTTGTTCTATATATTTTTGGCAAGGTTTTGTTCCTACCATTTTTCTTATGGTTTCATTTGGTATTCTATCTCTTCTTGTGTTGTTTATTACTATTCTCAAGCATCGCATCTCACAATTGTGATTTAGAAAGGGTCCATGTTTGACTTTCATAGCACAAAGTTGGTATGAAAATGTTATTTATCATTTGTTGTTTAGCTGGCATAGAAATGTTTGGATGTCTTAGCAATGGTTGAAGCTGGTATGTAACAGCATTTGCTTTTTTGTATTCTCATGTAAATTTCTCTGTCTATTTTCCATCTTCTGTGAACATTGTGCCCAAATACTTGAATTCTTTTAATTGTTTTATTTCTTTATCTTTGATCTTAATGTTTAATGGGTGTCATAATTTACTTATTCTCATAGCCTCTGTTTTTGCTGTGTTAATTTTCATACTTTAGTTTGTGCAACTTTTATCTAGAGATGTTATATGCTGTTGTAGCAGGTTTTGTCCTCATATATTACTTGTTTCATTCTGGTAAAATGGACGAAAGTGAGAGGGTTATGGCTTACGTTTTACAGCCGCGGAAAGATTCTGTTACGAGCTCGTTATGAATACTAGACCTAAGTTATGTTATTTGTTATTGGGTTATTGGGTTATTTGCGGGTCATAATCATTGCACTCCGAACATGTCCATAGGTGCTCAGATCCCCTCCTCAGCAATTCCCTCAGTGTCCAGCGACTGAGGACTCCAGTTCTATGTTGGTTGATAAGTCTTCTTACACGGCCACTAAGTTTCTCATTTCTGGCTGTGCCCATCTTAACTCCCATCTCTTTCATCCGAAGAAGTGACGTGGATCTGTGTTTGTCGAAGTCCTGTTCTCTTCCCACATCTCGGAGGTCATTGATGATGTCCGCCCGATCAATTGGTTGCCCGTCCTCAACGACAGCGCAGCTAGCCAAACTGTCCGCTCTTTCATTTCCCCGTACTCCCGCATGTCCAGGGACATAGACAAAGGTGAAATTTTGGATTTCTGCAACGACTCTACCCATTGCACGCGTACAGAGCCCTAACCTAAGTTATGTTGTCCTTCCCTAGTAAAAATGTGCACTTCCCAGACGTTGTGCATGAAATTAATGTAATCTTCATAAATTCTCCTCAGACGACTGATTACTTTCATTATACTTTTGTTTTTTTTGGTGTGTATCTGTTATCGGAGACCTTATTATAACAACTTTCACTATATATCTATTACACGTTTGCTTTATTATGTGTATTTGATGGAACTAGCGTCTGGGAAAAAAATCCTCAGTGAATGTCATATGTTAGTGAAACTTTAGTAACACAACGAGTTAGACTCAATAAATCATTATTGCTTTCCTTGCAAACATTGGTTGACCTTAAATTCCTTGTCATGGCTGATTGTTACTCTTCTCTGTGGTTTTCAGAACGTGCGTACGTGTATATGTGCTTTTTAATGAGAGGTAGACAGTTTGGAATATTTTATGACAACTGGAAACAGTGAGGGATGATGAGGAGAGAGAATCAGAGAATAGAGATACAAGACGTCAAGTGAAATGATAAACAGCCGTATAGATATAATGTTGTGGAGATACCTGATAGCCCACGCTTGCAGGTACTTGATAATGATAATGATTAAAATCAAAGTATAAAGTTATGGACATATATAACATTCTGAAGACACAAAGAACAACTGCTTAGATCGTTTCACAAGAAACACTGACGCTGTAATCACGAAGTCAACAAATACAAGTACATGTCTGCACAAGAGGGTTCACTTTTGATCAAGGTAACCTTTACAAGCCCCGGCTCAGTGATAGTGAAATGTAATACTAATTTATGAGTACTTGAGTGTTGAGTGCCGGGGTTGTGCTCTTGAGCTACGAAGAGATGGCATTGAGACTAGAACCATCTGCATGTATAGAAACCTAGTTCCACCATAATACACTTGCGCCCTGGAAATATTGTACCAAGTAAGAGCAACGAAGTGTTGAAGGATTTTTGTTTAGTGAAGGTGTAACTAAAAACACAAAACTTAGATTATTGGAATCAAATATACTTTCAACCCATGCATATGCGTGTGAAAGCTAGAAAACAACAAGAGATATAGAAACAAAGTTGAACGCATTCGAAAAAAAATGTCTTAGGAAAATACTTTTTATAGCGTGGAACGAATTCAAAACAAAAGAGGAAATTAGAGAAATCGCCATTCAACCACTAATATCTTCAGTAATAAAGAAAAGACGATGGTCATATGTTGGACATGTGATGAGAAGAGATATTAACCGAATAGCAAAGCAAGCCCTCATGCGGGAAAAAACAGGTAAGAGAAAAATAGGAAGACCCAGAGAGACACTGAGAAGAACCTTGTGGAGAGAGGCAAAAGCAACAGGAATCGGCTCCCTCAATGAGATAGAGCTGCTTGCACAGAACAGAAACAAATGCGAGATTTGATAAGATATCTTTAAAAGAATTGAAAACTGCTAGAACAAAAATTCAGATATGAGAAGGAGTAACTTGGTCTACGCCCTATGGGCTGTCTACGGCTCGAAAGGTCAATAGATAGATAGATAGATCGATAGATCGATAGATCGATAGATAGATAGATAGATAGATAGATAGATAGACAGACAGACAGACAGACAGACAGACAGACAGACAGACAGATAGACAGATAGATAGATAGATAGATAGATAGATAGATAGATAGATAGATAGATAGATAGATAGATAGATAGATAGATAGATAGATAGATAGATAGATAGATAGATAGATAGATAGATAGATAGATAGATAGATAGATAGATAGATAGATAGATAGATAGATAGATAGATAGATAGATAGATAGATAGATAGATAGATAGATAGATAGATAGATAGATAGATAGATAGATAGATAGATAGATAGATAGATAGATAGATAGATAGATAGATAGATAGATAGATAGATAGATAGATAGATAGATAGATAGATAGATAGATAGCTCCTCAATTCTATGTACATTTTCCTTATTGTTGATTCATCCGTGTTGATGAGGACATGCTATCATAGATTTCTGTCACAATAAGTTTGAAGGTAGCTGATGGGGAATATTTGCTCATTGAAGGTTCTCTTGTATAATGTGCTAGTGTGTACTTGGGTTTTACCTGCTAACTGATCGCTTCATGATGACACTGTTTATCTATTTATCACTGACATAAGTTATGTTCTTTGTAATCTTGCACCTCCAAGTGAGCAAATAGAAGTTAATGTCCTCCTTTCTATATGAATACCGGATCTTGAACAATATTAATGTAACTAGTGAAAGCTTGAATTATATGAATGTGGCTAGCGAAAGTTTGAACAATTTTGATGTGGCTAGTGAAAGTTTGAACAATATTAATGTGGCTAGTGAAAGTTTGAACAATATTAATGTGGCTAGCGAAAGCTTGAACAATATTGATGTGGCTAGTGAAAGTTTGAACAATATTGATTTGGTTAATGAAAGTTTGAACAATATTAATGTGGCTAGTGAAAGTTTGAACAATATTGATGTGGCTAGTGAATGTTTGAACAATATTGATGTGGTTAATGAAAGTTTGAAAAATATTAATGTGGCTAGTGAAAGTTTGAACAATATTGATGTGGTTAATGAAAGTTTGAACAATATTAATGTGGCTAGTGAAAGTTTGAACAATATTGATGTGGCTAGTGAAAGTTTGAACAATATTGATATGGTTAATGAAAGTTTGAACAATATTGATGTGGCTAGTGAAAGTTTGAACAATATTGATGTGGTTAATGAAAGTTTGAACAATATTGATGTGGTTAATGAAAGTTTGAACAATAATGATGTGGTTAAGGAAAGTTTGAACAATATTATGTGGTTAATGAAAGTTTGAACAATATTGATGTGGTTAATGAAAGCTTGAACAATATTGATGTGGCTAGTGAAAGTTTGAACAATATTGATGTGGTTAATGAAAGTTTGAACAATATTGATGTGGTTAATGAAAGTTTGAACAATATTGATGTGGTTAATGAAAGTTTGAACAATATTGATGTGGTTAATGAAATTTTGAACAATATTGATGTGGTTAATGAAAGTTTGAACAATATTGATGTGGTTAATGAAAGTTTGAACAATATTGATGTGGTTAATGAAAGTTTGAACAATATTGATGTGGTTAATGAAAGTTTGAACAATATTGATGTTGCTAATGAAAGTTTGAAAAATATTGATGTGGCTAGTGAAAGTTTGAACAATATTGATGTGGTTAATGAAAGTTTGAACAATATTGATGTTGCTAATGAAAGTTTGAACAATATTGATGTGGTTAGTGAAAGTTTGAACAATATTGATGTGGTTAATGAAAGTTTGAACAATATTGATGTGGTTAATGAAAGTTTGAACAATATTGATGTGGTTAATGAAAGTTTGAACAATATTGATGTGGTTAACGAAAGTTTGAACAATATTGATGTGGTTAATGAAAGTTTGAACACTATTGATGTGGTTAATGAAAGTTTGAACAATATTGATGTGGTTAATAAAAGTTTGAACAATATTGATGTGGTTAATGAAAGTTTGAACAATATTGATGTGGCTAATGAAAGTTTGAACAATATTAATGTTGGTAGTGAAAGTTTGAACAATATTGATGTGGGTAGCAAAAGTTTGAACAATATTAATACTGGTAGTGAAAGTTTGAACAATATTAATGTGGCTTGTGAAAGTTTGAACAATATTGGTGTGGCTAGTGAAAATGTGAATAAATATTGATATGGCTAGTGAAGTTTGAACAATATTGATGTAGCTAGTAAAAGTGTGAACAATATTGATGTGGCTAGTCAAAACTTCAGTTTGATTAAAAAAATATTTTTCGTGTCAATATTTTTCCACATTTTCTGTTGCTTTTCTAATCATTGATATTTTGGCCATTATTGGTGGTGTCCATTTTTCTTTGAACTCTCCTAGTCGTTTACTTCATCACAACAATAGCATTATTGAAGCTTCTGTGCCTATTCTTCATTATTTAGGCTCTACATTTTTTCTTAATTATTCTTCTTGCGTTAAAATTTAGCCAAAATCTCCAGCCTCTTTTATAACATTGGTATTGCTCATTCCGCATATCCCTCTTTCTCCCTCCCCATCGATCTCATATTACACTCTTGCACCTTACAATGATGAGGAAAAATGGAGTGTTTTCGTGCAAAGCACATCAGTCTGCTTTATCGAATGTGTTAACCGTGGCTTAATCTATTACATTAATAGATTGTTCTGTGGGTCACATTTTGTCATTCACGCTGTTTTTCTTACGACAGCCCTTTCTGCCTTCTTTTGTCCACGCGTTGTCTTGTTACCATAACAGAAACAATTTCTTTGTTACAACTTTATCTGATCTAGCACTGGTGTTTCCCCTACTATTTTTTGTTTTGTTTTTGTTTCTGATTTGTACGATCAGTATTTTTCTAAATCATCCCATCTCTGTTGCTAAGGTTTCTGTTTTTTTGCTGTCAGTGGCCATGTTTGACATTTGTAATGCAATGTTGATCAAATAAGACCTGTCAGTAATAAATTCTTTTCTTGTCACCCATTATTGTTGCTAAATTTTTGTCAATTGTCTGAATATTTTGTTTGCATTTTAACGGCTATTAATTATTTATGCTTCCGTCATCTGCCCGTTCAATGCAACTATATTCCCAAACACATTATACATGTTCTCATGGAGACAGGAAGTGTCAATCTTTAATCATTAAGTGTGAGTCTACAATCATGAACAGACCACAAGAACATCTGGTCAGAAAGATGATCTAGATTCCGCCCTAGTTCAGAATATCAAAGAAGTAATTGAGATATTTGTGTATTATCATCTAAAGAATATCAAAGAAGTAATTGAGTTATTTGTGTATTATCAACATCTAAAGAATGTCAAAGAAGTAATTGAGTTATTTGTGTATTATCATCATCTAAAGAATGTCAAAGAAGTAATTGAGTTATTTGTGTATTATCATCATCTAAAGAATGTCAAAGAAGTAATTGAGTTATTTGTGTATTATCAACATCTAAAGAATATCAAAGAAGTAATTGAGTTATTTGTGTATTATCAACATCTAAAGAATGTCAAAGAAGTAATTGAGTTATTTGTGTATTATCATCATCTAAAGAATGTCAAAGAAGTAATTGAGATATGTGTGTATTATCATCATCTAACTCCGAGCATGTACATATGTGCTCATATCCCATGTTCAGCATGTCCGGCAGGGATAAAAAAAACTGACGACTCCAGATTAATAAATGTCAATAATCATTGAAAATGAGCTTTACTTAGATTTATAATTTTATTATTTCAGTTTTTTTAAATTTCTTATTTATTTTCTTATTTATTCCTTGTTTATTTATGTAATCGTGCCTTTCTGCACTTGTGTCAATCTACTGTGGAATTCCAAACGTTCGGCCCTTTATTTCCGTCTTTCATTTGTAAAGCTGCAACATATTATTTTTATATGACCCTTTTCCCCGCAGTCCTACCAATTTTAGAGAGGCCTCACTATAGTATATACATTATATTCATTTAAATTTACGAATACTTTAAAGTGAATTTATGAATAATACCATAACTATAATCCTGTCATCCAGAATGGTGGATGAAGATAAAGATTCAATTAAAAACGCAAAAGTTGAAGAAATAACTGAAGACAGAAGTATGTCGTCACTAAAAGAAATATCTCAAACAAAAACAAATATCCTGTAGTGATGTCTCCACGATTCAGTTTCTAAACGGAAATGTCTGCGTTGACATGAGAATACAAAAAGCAAATGCTGTCACATACCAGCTTTCACCATTGCTAAGACATCCAAACATTTCTATGCCAGCTCAACAACAAATGATAAATATCATCTTCATACCAACTTTGTGCTATGAAAGTCAAATATGGACCCTTCCTAAATCACATTTAAGAAAGATCAATACATGTGAGATGCGTTGTTTGAGAAAAGTAACAAACAACACAAGAAGAGATAGAATACCAAATGAAACCATAAGAAAAATAGTAGGAACAAAACCCTGCCAAGAATATATAGAACAACAACAATTTATATGGTTTGGCCACCTGGTCAGAATGAATCCTCACCAATCACCATCAAGGGCGTTCTTCTCGAGAATGCATGGAAAAAGACCAAGAGGAAGACCCAGAAGAAGATGGATAGATGCAGTGACAGAGACATGTAACAACAAAGGAAAATCACTAATTCAGACAATTCGAGCAGCACAAGAACGACAAATGATATAAACCACGACACCTTTTAGGTATCAGTGAAAAGAGAAAAGTAGAAGAAGAAGAATGTCTGCTTTCGGTACCGTTATTTTCGATCTTCATCTGCACGGTAAGTTAATACTTAGATGGAGATTTCTCTGATGTATGGAGACTGATGCAAGTACAGTAAAGCTGAAATCGGAGAGAAGATACAACAAGGAATATTTTAGCTGCAGAGTTGACTTGTCCAGACCGCTGACGATTCAGACCATAAAACAAGCTGACTAGTTAGGAAGCTGCTCTGCTGAATTAATCTTTAATTTGTTTATTATTACAGACATTGCCACTGTAACATTATATTCGGTGAATAATAGTTCTGAGTACCTATTGAGAGCTGTTGTTTTGTAAAGAGATTGTTCATATTTAGATGTCATAGCATTAAGTAAACAATTCAGAATTAGTCAGACAAAACCTAAGCTCAGCTTTTAAGTTCGCAGGTGAATGAGTGAGAAAAAGAGACTGTGTCAAAGAATAACGTGAGCCACTAATGAGATAACGACGCGATCGCGTTTTATCACATCATAAGTAAATTGTCAGTGTTAAGGTGATTGGACGTATTTATTTACTTGTATTAACAATCTCAACTTATAGTAAGAACACTTTGCGTAAATGAAGCTCTTATATAATTAATAGAACGAACAGACATGAAAATATCATATCATATCTAGCAACAATATTACTATAATGTCTCTAACATTTGCTCCTGGACAAGTCACTACCAACCTTGTGATCGGTATTTCGCAATTAATTGTTTCTAGTAACTCGTAGACATCTTTTTCTTAAATATTATTTCTGTAAATAGTACTTTTTAAATTTCCTTTCGGATGTTTCTGAAAAATGAAAATTCTCCTGCATCATTTATATCTTCTACTACTTAGTTTAGTTTTTTTTCAATACCTCATCCACAGCGACTATCGGCACCGGTATTGTTTTCAATGAGATGAGTTTTAATTCGAATGATTCCACTGGTACAGGCGATTAAGTAATTATGAATTTTAATTCGTTTGTAGTGATACCAGGACCTACGACCAACTATAATCGACCAAAAATTACCAATTTAATTTAATGTTAGTATCAAAGTATAAATTTGAATAAATATATATTTTATAAATCGTTATCACTGTCTCTTATGCACGTGAAATTCAAAACAGAAAAACTCCACACAGATTTCTACACAATGTGTACTTTTGAAGATATGTGACAGTAGAGTAGGTTTGAAATTGCAAGTGATATCAAAGTGGCGTGATACCGGGCGCTGGAAGATAAATAAACTGACAGTTTGACTTATGTACACTGGTGTGGAAAGTTAAAAGGGATTTAGTGTCAACAGTCAAGGTTATAAATAACGGATAGCGGGAACGAACAGTGAAACAAATTACACAGGAAACCTGAGATTTATGTCCAAGATACATGTTTGGTGTTTTTGCAGAGACCCACCATCTTGCTACCATTTTGATTGTTCACTATCATGTATGAATTTTCTTATTTTGGAATTTGATTGGCTTGAGTATTACTCTTTTGAGGACTATGGAGCCAAAACGTTGGTTTGTTTAATCGCATAATTTCTGCAAGACTGAAATATTCGTATTAAGTTTTTTTTTTTTTTTTAACACATGCAACCCATGAAACTCACTAGTAGACGAATACCTAGTTGACTGCTAAACATGAATTGGACGCCTATGTATTTGCCCGGAGTGCAATGGGGATTCTTATTCATAATCAATCAACCAGTACATTAGTTCAGTACGAAGCTAATTACTAGATTTTAAAAAGGTTAACGATTTATCATTGTTTTGGAAAATGCGTAACTTTTACTCCGGGTACTCGGTTCTTGTGTAGGTCACATTCTGTTATTTCTTTTCCCTCTTAATTATTCCATCGTCACTTTCTTATTTTGAGCTTTCTTGCTCATACTTTGTCGTACTGTAAAGTTGTAGTACATGCTTACTCGAGTGGGCTTTTCTTTCCAGCCTCAAACCACTCTCCCCCCCCCCTTTTTTTGCATCCTTCAAGAAAAATTACTATATAACGTCCTTATTATATATGTGTAATATATTCAGCTGAGATAATGTTAAAACTCGTGGGCTTTAGTTATTGTAAGTATAACGTATATTTCCTACCGTCAGGTGGTAGATGAATATATATAAAAGTAATTTTTTGCTGTGTGCTGTTAGTCACAGGAACATGTGCGCATCTTTATTGAATGAAATTGGATGCGTGGCTATTGAAAGTGCTGGTATTTTTGCTGAACGTCTAGATTTGAATTTGCATAAGTATGGGTAAGTAGATTCTGCTAAATGTTGCCGGTTCAGCTACTGGCGTCATACAATATATTCTTTGTATCCTGGTGCTTGATTTGTGTCTTGTTATTTACAGGTACCGGTTGGTTGAGTATCAGCAATGTTAAGACTTGTTTAAAGAAAACAACATATATTTAATGCAACGTCTACTCGAGTTATTCCCATCTTACTGTGTGGAACCATTTATACTCACTTCTACCTCTAAGTTTCTCAAAAAAATACCTGGAAAAAGTAGTAATATCACACAAGATAATTGAATAGTTGGTTGGGTGATAATAATGAATTGATATCGCTATTAACAATACTTTTAAAGCAAGTAAATATAAATGAGTGCACATATAATGTCTTCTAGAGAATGAAACATTTATACTTTAAACTACAGCTTCCAGAGAAATCACCAGTTTTTTTTAACCTGCAGCTTCCGATTTTTTGGACGGTTTGTTTAGTTTGATAGTATATTAGTCCATCACCGTCTATTCACCATCTTCTGAATTCCATTTCGCATACTGTGCAAACATTTAGACTTATTTTCATGTGGAAATATTGTTATATATACACTCGAATGTGTTAATATGGTTACATTCTTGTTAACTGAGCCATTAGGACGTCAAGAGTTATTTATTACTTAGTACTAACAGGGACATAAAACATGCAAGCGTTTGTCAGTTGGAGTCCACATAAATTATTTTTAAAGCTGCGTGTACGACCGATATCATTGTGTGTTTTATGTGCAGGAATAACATGTAACTAATTATAAACGTCATTGCACTTCAACCGCCATATTCACTTCATAGAAACCATATTATGGATTTTAATTCGTTTGCAGTGATACCGGAGCCTTCCATAACCAAATCACCAAATCATAGAAACCAAGGAAACAGTTTGGCAAGATAGTGACATTTGCAAAACGCACCAGACAAGAGCAGTTGTTGTGGGATTTTTGTTTAGTGAAGACGTGATATCTATATAAAGAGATTATCATCGGGATGAAAATATAGATGGTATATCTTTGAGTCATCACAAGTGTATGAGTGGACTGAGAAATTCAAGGGAAACGTCTTTCGTGTCGAGGATTCTTCACAACAGGGGACGGTAAAAAGGTATGGAAAACAAATATTCTAACACTGAATGTAGGACATTTTATGTGGAAATCCTTTTAAATGAATTCATGTCCTTTTAAATATGCTTTATGTTGTCGGCCCCAATCCTACAAACGTTTTAATCTGTTTAATCTGGACTCTAATCGTTTGAGAGGTAAAATTAAGTAATGAGCTGCAGATAGACAGTTATGTGTGCTATTAATGCTGGAATTGTCTGCTTAAGTCCCACAAAATTGCTGCCACTTTTCTCAATATATATATATATATATATCTTTATTGTGCTATTTATATTCACCATGGCGGTGTCAATAAACTATGTTTTATTGTTTTCTTATTTATATATGTTTATTTTATAAGTTTTTTTTCCGAATTAAGTTACTGCTTTCAAACTCTTACAATAATAATTTATGAATCCTGCTAGTAATTATCCAGCCATTAATTTTTTTAAAGATGAAATTTACCAGCGCTGTATTTACCCTGAGTTGAATTTTCTTGCGATTAATTTTACCTGCTATGTTTTTCTTCTCTTTCGGCTCAGATCACTGCACACTTGCGAAATCTAGGCTCGCACATTCTTCTATGCTATTTACCATTTAAAGAAATCTCTCTATAACCTCTCACAGTGCCCAGAGAAGAATTGTTCTATTTTTAAAAACTATTTTCATATTTTACATCGAGGCCTTAAGTTTTATATTTCTAGACAATTGATTACTAGTCCGTCGACTTAATCGATTTTTTAGAAATAATTTTTCAAGTTCTCCCATAGAAGCGTTGTCTTTGTACAAGGTGTTTAATGTGGGCCTGTAACGTTTCAGTTCTGTGAACGCTTTTCCATCTTAAAGTTAAGATGAAAGTGACCATATTTATATAGTATATTTATTTTATTGTTGGTCCATTCGTGTTGACGAGGGCTATGTTGTTATTGATTTCTGTTCCAGTTAGTTTGAAGATAGCTCATGATGCTAATGTGCGTATTTTCCTGTTTCTCGCAATGTGTACAACCCATGCACTGTGGATAAACCAGCGACGAGATCGCTTCACAATACCGCTATTTATCTTTTCTTTCTCCTATATAAGGTGTCGAAGAAATTAGTTGAAATAGTTGAGTACATAGTTCATTATTATTCCTTAGACGAGAGAAATGAAAGAAGTGACTGACCGGCAAGAATACACAACAAATGATAAGAAACACCTGGTTTAATCAACATCCAAAAGGTCTGTGGACATGAAAAAGTTCAGGAGACAACGAATGTATTCAAATTGATTACATAATGCACAACAGATATAGGAACAGGCTGGTATGTGTGAAAAATAGACCAGAGATAGATTGCGATAGTGATCATGTACCAGTTGTGGGAAAGCTAAGAATAAAATTAAAAGCCGCAAACCTAACCTTAATTAAAATCAAGTTAAATTTAGATTTACTCAAATCAGACAAGAAGCTGCAAGATAAATATAAAATCACAATTCAGAACCGTACAATGCAATAGCGAAGATACAAAGTATTGGTGAACAGTGGGAAATGCTAAAAGAAACAATGCAGCAAACATCAAAAGAGTTCGTACCGCCAGTGAGAACAAATTCAAGAAAGAAATGGATGACAGATGCCATTTACAGCTAATAGATGCAAGAAGAAGAAATAAGGATAACAAAGTTGAGTATAAGAGATTAAATAAATAAATTATATATAAAGATATTACTAAGTGTGAAACAAAATCATGCCAGAAATTAGAGATGAACAGTGTGGTTTTGTTGTAGGTATAGGATCAAACAATGCCATATACATCATAAGATCTTTAGTAGAAAGAGCCGTACAGGTGAAAACAAATCTATACCTATGTTTCATAGATTAAACCAAAGCATTTGACAAAGTAAAGCACCAAGAAATAATCACAATTTTAGAAGGCACAAACGTAGACAGCAAAGATATAAGAATAATAAAGAACATGTACTGACGACACAAACAGCGGCCATGAGAAATAATGGATATTAATTGTTTCAAATATTTTAATTGGAATGATTAAACACATAAAATAGGGTGTTAGGCAAGGTTTTGTGCTGTCACCATATTTATTTAATATGTATAGTGAGATTATTTTAAGATCAATAAGGGGCATGACTGAAATAACAATCGGAGGTCATAATATAAATTATCTAAGGTATGCTGATTATACAGTCTTAATCGTTAAGAGTGAAAATGAGTTACAAGAAATGTTAGATATTATAGTGAAAGAAAGCAAAAGATAAGTGAAGTTCGAAGCGTGTGTACAACAAGTGCTTCGAAGCGTGTGTACAACAAGTGCTTCGAAGCGTGTGTACATCAAGTGCTTCGAAGCGTGTGTACAACAAGTGCTCTGACATAGAAATCACAACCACCGTGGCCTGCTAAACGACCTTTGCTACCTGTGTGGTAACCTTAAACTTTGCTACCTGTGTGGTAACCTTAAACTTTGCTACCTGTGTGGTAACCTTAAACTTTGCTACATGTGTGGTAACCTTAAACTTTGCTACCTGTGTGGTAACCTTAAACTTTGCTATTCAAATTCTTCCATCCATATTGATCACTGAAAAATGAGCTGGATTTGTTCTCTTTTAATTATGTCTATTCATTATTTTTTCTAAAATCGCGCATTTCCGTTTTAGGCTGCTTCCATTGAAGAATTGGAAATTTTCTGCTATTTGCTTCTGTCTTTTATTTGTAAAGCTGTAACAAAGAAGTTTTATGTTGTCCTGTATCATTACTCCGACCAGTTTCATTGCGGCCTCGTATGATCACATATACAATAATATTTTGAATGTTCTTTAGAATGAGTTGATGTAAAATATCACATATATGATTCTTTTATCCAGAATGGTGGTGGACCCAATACAAAAAACGCAATATGAAGAAGGAAGTGAAAAACGTTTGCTGCCACCCAAAAAAATATCTGAAACAAAACTTAATATCCTGAAGCGATGTCTACACGATCCAGTTCATAAACGAAAAGTTCTACGTTCGATATTGTTATCGTTGATCTTCATCTCCTTGGTAAGTTCATAAAAGCTTGAAATAAAATAATTGATAACAAATCCACAATTAATATCTTGATTTAGCGAATCAGATCGAAGATTGATTTTGAAGTCCGTTAATTAAGTATTTACTTTTTTTCTATGCTAGACAGTTCTTTTCGTTTGAATTGAGGAGATTATCAAAGTAATGTTATCCTTTTATGCTAAGATAATGAAATATTTTGTCCACGATTTCTTGAATATTTTTTATTGCAAATGTCTGTGTATCATAGTCTGTTCCTTGAATCAGAACGTGATGGTATGGCTATTGCACGAACGTAGACCCACAAAGGATGATAAAGACAGTAAACAGATGACATTAAGCTATTATCGAAGAGATGGGAGATGATGATAGTGCATGAAAGTAGACGCTGTGTAATTGAAATGATATAACTGATTGACATAATTACAACAAAACGTAGCTCATGAATATTGTAACAGGAACTAAGTTATTAGTGTAATAGAGTGAGTTAGTGTGAGCATGGGTGCAGGTAATTTAGTTGCTACCCGCTTTGAAGTAGACAATAACAGTATCATATAGTGGCGACCGGCAGTAGTTAGTTTAAATTTAGGTATGGAATATTCCAGCCCAATAGCCAGTTAAGTTACGGTAGAAGTTTATAGGGGTAGTGGACACACAGAAGTGAGGAAGGAGGTAAGGTCCAGAATTATACTGGACATAACAAGGTTAGGAAATTTTCCAGGGCATAACAACTTAAGGTAAAAGTTGTTGTGGAAATGACCATAGACGCATGACTAGCGCATGCATTGACCTCATGACGTTACTGTCAGGTAAATAGCTACCAGGAGAGGTTATTGTCAGGAGATGATAAATAAGTGGTCATCCAACAAAATAGGTCATAGAGATTTCGCGAAAACAAGGTGTTTTCGTCAATCTGGGGAAGAGTTCAGATATCGGTCACTGAATGGTGAGCAGCGACCAACACAAGTGACCAGAAGAGCGCAAGTGGTCACTTGGCAGCAGTTTTGATTGGCTGCTGAAATTCAGGTGAAGAGAGTAGTTGGAGTATATAAACTTCAACACAACAGGAATTAACAAGTGACAGTTAGAAAGATAGAGAGATAGCTACAGTTAGGAAGAAAATTAGAGAAGCAGTTAATCAGAGTAAGATAGTTCAAATGAAGTAAAATTAGTCAGAGAGTTCGAGTCAGAGTTAGAGTCAGAAAGTTAATCAAGGAAGAGATGAATTAGTCAGAGCAGTTAGAAAGTTTAGTTAGCAAGTTCTTTATGTAGCAAGCCAGTTATTTATGAAGTTGGAATCTCCAAATGTAGTTCAAGTCAGTTTAGAAGTTATTATCGATAGAGAGTTGATCGAGAATATTATGAACGTAAGCATTGAAGTGTTTGTGAAAGATTCCAAGAATTGTGCTTCAAATATATTTTACCAGTTTGTAAGTTGATGAATGATGTTGATAAACAATTGCCTGATGATTAATAAAAGTATAAAAATGCACTTATGGACTGTTCAATAAACACCGGTGGTAAACCACTGAGCGTCCAAGAATTAACGAATGTTAATTCTAAGAGATGTACATACTATTGTATCACGTGCTACTAAAAATTATTAGAAGTTAATAAACTTGATTATCATTAATTATATTGAGCAAAGAGTCTGTTACGATTAACGTAGTGGTCAGTGTAATGTGATGTGATGTCAACAAGTCAATAACGTGAAGATAATATAAAGAATAAATAACATCACAG
Organism: Megaustenia siamemsis; assembly: GCA_032433765.1. Taxonomy (NCBI): domain Eukaryota; kingdom Metazoa; phylum Mollusca; class Gastropoda; order Stylommatophora; family Ariophantidae; genus Megaustenia; species Megaustenia siamemsis. The sequence goes on along the minus strand of JAVIAB010000092.1, from coordinate 112,193,939 downwards.
GTCTATAACAAATAGTATCGTGAGTAAAATCCTGAAAATGAAGATTGTGAGTACATGTTGAAACTAAAGAGAGGTAATGTTCCCATTGCAGAGACATTTGAAAACGTTGAGGAGGCGTAAACAACTTCAATCATGAGTTCTCGATATAATAAAGAAATGGACAAACTGATACTCAGATTTTGTGGACGAATGAAAGGGAAATTATTAAGTGAATATTGAATTGCTTAGACGGTTTGAGAGGACTCTTATATGGACGGTTGGAGAGACAAGATAGCACAGTCTGGTAAGAGAAGTAGGTTATAGAATTAGATGGGTGGAGATTTCGCTACAGGATGGAGATTTGGGTACAGACTAGAGTGGAGATAACAAAGAATAGTCTTGGTGAAGAACTAAACCTAACATTTGAGTTGAAAATTAAGTCCATAAAAGCTGATTAGTCAGAAAACAGCTGTGCGGAATGTAATTAATTCTTTCTGATATTTGGTTGATTACTATTTAATACATTGTTACATTATATGCATTGAATAATAGTTCTGTGTACTACTTTACAGCTAATGTGTTGTAGAGATGTTGCTCTTTCCGAGTAAATTTACATTTGACAGCATTAAAATTGTTCTTACGGTGTTCGTTTAGATGTGATTGCTTTAATTAAACAAATAACAACTGACCAAACAACCCACCATCCCCAAAAGAACACCGTCGCTACTACTACTAATACTACTACTACTTTCAATTAAATTTTCTTTTATTTTTTTAATTCATTTTTTTCACCATCTTTACCTACTTAATTTTTTTTAAAGAAAACCTGATGTGTAGCTTGTGCTAAAGTTCAAAGCAAGGTTATAAAAACAACAACTGTGGTTAGGAATATCTGACATCGTCCGATAGCTTCTTGGACATGATGGTATCAATAGGTTAATTAATTCTTATGCAGATTCTAAATGGGGAATTTTTTTTTGTTTTAGTGAATTATTCTTTTATATCGGACCATCGTTGTTGTGTATAGACATTTGATATGGCCGAGTAGATAATCTTTTATTTCACTTCCCTACTGTGTGAATTTGTCACGGGACAATGCAATTTATTTGAGGAATTTACATTCTGTGAAACATAGTGTCTACACATTGAAATAGTTAGTTGAATACGGTGTTAATAACACAGTTTTTCTCTCACGAACAGTATAATCTTTGGTTATGATTTTGATTTCAAGCCAGGTCTAACTTGCTTAGTAAAATTTTCAGGTACCAATTTATAGAGGTTATATATCAATCTCTAAGTCTACATACATATACAGAGAGTTAGTTAAAAAAAAATAGTGTACAATTATGTAATGGTCGTTATTTGATTTAAAGAGTTTTTTTTTAATTACAGGGAGTGATTTTCGGACAACAAGGTCCGACTCTTTTAGACTTACAAATCATTACCAACACCGATCTTAAAACATCTTCCTTCTACATCACTGGATTCTTTGTCGGACTTCTAGTTGGCTCTGCCCTATGTGCTGTAATTGACCATAGAGTAAGTGCCTGATACATTTATATTTATTGCTATTTAGCTTCCATATAAACAGTTGTAAAACTGTTGTTTTTAAATCGCGGACATATCTAAATTATTTGACGTTTGTTCCGGCATGCAAATCATCCATCTCTGGCTAAAATGAAAACAATTTTTCAAATATTTTTTTACAAAAATGTATCTTTTTGGTCCAATGTAATCCACGAGCACGATTTAATCGAACTTACGTTATGAGACAAATTGGTCAGGAAAATAAAGACGACTCGCATTAGCTTGTAGCAGTGGGTGTGAGGATGAGAAGGAGAGTGGAGAATAGTTGGAGAGAGTGAGGAAATATAGCACGGGGAACAGTCACGAGAAATAGAAGTAGAATTGTGTTAGAGGGAAAGCGAGAATCTCGTGACTAGCAAGAGTAGTAACATAGAGGTGAGTATATGACGTAGATGAATTCTGTTGCTAGGGAGACGGAGGAAGTTAGTTTTGATTGGATAGGAGACGAAGTATATAAGCCCCTGCACGGAGCGAGAAGCAGGCTGTCCTACAGAGTCTATTCACCCATAGGGAGGAACAGGCTCGGCGACGCCGTGAGGCGTTAACCTGTAGGGGCTCAGCGAGCCCAAAATTAGAATAGTTATTAAGATATTATGAGCTAGTTAGAGCCAAGTTAGAAGAGATTCAATCGTTTATTGAAGAGACAGTGAACTTATGTTAGCAATAGCAGCTAGAACATTAGCAACTTAGTATAGCAGAAATGAGATAATCAGGCTGTGTGCGATATAAGACCAGAAGTGAGAGGGTTCATTGAAGAATATGCATTTCCTTGTACCGATGTGTGAATGGCCTAGCGGGATGTATAAACCGCTGGCCGTTGTACATATTCTGAGAATAGTTTTACATTGTTTGGGTTGCTGAATAAAGTTATGTGACCTTTCCAACACAAGTCTTCAGTGTGTAGCCATTTCTTATTCCAGCAGACGTTACATTACATGGCAGTCATGTGCCACGGCGCTGAGCTGTGAGAAAGTTGTCGCGGGCACAAGTAAGTCTGAGAAACAAGAAGTCAGTCAGTAAGGTTCAGCTTACAAGCGAAGTACGATCAAAGTACAGTGTGTACCTGATAGCAAGCCATGTCACAGACACGATGACCGTCAAGATTGACAGCCGGGAAGGTGTACGAGCTCGAGCAACCATAGCACGGCTCGTTAACATCATTAGCATCATTGTGTAGCTGTGACGAGAGGCTGGGTTACGAGAAGACGATACCCAGGTTTCCAGACCAACAACAGCAGCTGCAACATCGATTTAACATACAACATTGTAATTAAGATTGCTACAAGCTAAGGGAGTCACGAACTAATTGGTGCTTTTGATGTCGCCATCTGTTCCCCATGGCTTGTCTTGCAATCTTGCTCAGTGTGCTAAAGTTGTGCTCTTTTGATGTTGATGCGGTACTGTAGGATATACTCTGGACTTTATATGAGTGCTTCATAACCACATGTTGCAGTGTTACTGAGTCATATTTAGTGCCCGTGTGCCCTGATACCGCAGTGACCTGTCCTAAGACAGGAGAACTTTAGTTGCTCATGTCTCCTGAACTAGTTTAAAGTTATCATGTTTCATCATGGTTCATTATTTCATCAAGTCATCTAGATTATATCTTGCATACATCTATTTCAGTCATTTTTTTTAACGTTTACAGAGTTGTTATTTCATGTGAATTTCCAGATGAATACAAATCTTCTCCTGCTAACCTGTGCCCTAGGACTTGGTATGTTCTCCATAATAACTCCCTATTGTGTCAATTTTGTGATCATGGTCTTCATTCGAGCCCTTGCTGGTGCCTGTTATGGTCCTCTTGAAGCAGGTAATAGATGATTTGATACCAGTCTGTTTAATAAACTTTGAACTAACTCTCTGACCCATGACATAAAATGGTATTGACAGTTATATTAACAGATAGACTAGACAAGCTACAAGATTTCGGTAAAAGGTTTCATTAGGTAAATAAAAACAGACTATATACATTAAACAAAAAATTGGGACTCAAAATGAATAACTACACATATTTTTAAAATAATGGCCGAAAAGTTGGTGGTCAGGAGTATCGTTGAGTTCTTTTAAAAGATTAATTAACAATGGGGTTAGGATAGGACAGGGAGAATATAATTAGACCAAAGGAACCAAACAATGAGAAATATTGGAAAACTGAAAGGAAGTATCCCATATGGTGCGAAGAAAACGGGAAGAAGAGTAAAAGAAAGAGAGGACAGAGGTGACAAGGGGGAAAAAGTACAATAGAGGAAATAATGATAACGCACGGAGGAATATGGATAGAACACAGGAACGAAATGGAAAGGAGACCCGAGATTAAAGAAAAGAGTGAAATGAGTTAATCCTCTCGGTTTGAGAGTACAAAAACGGGCTAAGAGTCGGTTCTTTAAAATGAACCGGCTATGGGTATCATAGGAACAAGAGATGATGCCAGCAGCATCAAAGTCATCAGAGGTATTATGCCCTAGTAATATGAAATGGCAGGAGATAGGAGTGCCAGAATCATGTTTGATGTTACATAAGTGTTCACAAATTCTGAGTCACAGGCGTCGACCTGTTTGACCAATATATATTTTGAAACAACGTTGGCAGACGATGGTGTATATTAAATTCCAGAATTAAAGCCTTACTGTATATATATATTCGGGAACATGACCGTGTGAGACTGCAGCACGAAAGGGTAGGTAGTGCATGATCTGTTGCGGCATGTTCTGGCCAGGGTTACGGAGGCAGATCTTGACCAAAATGTCCCAGAGGTTCCTGTCGCCGAGTATTTATGGTACGGGGTGGTAAAGTTTCATTAAATTATTTGTTTTTGGAAACAAAGAGTCAGCTAAACATACGATAAGGAAAAAGGTAAACACAAAAGAATGGAAGTCAAGATACAAATAAATGGAAATTAGCATCGAAGGAGCTCATCAATGTATGTTTCTAGGACAAGTGATATCCGGTGACGATAATTATAAGATGTAAATATATAAAAGAATAGAAATGACCAAACAGTATTGCTAACAACATGAAGCATAAACTCACATACAATTAATATCAAAACAAAAAGTGCAAATAATAAAATATATCACATATTCAACATTCTTGTATGGCGCAGAAACATTGACACTATATCATCATCACCATCTAGTGCCGTCTCCGCAACGAAGGTTGGCTACCATGGAGCGCCATTCTGCTCTGTCTCTTGCTTTGATGGTGCACGTTGTCAAAGGCTGATTTGTCCATCTTTTGATGTTACTCGCCCATGTTAGTCTTGGTCTGCATCTGCCTCTTTTACCTTGTATTTTCCCCTCCTGGATTACTTTTAGTAGGCCGTTGTGTCTTTTAACATGGTCCAAAAATCACATTTGCCTTGTTTGAATTGTGTTTAGTAGTTCTCTTTTCATTTTTATTTGTTTTAAGACTTCGTCGTTTGTTTTCTTTTCCTTCCATTGACACTATACACGAAAACATAAAATAAAATGGAAGATTCCTAAATGTTGATTTCTTGAAGAATGGAAAGAATCAAATGGGCAAAGATGAAAACATGAAAACAAATAATGACATTCTGAACCAGAAGAAAATAAAGAACTGCTGAACTCAATTTAATCATCATGAATGAAAAGTTAGGTTGCAATAGTTACAGAAAGTCACCAAAAGAATGACAAATGCACGGATAACGAAGTAGATGCAGACAAAGACTAAAGTACAGTGAAAACGTTAGTGGTATAAGAGAATCTACCAAAGAGTGAACTATGAAGGTAGAGAGTGAAAAAAGTGAAATAGTAGACATGAAACATTATGGTTGCTTTTTGGTGCTCGTAAGCCTGGGAGGGCCGACCATCTAAGGGCAGAATCCCCCTACAGAAAAGACAATCTACTGCCTTGCAGAAAGATTAGGGACAATCAAAGGCTAAGGAAAGCAAACTTGAATAAAATGCTGGCTGAAATCGGATGCACTGGGCCACTGGCGCAGAACACAGTGCAACGTTTTAACAAGTAATCAATTGGACTGGATCTAACAGACTTTAATTATGATAGAAACTACCGCTGACCGGAAAGGCTTCAAGAAACAACTGAATATAATACACTGGAATGCGGAGGGCATATACCACAAAAAACAAGCTCTAACAATTAGACTAGCAGAGAAGGAGATAGACGTTGTCTACATCCAGGAAACTCATCTTAATCCACAGCACAGATTTATGATCAGGGACTACCAAACATTTAGACAAGACAGGAAAGGTCACAAGGGTGGAATTCTTATACTCATTAAAAATTCCATCCCAGCAAAACCGTTAGATGTAGACACAAGCGGAGAGACAGAGATCATTGGTACATACCTATACATTAACTCCGCTAGCATAAGGATATTTAATATATACTGTCCAAATGACAAATTACTGAAGCTGGAGTCAATGGAAATAACACCATCAAAGTGTCTGGCAGTAGGAGACTTTAACAGCCACTCTGAAATATGGGGATATAAAGGAGTCCAATGTTCGAGGTGAAGAAGTGGAAGAATGGGAAATAGACAACAACCTATTCCTCATAAACTCTAGGGAGGACCCCCCAACATTCTACTCAAGAAGATAGAAAACAACTTCCACTCCCGACCTAGCATTTGCAAGTTGAGACATATCTATCAAAATAACCAGAAAAGTGCTGAACCAACTTGGAGATAGTGACCATAGACCAGTCAAACTTTCAGTGGCTCTTGCTCACAAACAGGAGTTGCAAATACCTCTTCCCCGCTGGAACTATAAGAGGGCAGATTGGGCAAAGTTTGCAAGGCTCACTGATGCATATACCGCACCTCTCAACACCCACGAAAAGAAGGTCAATAATATGATAGAGCAGTTAACAAATGGAATCCTGAGAACTGCTAAAAAAATCCATTCCTAGAGGAGCAAGAAGAAACTACAAGCCATACTGGAGCAAGGAAATACAAAGACTAGAAGAGGAACTGGACTCTGCCAGAGAACTAGCTGAAACATCACACAGCAAAGAGAGCAACATTGCTTACAAAGCAGCCTCGGCCAAATACAGACGTGAGGTCATGATATCAGCAAGACAGAGCTGGATAGACAAAACAGAGAGCCTTAATCTAGACAAAAATGGTCATAAACTATGGAAACTTGCGAGAACTCTGAGCGACAAAAACAACTGCCGACCTCCAATATCATTAGCACACAATCAGAACATCCTCACAGGCAAAAGGGCAGCAAATCTACAGACAGAGAATTATAAAAACATTAGTAGAATAAACATTCCAATAGACAATCAGAAAGCTGCAAGACCGGAAAACCAAGATGCAAAACACATGCCTTTAGCACCAGAAGAGCATCAGACGACCATCTTTATACCAACTGAATTAGATGTTGCCCTCAAAGGATTGAAGCTCAAAAGTTCCCCTGGTAGAAATGGAATCTCCAACGAAATGTTCCTAAATCTGGGACAGAAAGCCAAGAGCCTGCTTCTAAGGATAATAAATGCTTAATGGAAGAGAGGTCATGTGCTGGCAATCTGGAAAGAAGCTATTATGGTGCCCATCCTCAGCGTGGAAAAGACCCACTAGACGCAAGTAGCCTATCTCTGGATAGAACGGCCACAAGTTCAAGGTCAACTAAGTAAGAAGGTCTCTATCGAACAAGGTGTCCCACAAGACGGAGTCTTATCCCCAACACTCTTTTTAATTTTCATAAATGACATCGTAATGGATTTTCCGCCCAGAATATACTCAGCAATATACGCAGATGATCTGGCGTTATGGGCTCGCAAGGAAAGTATGCCGGTGGCTGGACCCAGGATGCAAGATGCCCTAGGTGAACATGAAAAATGGACGAACACCTGGTTCTTAGCAATCGACGAAAAAAAACTACGTATACAATTTTCAGCCTATCAAGAAACACACTCTCTGCAAACTTGAAGATAAAAGACCATACACCCCCTATTGACCAAAATCTTGGCGTCACAATGAATCGCAGAATGACTTGGAAAAATCAGATAGACAGAGCAAGGAAAAAAGCCAAAAACGAACAAATATTTGGAAGAAATTGGCTGGAACGGACTGGGGGGACATCAATATTTTGAAATGACTATACGTAGGAAGAGTCAGACCAGTTCTAGAGTATGGAGTCACAGCCTAGGCTATGACTTCCAAATCACACCTTAGCATTATTAGCAGAAACTGAGGCCATCAGAGATGCTGCAACACTGGTTACTCAACACAAAAATAACATGCACAATAAATTGGCGATTCTGACTGATGCATTGTCAGTATTATCAGCTCTAAAAAGCCCCAAGAACAATGAACTAGATGGCTTGAGAACAACCCTGGACCAACTATGCAATAACTTCCAGAGAGTAGTCATTCAGTGGATACCTTCACACTGTAATATACACGGGAACGAACGCGCAGACAAATTAGCAAAAGAGGGAGGGAGATTACCACCAGAGAACCATCCCCTCAGTTATGATGAAGCCAAATCCATTCTCAAGGTTCAGTTCCATGAAAAATGGAAACGAGAACACCCAAAGCATAACGAGAGTGACGGATACCACCAACTATCAAGGAGGGATCAAGTCATCATACTTCGCCTACCCACTGGCCACAATAGAATGAGAAATCACATGTTCACCAAATTCAAAATAGGTACAACCAGCCTATGTCACTGTACACTGGACAATATGACTTCAAAACATGTTCTACAGGATTGCCCCCAGTACACAGACCTGAGAAGAGCAATACGCGCACCACGCCCACCTTCCCTTGAAGAAAAACTATATGTGGCAATCGATTCGCTTAAACAGACAGCTGACTTCATGAGAGAGTCTGGAATCCTACTCTGAATGAGTCTTGATCGCAGAGAGAGAGAGAGAGAGAGAGAGAGAGAGAGAGAGAGAGAGAGAGAGAGAGAGAGAGAGAGAGAGAGAGAGAGAGAGAGAGAGAGAGAGACATTATGAAGACAGAACAATAAGAAGACGGCTGATAATCTTGTCTTATTTCATGGTATATTTTCATGGACATAATTGTAATCTAGAATGCAATTTTATTTTCAGGAAATACACTAGTTAATATGTGAGATGACAAACTTAAAATACAACTTTCTATTCCATTCAGTTGCTGTTGCCGAACAAATGAGAATTTGGGGTAAAGAAGGAACTGAACTTATGCATTTTCTCTACTTTTGTGTATCTCTTGGAGGAGTTATCTCCCCTTTATACTCAGAACCGTTCCTGGCCAAGACGTCAGCAGAAAACACTACTTCCGGTAATCTGGCCAACTACACAGATCTGTCAACGGCTGATCTAGAAACACACGTCAAGACAACTGACGTTCATTATGCTTTCATAATTACTGGAATAGTCTGTTTTATTTCAGGGATACCATGGTTTATCTTTTACCTACAAGATACATTTGGCACCCAAAAGGATGTAATTCATCAGGATGTAGTCGTCACTCAGAGAAAGTTACCTAGACCTATTTTGTTGTTCATGATTTGTATGATTTGCTTCATGTTTTTTATGTATTATTGTCTCATAGGAGTGTTTGTTTCATTTCTAGCTACCTTTGTTGTGGAAGCATATAACGAGACTATGTCTAGAGGAGCTCATATCACATCAGTGTTCTTTGCTTTAATGGCAGCTTCTCGATTTCTGATGATATTTATCTCTCACACACTGACTGCAGTACAACTTCTATTCATGTCTTCTTTCTTTACTATTCTCACCCTCATATGCTTCACAATCAGCGCGATGTTCTCCACAGTTGATGTACTTACAGTCCTCACAGCAGTACTTGGATTAAGCATGTCCCCTATGGTTTCATCTGGCTTCTCGTGGATAGAATCTGATCTGATGAAAGTCACGTCACGTGTGTCTGCATGTGTAATCGTTTCTAATTCAGTGAGCTCAATGATTACTCCAATTCTCATGGGATATTTGATTCAAAGCGTCGGTACAATGTGGTTTTGTTACCTACTGGTAGTACTGGCCATCTTGATGTGTTTTGCTTTCTTGATCCTCTTTGTAACATCAAAGTTTTTCATTAACAAGCTCTATGTCTTTGAATACGAGACTTCATTCAACGTGGAAACCAAAGAGTCAGTGGGTAATGCAAATTCTTAGATTCAATCCCCCTGCCTTTGTTTATTTATTTATCAGAACCGACACACTACACTCACGAGCATTCTCCCAGTCAAAGTTTGCAGATGGCGATAAGAGAAAATATGCAGATGGTTCTAGTGACAATTTGAAAACAAAGCGCTTATTAATATTCTCATTTTATCCGTTATATTCTCGTTGTTCTAGCGATAGACATAACGTTCTAGTATTGGACATTTATTGATCATTTTGCCTTCATTCCGTCAATTAGTTCCAATTGTGAAGGTACTACCTGCAGTAACTCTATCAGGATGCAGTATAGGTTTTACTCTTGTTTCCCTCTGATAAAACGGACGAAAGTGAGAGGTTATTATTTTTGCGTTTCACAGCTTTGGAAAGATTCTGTTATAGCTTGTTATGGATACTAGACTTAAGTTATGTTATCGTTCCCTGGTAAAAATGTGCACTTCACAGACGTGCATGAAATGAATGTAGTCTTCATACGCTCTCCTAAGACGGCTGATTACTTTCATTAAGCTTTTCTTTGTTTGGTGTGTATCTATTTTCAGAGACCTTATTATAACTACTTTCACTATATATCCATTACACGTTTGCTTTATTTTGTGTACTTGATACAACTAGCGTAGGGAAAAAAAAGCTCAGTGAATGTCATATGTTAGTGAAACTTAAGTAACACAATGAGAGTCAATAAAATATTATTACTTTCTTTGCAAAGATTGGTTGTATTAGTTTATGTCTTTAAATTCCATGTCATGATTGATTGTTGTTATCTTCCTTCCATGTTTTTCAGTTCCTGTTTATGTGTATATGTGGTAGATAATGAGAAGGAGATAGTTTAGAATATTTTTTTTGAAAACTGGAAACAGTGAGGGATGATGAGTGTAGGGAATTAGAGAATAGAGAAACAAGACGGCAAGTCAAAGTGATAAACAGCCGTAGAGATATAAGGTTGTGGAGATACATGATAGTCCACGCTTGCAGGTAAGATAATTGATAATGATTAAAAGTAAAACAAAAAGTTATGGATATATGAGACATACCGAAGGCACCAAGACCAATTGCATAGATCTTATCACAACAAACACTGGCGCTGTAGAGTTCAACAAATACAAGTACATCTCTGCACAAGACGGTTCACTTTTAATCACGGTAACCTTCATAAGACGTCGCCCCGTGATGGCGAAGTGCGCTACTAATTTAATACGTGGAAAAATTGTTATATATACGTTTAAAAGTGTTAATATTGTTATTTACTTATTAACTGAGTGGTTATGGCTCAAGAGATAATTATTACTTAGGACTAACAGAAACCTAAACATGGGAAAAGTTAGTTTAGTTGGAGACCAGAAAATTTCACTTTAAAACCGCTGGTACGACTGATGTCATTGTGTGTTGAGTGCCGGGGTTGTGCTCTTGAGCTACCAAGAGATGGCATTGAGACTAGAACCATCTACACGTACAGAAACAAAGGAAACAGTTCCACTATATAATTGCGCCCTGGAAATAGTGCAGCAAGTAAGAGCAACGAAGTGTTGAGGGATTTTTATTTCGTGAAGTGTGTGACACCGATAGAGACTGTCATCGCATGAAAATAAGATTTTTAGGATGTACATTGGTTCTATTGGTTATGGAAGGCCTCGGTATCACTACAAACGAATTAAAATCCATAATCGCTCAACCGCCCGTGTCAGTTGAATCATCCGAATTACTAACGCATCTCCCAAACAAAGAAAGGTAACTGTAGTCCCCATCGTAGCAGTCTCAGCACACGCCAAAAGACATAAGGCGAAACCGCGCAGAAAGTGAACACAGCCAACTGTTCCCTGTCATACGATATCATCATTCATCGTAAACAATTGGAATATCGAAACATGATCAAAACGGATGAGACACACAGCTCACGGTGTGCACAGAGCACTTAACTCAGTAGCTCCTGCACAAGCCGGACTTGGAATATGAGGAAACTGCAACAAGGAACACTTTTCAGACATAGCCTTCAATGATTCCTGCCGCCTATCCACCATATACCGAAAGTTCACGTTCTCCCGAAAATGATGATCGTCACACACAGGTAGTCGTCGAATTATCCCCGTCACACATCAAAAACAGACCCTACGGTTAGCGTACAACGAACGAAACACGGTGCAAATTCCCCAAAGAGGAAAATCTTCGGTCGACTTGGCGGAGCAGTCCACATTAATACGTTTCAGCATGTAAATAACTTGCGTCAAACAATTCCAACGTCGGCCATTGAACAGCACTCAATGTGACGTATAAACCGCAAGTCAACACTAGACGGTGAAGGTCGCTATTACAATACTTGACTTGTCAAAAAGAAACATTGCTGTATGTACTCGGAGGCGCAGATTTGTCCACATCGTCGGCGCAGATTTGCTAAGTAAAACATCATTTTGATTTAAACACAGAAAATTGCATCACAGAGCCGAAATTAATCAAACCCCAGATGCATTTTCTACAGCGATCGAGAGAACGTGAAATGTTTCACCATTTTGAAACAGAAGGATGTACATGCAGCTCCTCAATTCTATGTACACTTTCCTCATTGTTGATTTATCTGTGTTGATGTGGTCCATGCTGTTATAGATTTTTTCTCAATAAGTTTGAAGGTAGCTGATGGGGATAATTTGCTCCTTGAAGGTTCTCTTGTATAATTTGCAAGTGTGTACTTGGGTTTTACCTGCAAACTAATCGCTTCATGATGACACTGTTTATCTATTTATCACTGACATAGGTTGTTGTGTTCTTTGTAATCTTGCACTTCCAAGTGCGGAAATAAAATTGAAAGTAATCCTTTCTATATGAATCCCGGATCTTGAACAATATTGATGTTGGTAGTGAAAGTTTGAACAATATGAATGTAGCTAGTGAAAGTTTGAACAATATTAATGTGGCTAGTGAAAGTTTGAACAGTATTGATGTGGTTAGTGAAAGTTTGAACAATATTGATGTGGTTAATGAAAGTTTGAACAATATTGATGTGGTTAGTGAAAGTTTGAACAATATTGATGTGGCTAGTGAAAGTTTGAACAATATTGATGTGGCTAGTGATAGTTTGAACAATATTGATGTGGCTAGTGAAAGTTTGAACAATATTGATATGGCTTGCGAAAGTTTGAACAATATTGATGTGGTTAATGAAAGTTTCAACAATATTGATGTGGTTAATGAAAGTTTGAACAATATTGATGTGGTTAATGAAAGTTTGAACAATATTGATGTGGTTAATGAAAGTTTGAACAATATTGATGTTGCTAATGAAAGTTTGAACAATATTGATGTGGTTAATGAAAGTTTGAACAATATTAATGTTGCTAGTGAAAGTTTGAACAATATTGATGTGGCTAGTGAAAGTTTGAACAATATTGATGTGGTTAATGAAAGTTTGAACAATATTAATGTGGTTAATGAAAGTTTCAACAATATTGATGTGGTTAATGAAAATTTGAACAATATTGATGTGGTTAATGAAAATTTGAACAATATTGATGTGGTTAATGAAAGTTTGAACAATATTGATGTGGTTAATGAAAGTTTGAACAATATTGATGTGGTTAATGAAAATTTGAACAATATTGATGTGGTTAATGAAAGCTTGAACAATATTGATGTGGTTAGTGAATGTTTGAACAATATTGATGTTGGTAGTGAAAGCTTCAGTTTGCTTAAAAAATACTTTTCGTGTCAACATTTGTTTCCACAATTGCTGTAGCTGTTTCTGATCATTGATGTATTGGCTATCATTGATGGTGGTGAACTGATTTAATCTTCTTGCGTTAAAATTTAGCCAAAATCTCGAGACTCTTTTATGACATTGGTAAGTTTTTCTCATTCCGCATATCTCTCTAGCTCCCGCTCCTATCGATCGCTTATTACCCACTAACACCTTTCAATGCTGAGGTAAAAATGGAGTGTTCGAGCAAAGAAAAATCAGTCTGCTTCATCAAATGTGTTAACCGTGGCTTAATCTATTTCATTAATACCTCATTTTGTGGGTCTGTACTTTTGTCACTCACATTGTTTCTTCACAACATTGCGTTCTGCCTTCTTTTGTCCACGTGTAGTCTTGAGCATGACAGAACCATTTGCTTTGTTACTCCTAGATCTAATCTAGCACTGGTGTTTCTCCTACTATTTTTTTAGTTTAGATTTCGTTTATGATTTGTACGGTCGGTATTTTACTTCATTATCCAATCTCTGTTGCTAAGGTGTCTGTTTTCTGCTGTCAGTGGTCATTTTTGTCCGCCCTAGTTCAGAATGTCAAAGAAGTATTTTAGTTATTTGTAGATTATCATCATCGAACTCCGAGCAAGTCCAAAAGTACTCATATCCCATCTTCAGCATGTCCCGTAGCGTTCAAAAACTGTCGATTCCAGATGAGTAAATGTCAATAAAGTTAATATAAATGTCAATCAGTAATGTCAATAAAGTTAATATAAATGTCAATCAGTAATGTCAATGAAGTATATGACAGTAACATTTGTTCAATGGATGGCAATTTCTGGTGATCACATTGCCCCCTTTTAAAATTAAAAATCTCTAAATAACGTGATAACTATCATATGTTTGTTTTATTGAAGGTTAATTTCGTTAATTGTTTCATTATTTCTGCGTGCATATATAACTCAAGCAGTAATTGTGTCTTTGAGAAAGCGCTGAAACGTTGGTGTCAACGTCACTAGTAACCGGTACCATGATCATGGGCAGGGTAATGGAAGTATTGATCGCACGTCTGTTGGAGAACGTGCATGAATTTTAAAAGAGTCTGTGCTTGTGAAACGAAATAAATAGAAAAGGATGAACAGGTGTAAGGTTTGCAGCCGTTGTACACAGTGTGCTGAAGTAGAAATCAATATATACACCCTTCGAGGAATGCTAAACAATTGGTTTGGGCAACTTTGTGTTTACCTGAAGTATATCGATAGAAAATCTTTCACCAACATTAATCATTGAAAATGAGCTTTACTTAGATTTATAATTTTATTATTTCAGTTTGTTCCTTGTTTATTTATGTAATCGTGCCTTTCTGCCCTTTGTGCCCTTTGTGCCCTTTGTGCCCTTTGTGTCTATCTACTGAGGAATTCCAAACGTTCTGATTTTAACGTATCATTTTTATGTGACCCTTTTCCCCGTAGACCTACCAGTTTTAGAGTGGCCTCACTATAGTATATACATTATACTGTTTTTAATTTACGAACAGTTTAAAGTGAATTTATGTATAATATTATAACTATAATCCTTTCATCCAGAATGGTGAAAGAAAATAAAGATTCAATTAAAAACGAAAAGGTTGAAGAAATAATTGAAGACAGAATTATTTCGTCACTAAAAGAAATATCTCAAATAAAAACGAAAATCCTGTTGCGATGTCTCCAGGATTCAGTTTATAAACGGAAATCTCTGCGTTCGGTACCGTTATCTTTGATCTTCATCTGCACGTTAAATTAACACTTAGATGGAGATTTCCCAGGTGGATGGAGACTGATGCAGACACACTAAAGAGAAAATCCGAGAGAAGAGATAACAAGGAATAATTTAGCTGTAGAGTAGACTAGTTATTCTGTAAAATCATCCTAAATAGAATAAAGGATTCAATAGATACAGTTATGCGTGAAGAATAGGCTGGGCTTAGAAAAGGGAGAAGCTGTCTTGACCACATTTTCACTCTACGACTTATATTGGAGGAACACATTGAAAAGCAAAAACCTTTTGTACTTAACTTCATCGACTTCAAAAAAGCATTTGATAGTATTCATAGAGATTCTTTGTGGAAAATTCTGAAGCAACATGGTTTACCATCAAAAATCATAAATATTATCAAAGACATGTATGATGGTTACACATGTGCAGTTCGAACAGAGGAAGGACTGAGCGAATGTTTCCCAATAGAAACTGGGGTTAAACAAGGATGTATTTTATCGCCCTTGTTATTTGGAATTGTTATGGACTTCATAATGAAGAAATGCTGCACTGGTAATAAAGGCATCGAATGGATACAAGGAGACCATTTGGAGGACCTCGACTTTGCTGATGACATAGTTCTCATCAGTAGTCAGATAAAAACGATGCAGGAAAACACAAATGAACTATCATCAATAGCCAGCAAAATTGGGCTTGAGGTCAATCATGAAAAGACTATAGTCATGAAAAGTTTAATTCCAACAAGTGACAAAATATACATGGAAAACAAACCAGTAGAAGAGATCGATCACTTTATCTATCTTGGAAGTCACATTGATCGAGAAGGGGATACGAGCAAAGAAATTAGAATCAGAATGGCTAAAGCAGCAATGTCTTTCAGAAGCCTTGAAAAGTTGTGGAAATCAAAATTCATCAGCACAAACACAAAACTTAGGCTATTCAAATCAAATGTACTATCAACCCTTATCCCTCTACTGCATAGTGTGCCAGATATGGCACATACCGAATAACGTTACACATTTAAATAATAATGAATGCAAAAATGTACTACAAACACAGAAGAGGTAGCTAGGATATATAGCTAAATGATTTGAGTGTTCTCCCTTTCTAGAAATCTTCAGTGAAGAAGTTAGAGTTCGTTATTGGTGACTCATCGGAACATCCGCTTCGTCTGTGGCTTGGTCAATGTGTTGAACTGTTTCTATTCTTATTCTCAGTGCTAGAGTTTTATAAAAATTATTTAATAGAACTATCACATTATTTATCAAAATTAACACTTCATTAGAGCAAAACAATTAACTAGTATTGATTAATTCGCGTTTCTAGCTTTGTGCCAGATGTGGAACATTGTGCAGTAAAACTACACACGCTTCCG
Source organism: Megaustenia siamemsis (assembly GCA_032433765.1). NCBI lineage: Eukaryota > Metazoa > Mollusca > Gastropoda > Stylommatophora > Ariophantidae > Megaustenia > Megaustenia siamemsis. The sequence continues at coordinate 112,177,444 of JAVIAB010000092.1, read as the reverse complement.
GGGATTCCCCTTCGTCAGGCCGGCTCAGTGACACAACAAAAGTGTCAGTCTGTCGTTTTCATTTTCAAGTGCTTTCAAAACGAGTGTGATTATAATCATCTATAATGAATACAGCTACATTTTATGGCAGCTCTGCACCAAAGAGATCAAGATTTTTGCCGTCCAGTAGTGAAGATAGCAATTTATCTGCTGATTCTGATTGTGATGAATTAGACCTACTACAGAAAGTAGGTACACATATTTCTAACGCTTCTCAACTTGAGGGGTCTGATACAGATTCAGATGACACTGATCAAAATGATGTTGATCAGCTAACTGACATCATCTCTGTTCAGCCTGGCCCAAGCAGCCAGAATAAAAAAAAGAATGTTGGTCAAACAACTGCTACAAAAAAAAAGATTGACATCAGCTGGAGACATGAACCTCAGAGCTTTGTGCCTGATGAGGGCATGTTTTTGGGAGATAGTCTGCTGTCTGAGGACATATTGAACCTGTTGAAGAAAGTCTCTCTGTAGATGAGCAAATGTGTGCTTTCAAAGGTCAACACAGTCTGAAACAGTACATTCCAAAGAAACCTCACAGATGGGGTTATAAACTATTTGTTTATCAGGAGTATCTGGCTTTCCTTACAACATAGAAGTTTACACCGGTGAGGAGAAAGGATGCCCTGACCAAAACATGAACTGTGGTGCAAGCGGAAATGTGGTTTTGCGGTTATGTGATGTTGTGCCAGAAAAAAAGAACCACAAAGTTTATTTTGATAACTTTTTCAACAGCCCAGAGCTTCAGCTTTGCCTTGCAAAAAAAGGTATTCTTTCACTTGGAACTGTTTGAATGAATAGAGTACCTAAGTGTAACATAATATCAGATGGTGATTTGAAGAAGAGCAGTACACGACTCAGTTAGAATTTCTTGTGTTAGGTGGTTTGATAACCAACCTGTCAATTTTCTGTCAACATTTGTGGGCAGCCAACCAGTCGGCAAAGCAAGGAGGTGGTCAAAAGCACAGAAGCAGTTTCTAGAAATTGACTGTCCCAGTGTTGTTGCTGTTTACAATAAACACATGGGAGGTGTTGATTTATTAAATTCCCTTTTGGGACTTTATAGAATACAGCTACGGTCCAAGAAATGGTATTTTCGTTTGTTTACACATTTACTGGATGTGTCAATCATATCAGCATGGCTGCTATATAGGCGCGCGCAACTGCAGCTTCGTAGTCGTCCAAAAGATGTCATCAGCCTCAACGACTTCAAGCAGCAAGTTGCTGAATGTTTGTGCAAGTGTGGCAAATCTTCAATACCTCCTACAAGTTGCTGAATGTTTGTGCAAGTCTGGCAGATCTTCAATACCTCCTACAAGTTGCTGAATGTTTGTGCAAGTCTGGCAAATCTTCAACACCTCCTACAAGTTGCTGAATGTTTGTGCAAGTCTGGCAAATCTTCAACACCTCCTACAAGTTGCTGAATGTTTGTGCAAGTCTGGCAAATCTTCAATACCTCCTACAAGTTGCTGAATGTTTGTGCAAGTCTGGCAAATCTTCAATACCTCCTACAAGTTGCTGAATGTTTGTGCAAGTCTGGCAAATCTTCAATACCTCCTACAAGTTGCTGAATGTTTGTGCAAGTGTGGCAAATCTTCAATACCTCCTACAAGTTGCTGAATGTTTGTGCAAGTGTGGCAAATCTTCAATACCTCCTACAAGTTGCTGAATGTTTGTGCAAGTGTGGCAAATCTTCAATACCTCCTACAAGTTGCTGAATGTTTGTGCAAGTCTGGCAAATCTTCAATACCTCCTACAAGTTGCTGAATGTTTGTGCAAGTCTGGCAAATCTTCAATACCTCCTACAAGTTGCTGAATGTTTGTGCAAGTGTGGCAGATCTTCAATACCTCCTACAAGTTGCTGAATGTTTGTGCAAGTCTGGCAAATCTTCAATACCTCCTACAAGTTGCTGAATGTTTGTGCAAGTCTGGCAAATCTTCAATACCTCCTACAAGTTGCTGAATGTTTGTGCAAGTCTGGCAAATCTTCAATACCTCCTACAAGTTGCTGAATGTTTGTGCAAGTGTGGCAAATCTTCAATACCTCCTACAAGTTGCTGAATGTTTGTGCAAGTGTGGCAAATCTTCAATACCTCCTACAAGTTGCTGAATGTTTGTGCAAGTGTGGCAAATCTTCAATACCTCCTACTGTAAAAAAGCGAGGCCGCCCAAGTAGTGAAGTGGAATACCAACTTGAGCTGAAGAGAACTAAAGGTCCAACAGCCGCAGTTCCCCTTCAGGCAGTCAGAAAGGACGAAATAGGTCATTTTCCTGTTGTATCTGATACACGACAAAGGTGCAAAAGACCCAATTGTACAAGCAAATCCTTTATCCAGTGCATCAAATGTGCAGTGCATTTGTGCTTGAACAAAAATAACAGCTGCTTTGTTGAATTTCATGTTATGTAAAAAATCCTTTTTTTGTGTAAATTGTTCATTGTGTGCGCAATATGCCATATTTGGCACAAAGCTGCAAATGTATTACAAAATAAAATATTTTTAAAATAAACACATATTTAGTATACTGTATGTATTTTAATGTAAGAAAATTAGAAAAAAATTTGGGTCGGCAAATTTATAATAATTTATGCAATAGAGGGTTAAGTATGCGTGTGAAAGCTGGAAAATAACAAGAGATATAGAAACAAAGTTGAACGCATTTGAAAATAAATGTCTAAGGAAAATACTTGGTATAGAATGGAACGAATTCAAAACAAACGAGGAAATTAGAGAAATCGCCAATCAACTACTAATATCTTCAGTAATAAAGAAAAGACGATGGTCATACGTTGGACATGTGATGAGGAGAGATAATAATCGAATAGCAAAGCAAGCCCTCATATGGGAAACAACAGGTAAAAGAAAAAGAGGAAGACCCAGGGAGACACTGAGCAGAACATTGATGAGAGAGGCAAGAGCAGCAGGAATCGGCTCCCTCAATGAGATAGAACTGCTTGCACAGAACAGAGACAGATGACGAGATTTGATAAAATATCTTTAAAAGAAAACTGCTAGAACAAAAAATTCATATAGGAGAAGGTGTATCTTGGTCTACGCCCTATGGGCCGGTTACGGCTCGAAAGGTCAATAGATAGATAGATAGAGTAGACTAATCCAAGCCGCTTATGATTCAGACTATAACAAGCTGACTTGTTAGGAAGCAGCTGTGCTGAATTGATATTTAAATTGTTGATTATTATTTCAGACATTGTCACTGTGACATTATGTGCAATGAATAATAGTTCTGAGTACCTATTGACAGCTGTTAGTTTGAAGAGAGGTTGTTCATATTTAGATGCGATAGCAGTAAGTAAACGATTTACTATTAGTCAGACAAAACCTAAGCTCAGCTTTTAAGATCGCAGACAAAATGAGTGAGAAAAAGAGACTGTGTCAAAGAATAACGTGAGCCACTAATGAGATAACGACGCGATCGCAAATTTATCACATTATAAGTAAGTTGTCAGTGCTAAGGCGATTGCAAGTATTTATTTACTTGTATAAACAATCTCATACTATAGCAAGAACACTTTGCGTAATCTATCTATCTATGGACCTTTCGAGCCGTAGCCGGCCCAAAGGGCATAGACCAAGATACTCCTTCTCTTATCTAAATTTTTATTCTAGCAGTTTTAAATTCTTTTAAAGCTCTCTCTCTCTCTCTCTCTCTCTCTCTCTCTCTCTCTCTCTCTCTGTGCGATCAAGACTCAATCAGAGTATGATTCCAGACTCTCTCATAAAGTCAGCTGTCTGTTTAAGCGAATCGATCACCCCATATAGTTTCTCTTCCCGGGAGGTGGGCGTGGACCACATTGCTCTTCTCAGGTCTGTGTACTGGGGGCAATCCTGTAGAACTTGTTTTGTAGTCATATTGTCCAGTGCACAGTGACATAATCTGGTTGTACTTATTTTGAATTTGGTGAACATGTGATTTCTCATTCTATTGTGGTCACTGCGTTTGCGAAGTATGATGACTTGATCCCTCCTTGATAGTTGGTGGTATCCATCACTCTCGTTATCCTTTGGGTGTTCTCGTTTCCATTTTTCATGGAACTGACCTTTGAGGATGGTTTTAGCTTCATAATAACTGAGCGGATGGTTCTCTTGTGGTAATCTCCCTCCCTCTTTTTCTAATTTTCTGCGCGTTCATATTACAATGTGATGGTATTCACTGAATGACTACTCTCTGGAAGTTATTGCATAGTTGGTCCAGAGTTGTTCTCAAGTCATCTAGTTCATTGTTCTTGGGGCTTTTTAGAGCTGATAGTACTGACAGTGCATCAGTCAGAATCACCAATTTATTGTGCATGTTTTTTGTGTGTTGAGAAGCCAGTGTTGCAGCATCTCTGATGGCCTCAGTTTCTGCTTTAAAGTTGTTTGAGAATTTTCCAGTACCTATTGACTTGGTGATCTCGTCCTGATTATTCAGCGCCAAAAAAACACCTACCCCTCCATTTCTGGTGGCATTTGTAGCAGAGCCATATGTGTATATGTGGGACTAAGTGTCCTGTTGGTAGGTACCGTGTATGTGTTTTTCTGCTACGTGTTTTCTTTCTGTGTCTGATTGCGTACCTTTTTTTTTTATTGATTCCTGTTATATTTTCCTTAAGTGCTGGTATTTTATGTTTTCCGTGAGGCGACATATCAGGTGGGCCCAAGGGTTTCGATATTGTTTGGGAAAGTACTTGGTCTCCAGTAGTTAGATCATTGACAATTGCAGCGAAGTTGCTCCTCTTTAGACGTACAATTCCGGAACCAGTTATTCTTTGGTGGATGGGGTGGCTTCTATATGTCTCCGCTTGTTGCAATACTTTAGTGACCCGTCTGTCATCTAAGGGTTGTAAACATGTTAGTGTTTCTATGTTTCTAGAATCTTGATAGGTGTAGATTTCATAGCACCAGTGATGATACGGGCAGCTTGGTTTTGTGTTCTGTTAATTTTGCTAAGGAGTGATTTGGAAGCTGCAACTTTGGAGGCTGTAACTCCATACTCTAGAACTGGTTTGACTCTTCCTATATATAGTCTTTTCAAAATATTGCTGTCTGCCCCCCCCCCCCTCCCCCCCCCAGTCCGTTCCTGCCAATTTCTTTATAATATTTGTTCGTTTTCTGGCTTTTTTCAAGTCATTCTGCGATTCATGGTGACGCCAAGATATGTTGGGTTTTGGTCAATAAGGAGTGTATGGTCTTTTATCTTCAAGTTTGCAGAGAGTGTGTTTCTTGATAGGCTGAAAATTGTATATGTTTTTTTTTTTCGTTGATTGGTAAGAACCAGGTGTTTGTCCATTTTTCAAGTTCACCTAGGGCATCTTGCATCCTGGGTCCAGCCACCGACATACTCTCCTCGCGATCCCATAACGCCAGATCATCTGCGTATATTGCTGAGTGTATTCTGGGTGGAATGTCCATTACGATGTCATTTATGAAAATTAAAAAGAGTGTTGGGGACAAGACTCCGCCTTGTGGGACACCTTGTTCGATAGTGACCTTCGTACTTAATTGATCTTGTACTTGTACTCTGGTCGTTCTATCCTGAAGGTATTGAGAGACCAAATTGAATAAACGACCCTGGATGCCAAGTCTAAAACGCTTGTTATTTAAACCCTCTCGCTAAACCCTATCAAAAGCCTTCTCCATGTCGACCCACACTACCAGTGTGTGTTTCTTTTCTTGTAGAGCATCCTCTATTTCCTGTTCAATGTAGGTGACCAGGTCTTCAGTTGATCTGTGCTGACGGAAACCAATTTGTTGTGGTACAAATGCCACATAAGTCTTCTGTTAACCAGCCATTCTATGAGTTTACTCAGGCAGCTCAGTATGCTAATTGGTCTATAGCTACTTGGGTCTAGTGGGTCTTTTCCACGCTCGAGAATGGGCACCTTAATAGCTTCTTTCCAGATTGCCGGCACATGGCCTCTCTTCCAGCTAGTATTTATTATCCTTAGAAGCTGGCTCTTGGCATTCTGTCCCAGATTTAGGAGCATTTCGTTGGAGATTCCATCTTTACCAGGGGAACTTTTGAGCTTCAATCCTTTGAGGGCAACATCTAATTCAGTTGGGGTAAAGATGGTCGTCTGATGCTCTTCTGGGGATAAAGGCATGTGTTTTGCATCTTGGTTTTCCCGTCTTGCAGCTTTCTGTTTGTCTATTGTGATGTTTATTCTACTAATGTTTTTGTAAGTCTCTATCAGTAGATTTGGGAGCCGCGATAGCTCAGTGGTTAATGAAATGGACTACAAAGGACAAGGGGTAGGAAGCCAACTAAAAATACAAATATACAATTTATTTCCGGTCTGTGATCGTTACCCTATGCTATAGTCATTGAGAACGCCTTTCGTGCAAGACACTGCTGCAATAGCCAATTTTTTTAGTTGGCTGCGTGGCAGTATGCCAAGCGTTCGGCTTCCCGTGGCAAGGCGCGGTGCCACTGAGTACGGGTTCGATCCCACTTCGGACCATATATTGTTTTTCGTTTTTTTCTATTGTTGTTTATCTGTCAATTTTTCCGAGTGCTAACACATACTTCTTTGTTCTATTATTCCCTAGTAGACAAGTACCTCGTTGACTGTTAACATGAATTGAACACCTATGTATCTGCCCGGAGTGCAGTCATGGTGATTATTATTCATAATCAATCAACAGAGTACAATAGTTCAGAGAATGGGCAATTAATTACAGTGCTGCGGTATAGCTGGTAGGAGCGAGTACTTGGGTGTAAAAGTACACTCCTGCATGGTATGGTGACATTTTTACAAAAATGGAACACAACAAAATACTGACGTTTCGGCCTACATTCGGCCTTCTCCAGAAAACAAGAACAACATCAACAAACAATGAGAAACAAATGGAGCCAGTAGTTGTATGTAAAGTACAATCTGTATCTCATTGTTGTCTTCCTATCTTGTAAAGCTTGTCACCATACATTGTAGGAGTGTACGTCACACCCCTCTACTGGCTCTCGCCAGTACAATATGAGTACAGTATGAGACTAATTTCTACATTAAAAAAAGAGTAACATTTTCTCATTGTTTTAGAAAGTACGTATTTTCACTTCGGGTACTCAGTTCTTGTGTAGGTCTTCTTCTTCTTTCCTTCCTCATCTGCCTTTCAGGGTCGAGTGGAGATATAATTGGTGATCCTTTGCTCTTCTGTTCGTCTCCGCTGCTGTTATGTTTCCTAGTGCTTCTAATATTCCGTCGACCCATCTTTTCCGTGGTCGACCCTTGGGTCTGGTGTTCTAACAACGTTTATTGAAGGCTCGTTGTGTTATGTTTTGTTCTTTCTGCCTTGTCACATGGCCAATCCATTTTATCTGTTGATTCCTTATATATTCTATGGCGGGGGCTATTCCTAGCTTTTTTCTCAGTTCTTCATTTCTAATCGTATCTCTCAGACTGTTTCCTGTCATTCGTCTAACACATTTCATCTCTGTAGAGGTTATTTTTCTTTTTGTTCTTGCATCTAGGGTCCATGTCTGGCATTGGTAGCACAACATTGGGATGAAGATTGTATTGTGTAGTGCTCGTTTTGCCTCCAGAGTTATTTCCTTGTTGGACAATAGTGGTGATAACTGTCCGATGATTTGACAAGCTTTGTTGCATCTTGATTCTATCTCAGCTGTTTGAGAATTATCGTTTGTCATTAGACTTCCTAGGTATTTGAATTCCTCGACTTGTTTTAGTTGTCTGCCTTCTATAGTTATGTTGATGTTCTGTTTATTTATGGCGACATTCATGACTTCCGTTTTGTTGATGTTGATTTTCATGTTCTATTTTGTGCCTGAGATGTTGAGTTTGTTTAAGTGTTATTGTAGGTCTTCTATTGTTTCATGTATTAGTGCCTGATCGTCTGCAGGTAGAAGCTCGTTGATCTCCTCTGTCTCTGATGGGTTGGCTAGCTTGCATATATGGTTCATGTATGTAATAAACGGTAGGGGGATAGTACTCTCCCCTGTCATACGCCTGATCTAACTTCGAAGTGGTCTGTGTAGCCTGCTGCACTTCTGACCCTGCAGCTGCTGTTGACGTAGAGGCTTTTAATAAGGTTGGTTAGACGTTGGCTTACTCCGTATGTTGTTAGTATCTCCCACAGTTGTTCTCTGTTTACTCTGTCGAATGCTTTTTCCTGGTCAATGAAGGCTATGTATACGTTTTGATTGTATTCTGTCGTTTTTTCTGCAAGCTGTTTTAGTGTGAATAGTGCGTCGGTACATCCTCTGTTTTTTCGGAACCCCATTTGAGAATCGCTTAACTGTAGTTCTATTATTGGTCTCAGCCTTTTTTCCAAGATTTTGGCGTATAGCTTTCCTACATGGCTGAGAAGAGCCTCAATATTGATTGCAGTCTCTTTTGCTACCTTTCATTTTCCATATTGGTATGATGATTGCCTGTTGCCAGTCTTCTGGGGCTTGTTGTTGGTGCCATGCTGCATTAAATATTCTGTGCAGTTATTGCATTCCTGTTTCTCCAGCTGCTGCTATTTTTTCTATTGGTATGTTATCTATCCCCGGTGCTTTATTTATTGGTGCATATTTGATTACTTCTTCGATTTCTTCTTTCATGATGTTGGGTTCAGTATTTTTGAGTTCTGGCCTGGTTTTTGTTGTCTTATTGGTAGTTGGTATGTTTAACAGGTCTTCAAAATATTCTTTCCATCTCTGTTGCATACATTCATTATTTGATATTGGATGTCCGTCTTTGTTATTTATCAGCTCAGTAGGATCATGGTTTTATTTTCTCGCTCTTTTTGCTTTTATTGCTTTGTAGAAATCTCTTGTGGCTGTCATGAAGTCCCTGCTCATGTTTTGTCCGAATTCTGTCCACTTTTTTTGCTTAGCTTCTTTGATCAACACTTTAACTCTTTTTCGAACTAAGGCATATTTTTCATATTTTTCTTGGTTCTCGTTCTCCCTCCAATTTTTAAGCAGTTTCTTATTTTCCTTAATTGCTTCTCTGATTGTTTCGTTCCACACGGGGTGCTCTTTTTCCCTTCTCTTGTTCTTAGCTTCGTTCCACAAACTGTTTTAGAGATATTGGTTACAGTTTCTTTAAATTGTTTCCACTCTTCTTCTACTGTGCATACTTCGTTAGGGAGTTTCTTGAATTCCTCTGTTAGTTTTTCATCTAGGGTTTTCCTTGTTTCTTGATCTTTTAATTGTTTTATTTTTTATTGTCTGTTCTTTTCGCTTCTTTTGTTTGTTTTCGTATATTCTCTTTACTTTTGGCTTAGTGTGATCATAACCATCTTGTGATCCGTGTCGTCTGTAATATTTGGGATTGCTCTGCTGCCGGTTACTATTTTCTTGTTCTGTTTTCTTGTTAGTATAAAATCTATCTGGCTTCTGCATGTTGTGTCATTCCATTTGTACCAGGTGTATACTTGCAACTCTCTGTGTTTGAAGAATGTGTTGATGATAAATAAATCATTTTGATTACATAGCTCCAGCTGTCTGCTTTCCGTTTTCGTTTATTTCAGCTGTTTTATCGCCAAAGGGTCCTAAGATATCACTGTTCTCACTGTTGCGTTTCCCAAGCCTTCCATTAAAATCTCCCATCACTAACATGTCGTCGCTTTCGTCAATCTTGTTAATGATTTCATTCAATGTGTCGTAGAATTCTTCGCTGTCTCTTTCATTGTTGTTGCATGGGGCGTAGATTTGAATGTAATTTGTTTTTCGATCGTCTTCTGGTAGTTTATTTGTGACAATTCCTTCTGAATGGTATTTTATTTCTAGAATGTTCTTCCTGTGTTGTCGACTCCTGAGAGTATTTTCGTGTAGTCCATGTGTGTTTTCTTTATCTCTTGTCCTTTTACTCTGGTGTCCGCTAATCCTAGAATTTTCCTTTTTGTCATTTCTTCTATAAGTTCGACTTCTTTATTTTTTATCCCGCATATGTTTATCGTTGCTACTTTAGTCTCCATCTTCTGAGTATTTCTCTGAGCATAAAACATTTATCCCTTACCGACCTGCTGAGTCAGTCGTAAGTTAAGGGCTTAGTTTAAGAAAAACACACGTTGGGGGTTTAGCCCGGCTGATGTTTCCCCCCACGTATTTGATCACTAAGGTCTCACATGCGATCTTTTACGGTCTAAATATAAAACTTTAGCTAGTTACATTAAAAAAAAGTACTTATCAGTTCTTATTCTCCTCCTTGGTAGAAAACTTTACACAACTTTTCGAAAATTATATTCCGTTGGAAACACAATATATCAAATTACTTTAATCACACAAACTACACTCCGAATATAAAACACCCGCCATGGTTTTATATGTGTAAGTTTTGTGTAGGTAACGTTCCGTTATTTATCCAACCCCCCCCCCTCCCCCCTTTATTATGCCATTGTCACTTTCATATTCTGGGCTTTCTTGCTCATACTTTGCTGTACTGCACAATTGTAGTACATGCTTACTCGAGTGGGTTTTCTTTCCAGCCTCAAACTACTTTTTCTCCCCTTTGCATCCTTAAAAAAATAATTACAGCACAACGTCCTTATTATATATGTGTGGGGGACAGGTTGGTCTCGAGGCAAGACGCCGGCTTCGAGACAGAAAGATTGTGGGTTCAAATCCCGGCTACACCGGGATTTTTATTTATGATTTTTCTATGCGGCAATCACCCCTGGTCTCAGCAGCGAGGCCCGGCTTGAAACGTCAATTACTCATCGACGGATAAAATATGAGTACCTCCGAAGTCGGAGTTATCTGCCTGTGCTGCGAGGGACCCCTGTGCACACGGCTGTCAGGGAAAAATGGATTAACACGCAAAATTCAGTTCCTAGTATCTAGGGACTTCGTCAGAGGTAAAATCGGGGGAAACGAAAATATATATATATATATATATATATATATATATGTGTGTAATTTATCAATAGACAATATCGAAACCCATGAACATTAGTTATTTGAAGTGTAAAGTATATTTCCTACCGCCAGGTGGTAGATGCATATAATTATAAAAATATTTTTTTGTTTTGCGCCCTTAGTCACCGGAACATGTGTGTATCTTAGGTTATTGAATGTGCTGGTCTTTTTGCTGAACGTCTAGTTTTGTATTTATATAAATATAGGTAAGTAGATTCTGCTAAATGTTGCCGGTTCAGCTACTGGAGTCATACAATATTGCCTTTGTCTCCTCGTGCTAGATCTTTATTGAGTTGTTTACGAGTACGTAGCCGTTGGTTGAGTATCAAGCAATATTCAGAATTTTTATAGAACAAAATGTATATTTAATGCTGAGTCTACTCGAGTTATTCCCATCTGTTGGAACTATATCAACTCACTTCTATCTCTAAAAGCCTCTCCCAAAAATACCTAAAAAAAAGTAGTATTACCACACAAGATAGTTAAATATTTATATGAATGGGTGATAATAATGAGTTGATATAACTATTAACAATACTTTTAAAGCAAGTAAATATAAGTGAGTGCACATATAATGTCTTCTAGAGAATGAAACATTTATACTTTAAACTACAACTTCCAGAAACATTGAAAGTGTTTTTATTTTACCCGCAGCTTTCAATTTTTTTAGATCGTCTATGGAATATTAGATTATTCACCATATACTTAATTCTATTTTAAATTCTTTGTAGGCACTTATTTACATGTGGAAATATTGTTATATATAAACTCGAATGTGTTAATATGGTTATCTGTGCGATTAGGACGTCAAGAGTTATTTATTACTTAGGACTAACAGGAACATAAAATATGCAAGGTTCTGTCAGTTGGAGTCCGGATAAATTGCTTTTAAAACTGCGTCTACGACCGATATCATTGTGTGTTTGATGTGCAGGGATAACGAAAGTTAGTTAGTTATAGATGCCATTGTCACGTCTGCCGCACGCTTAGAAACCAAGGAAACAGTTCTGCAAGATGGTGACACTCTTGCAAAACGCACCAAACAAGAGCAGCGATGTGTCGTGGGATTTATGTTTAGTGAATGTGTGATATTCCAAATATAGAGATTCATCATCGGATGAAAATTCAGATATGTCTTTGATTCATATAAAATTTATGAGTGGACTGACAAGTTGAAGGGCGAAGTCATTAGTGTCGAGGATTCTTCATAACCAGGGATGGAAAACAAAACAGACGTGAAAAGTGTGATGCAGGAAAACCTGGGCGTCATAGTAAGGGAGGTGACATCGGTATTTGACATTAGTGCTAGGGATCAGCATATCACATCATTCATTACTGGCTGAAGTACAACAAATGTTAGTGAGTACAGTAATCTGGAGAACTGGGAAGTATGTTCAACATTTATGATGTTGTTATTTTGTATTTGCAATAAGCGCGATGGATTTTTACCTGGGAAGCATTTTGCTGAAAATCAATTTTGCTGCGATGATTTTACCAAAAGTGTTGTTTCTTTTTTTCCGCCTCCGTTCTCTGGAAGTCTCAGATCGTTGTGCACTAACGAAATCTAGGCCTGCACATTCTTCTATGCTATTTAATTTTTAAACAAATCTCTCTATGACCTCCCTCAGTGCCCAGGGAAGAATTGTTACTTTCTTTTAAATATCAGCATATTTTATATCGAGGCATTAAGTTTTATATTTCTGGAAAATTGATTACTAGTTCGTCGAGTTGACAGAATTCTTAGAAACAATTGTCAAGCTGTCTCACAGAAGTATATCGTGTTTAATGTGTGTCTGTAACGTTTAAACTCTGTGAACGTTTTTCTCTCTTAAAGTTAAGATGAAAGTGACTACATTTATGTAGTATATTTATTCTATTTTTGGTCCATCCGTGTCGACGTGAACCACGTTGTTATTGATTTCTGTCACAGTTGGTTTGAAATAGCTTATGAGGGTAATGTGCGTATTTTACTGTTTCTTGCAATGTGTACAAAACATTTTTCTGTTCTTTCTCCTATATACGTTGTCGAATTGTGTATCATCATGATCGCCCTGTTGAGCTGTTAACACTGATATCATCCTTAGTATAAGAATACCGAATCCAGTACAGATGTGGCTAGTGAATACTTCGATCTGATAGAAAGAATAATTTCGTGCTAACAGTTATATCTCCACATGTGCTAATATTATGCTTATAGCTCGATTTTATTCACCAATGCTGGTTCCGATCTTTTGTCGAAATCTCTTACTCTTTTGCTTAATCACTATTATAATTATTTTCAACTTTCTGCGATTATTCTTAGTTATTATCTCTACGTTAGTCTTATAGCGTTAACATTTTGACAATATGTTAACATTTCGTAAAATGTAAAACATCATGTAAAATTGTATAGTTTTTCTCATTCCACAACATCATCTACAAAACGTTAGATTTATTACTCCCCTATCTCTCTCTCTCTCTCTCTCTCTCTTTCTCGCTCTCTCTACCCCCCCCCCCCTCCTTCTCTCTCACTCTGTCTCTCTACTTTACCATTTTGAGCGGGACAGAGGTGAGAAAAAGCAGTATTCGAGACAAAACACTACAGCATGCTTCATCCAATGTCTTGTTTGTGGTCTCAGCAATTTTATGAATCCACCGTTTTCTGGGTCTGCAATTTTGTTAACATTGTTCCTGCACAGTAACACTGACTGTCTTATTTTATTCGTGTGTAGATTTTTTAACATGTCAAGAGCAATTGCTTAGTTACTTCTTAATATGATCTAGTAAAGGTGTTTATTTCATTCTTTTCTAACTTTTTCACGTCTGACTTCTAAGTCCAGTAATTCTCTAAAGAACTACATCTCTGTTGCTCAGATGTTTCTTCTGTTTTCTCCTGCCAGTAACTATGATTGCCATTGGTAACACAATGTTGACAAAAAAATTACTTCTCCATGAAGTATTTTTTAATCTATTATTACGCATATATATTGCAGGATTGTCGTCAGTTGTCTGATTATTCTATTTTTCCTTTTAACATTTATTATTTATTTCTGCAATCTGTCAATTCGATGTAAGCATATTTCTACAACACATTCTAAATGCTCTCAATGATTCAGGATGTGTCAAACATTAAGAATTGTGTGCGAATCTACAATCACGAATCGACTGCGAGAACACGAGGTCATAAAAGGAAATCCTGCGCCCTGACGCTTTCAGAATGTCAATAAGTTAACTCTGTCAGGTCCGGCGCCGAGTCCTCGGCATGATCCTTTGCACAACACCGATATGTCGGACATTTTGGATGTAGCTGAATATTTGTTTCGTTTTCACCGAATTTCGTTTTTGTTTCAACCAATACTTGATTTCCGGTCGTGAGAGTTATTTTCCTTGATCTTCCGGTGCGGACCATCGTGTTACGACGATTGATTCTTTAAAAATTATTCATTTATATTCATTGTTTATTTTTCTGAAATTTCTATCACAAAATGGCCACTCCCACTGCTGGTAGTTCTTGCAGTACATCTCGCCCAAAACGATATAGTGCAGAACAAGCGAGATCTATGTTCGAAACATTGTTATTTAGTGAATCAGAAATGGACTATTCAGATTCAGACGATAGTTTTTGTGGTGATAGTCATGATAATCGTAGTGGTAAGTCGAGTGGTAAGAAACCAAGACTCTCTAACTCTTGTTTAGGTTTAGCTGGTCGATGCCTCCAGTCCAGCACTATCAGTGACTCAGAGGAATTTGGTGGCAGTGATTCTGACGATGAAACTGATATTATTCTGTCAGCCAAAGCTGACAGGACAGATGTGGCTAGGAAGCCTGCTGATGGGTGGCATGAAGCCAGAGATGGAGATACCATAGGAAAATCTAGCTTCCAAAATATAAATTCTGGATGTAAGTTAGATCTTCCCAAGTTAGAGACCCCAAGTGTGCAACTATGATTCTAGCAATAATTGAGTCTCTGCGAAAGGGCGGACTCGTTGGTGTTAACGTCATTAGTAGCCGGTACCATGAACATGGGTAGGGTAGAGATGGAGGTATTGATTACCCATGTGTTGGATGCAGCAAATGCAATTATAAAGAGTACGCGATTGCGATATGAAAGAAAAGAAAAGTGAAAGCCGAAGTGAAGTTCGAAGCGTGTGTACAAGTGCTTCGAAGCGTGTGTACAACAAGTGCTTCGAAGCGTGTGTACAACAAGTGCTTCGAAGAGTGTGTACAACAAGTGCTTTGAAGCGTGTGTACAACAATTGCTCTGACATAGAAATAACAACCATCGTGGCCTGCTAAACGACCTTTGCTACCTGTGTGGTAACCTTAAACTTTGCTACCTGTGTGGTAACCTTAAACTTTGCTACCTGTGTGGTAACCTTAAACTTTGCTACCTGTGTGGTAACCTTAAACTTTGCTACCTGTGTGGTAACCTTAAACTTTGCTACCTGTGTGGTAACCTTAAACTTTGCTACCTGTGTGGTAACCTTAAACTTTGCTACCTGTGTGGTAACCTTAAACTTTGCTATTCAAATTCTTCCATCAATATTGATAATTGAAAAATGAGCTGGATTTGTTCTCTTTTAATTATGTCTATTCATTATTTTTTATTCGTAATCGTGCATTTGTGTTTTTATCTCTGTCCTCTGAAAATTTGAAAACTTTCTGCTATTTGTTTCTGTCTTTTATTTGTAAAGCTGTAACAAAGGTGTTTTATGTTGTCCTTTACAATTCCTCCGACAATTGCAGCCTAGCATGATCACATATACAATAATATTTTTAATTATCTTTAGAATGAGTTGATGTAAAATATCACATATATGATTCTTTAATCCAGAATGGTGATGGACTCAATACAAAAAACACAATATGAAGAAGGAAATGAAGACAAACGTTTGCTGCCACCCAAAAAAATATCTCAAACAAAATCGAATATCCTGAAGCGATGTCTACATGATTCAGTTCATAGACGTAAAGTTCTGCATTCAGTATGGCTGTCGTTGTTCTTTATCTGCATGGTAAGTTCATAAAAGCTTGAAATAAAATAATTGATAAGAAATCCACAATTAATATCTTGATTTAGCGAATAAGTATCAATATGGCTATTGTACAAATGTAGAACCACAGAGGAGGGTAAAGACAGTAAACAGATGACATTAAGCTATTATCGAAGAGATAGGACATGATGATAGTGCATGAAAGTAGACGCTGTGTAATTGAAATGATATAACTTATTGACAAAACGTAGCTCATGAAGATTGGCACATGAACTAAGTTATTAGTATCGTGAGTAAAATCCTGAAAATGAAGATTGTGAGTATATTTTGAGACTAGAGAGAGGTAATGGCGTCATTGAAGGGACATTTTTATACGTCGAGGAGATATAACCAAGAACAATCATAAGTTCAAAATGGGCAAACTGAAACTCAGTTTTCGGAGCCAAAGGAAAAAGGAGGACTAAGTGAGTATTCAATTGGTTAATAGGTTGAGAGGACTCTCATGTGAACGGCTGGAGAGACAAGATGTGGTAAGAGAAATGGATTATAGAATTTGATGGATGGAGTTTCAGCTGGAAGATGAAGATAGTTGGGTACAGATTAAAAGGGAGAGCGAAGAGGGGAGATAACAAAGAAAAGTCTAGGTGGAGAGATAGACCTGAAATTTGACATGAAAATTCAGTCCATAATAGCGGATTAGTCAGAAATCAGTTGTGCAGAATGTAACATATTCTTGTTGAGATATGGTTGATCCTAATTTAATACACTGACACATTATATGCAGTGAATAATAGTTATTAGCACTACTTCACCGCTATTGTGTTGTAGAGAGATTGCAGTGACAGTGTTCATTATGATTTGACAGAATTTAGATTTTAGATTTAGTTTTTACGGTGTTCGTTTTGATGTTTTAATGAAACAAATAACAACTGTCCAGATAAAACCTAAGCAGATCGGCGCTATTCGCAGACAGGCAGGAAGAGTAGGTGAAAGTGAGATTGAGAGAGAGAGAGAAAAATAGAGAGAGTGTGTCTGTGTCAAAGAAGATCGCGAACCACTAAAGAGATCAAACGGAAATCACATTGATATTACGTCATGAATACGCTGATTGCATTGGAGATCACAAATGTTTATTTACTTAATCAATAATTACATCGATAATTCTCAAATGGCAGATATAGAATCAAGATGAAACAAAGCTTGTCAAATCATCGGACAGTTATCACCACTATTGTCCAACAAGGAAATAACTCTGGAGGCAAAACGAGCACTATACAATACAATCTTCATCCCAACGTTGTGCTACCAATGCCTGACCTGGACCCTAGATGCAAGAACAATAAGAAAAATACGCTCAACAGAGATGAAATGTGTAAGACGAATGACAGGAAACAGTCTGAGAGATAAGATCAGAAATGAAGAACTGAGAAAAAAGCTAGGAATAGCCCCCGCTATAGAACATATAAGGAAACAACAGATACAATGGCCACGTGACAAGGCAGAAAGAACAAAACACAACACAACGAGCTTTCAACAAACGTTATGAGAACACCAGACCCAAGGGTCGACCACGAAAAAGATGGGTCGATGGAATATTTGAAGCACTAGGAAACAAAACAGCAGCAGAGGCGAACAGAAGAGCAAAGGCCGCAAATTATATCTCCCCTCGACGCTGAAAGGCAGATGAGGAAGGAAAGAAGAAGAAGAAGAATTACATAATATTGTATGGGCACTTTACATGATAGAAGGCCCATTATTAATGGAGCTGAAATGATAGTATCATATCAAAGTTACATTTAACTAAAATGTATATGTATTGGTTAAGTAAAGTCATCGTTAGAATTCTGATTGGTATTTGATAGTTGGAGTATTAACGGTCTAGGCAAAATTATAAAGAAAATAAGTGAAAAATATAAGTCAAACAGGTAAAACATATACCAAATTAGATTGACAACAATAAAGAATAGTCATCGAAAAAGTATAAATAAATTCAGAAATTAACACAGACAATAGACAAGCGCTATATATTTTTAAAGAAATTTGACGATCATCACTTTCGGAAGGTATAACTTCTGGTATATGTTGGATAGGCGGCAGGAACCATCGCAGGCTATGAATGGAAAGTGTTCTTTGTTGCAATGAATGTTATTCATATTCCAAGTCCATGGGGGACTGGTTAGTCTCGAAGCAAGACGCCGGCCTCGGGACAGAGAGGTTGTGGGTTCAAATATTGGCTACACCGGTTGGGATTTTTATTTATGATTTCTCTCTGCGACAACCACCTCTGGTCTCAGCAGTGAGGCCCGGCTTGAAACGTCAGTTACTCATCGACGGAAAAAAAAAACATGAGTACCTACGAAGTCGGAGTTATCTGCCTGTGCGGCGAGGGACCCTGCGCACACGGCTGCCAGGGAAAAATGGATTAACACGCAAAACTCATTTCCTAGTCTCTAGGCACTTCGTCAGAGTTGAAAGCTGGCGAACGCAACAACAACAAATAGGTAGGAGTGGATATACTTTGTTATAAACATACAACATTAACCTCAAAAGAAAGCAGATTGTTTCCATGGTAATTAGGAGATCTAGTAGAACGTTACTACTTTTACTAAAACCTCTACTACTATCACTACCGCTACTACTAATTGTCATACTACTTATTCTACTACTACTACTACAACGTCTACTACTACTACTACTACCACTAATATTAATACTATTACTACTTATACTACTACTCCTACTACTACAACTACTATCACTATAACTACAATTTCCACTGCTACCATCACTATTACTACTACTACCACCGTAATACTACTACTACTACTACTACTACTACCTCACCGTAACACTACTACTACTAGTACTAATATTACTACTACTTGTACTACCTTTATCTCATTTTGTTTTCATTTTTATCATTTATTTTTATCTTTACCTCATTCATTCTTTTTTTTAGAAAACCTGATATGTAGGTAATGCTAAAGTTAAAATCAAGTTCATAAAAACAACATCCGTTGTTCGGAATATCCGACACCGTGAGGTAGTTTGATGGACACGACGAGGATATCAGTCTCATAAGAACTTTAATTAATATTTTCCTTATGATGTCAATAGATTCATTCTTATACAGAGTTTAAATGTGGAGTTGAATTACTCTTTTATATAGGACTATCGTTGTTGTGCTTTGACATATGATATGGTCTAGAAGGTAACCTTTTATTTCATTTCCTTACGGCATGAATTTGTCTCGGGACATTGCTATTTATTTGTGTAATTTACAATCTGTGAAACACAGTGTCTACGCGTTAAAAGACTTAGATGAATACGGTGTTAATAAAACATTTTTACCCTCTTCAACTGTACATTTTTGGGTTTTGTTGTCGATATCACGCCAGGTCTATCTTGCTTTCTAAAATATGCTGGTACTAATTTGTAGAGGTTATATCTGAATCCCAAAGTCTACGCATGCACATATCATCTACAACAACGTGGTTAGCATCTTTATAAAACTGACATTTAAGTCTCACGATTGGTTTGAGGCCAAACTCTCATGTTATGATACCCGTAATCGAAGCTAAATGTGCGGCTGTCATAGATCACAAATGCGCACCTATTGCAAATATTCTGCCGAGTATTAAAAGAGTCGGACGTCCAGCAGACAAATGAGTAGTGGCTCCAGCTTAGCGACAGCATCCAGACTGTATCTCAAACTGGGAACCTAAGAGCAACGTATGCTGGCATAAAGAAAGCCTTCGGACCAGGAGAATACACTATTCCCCCACTAAGGACATCAACATGGGAGAAAGTAACAGACAGAGGCAAACAGATGGAAAGATGGGTGGAACATTATTTATAACTTTATTCAATAGAAAACACTGTTACACCAAACGCCCTTGATGTCATCCAGTGTCTCCCACCAATGGAAGAGTTAGACATTGAACCAACTGTAGAAGAACTTAGCAAGGCCATAGATAGCTTAGCCTTCGGCAAGGCGCCTGGACAAGTTGGGATCCCATCCAATCTGATCAAATTCTGCAAAAGTGATCTGTTATGTCTCCTGCTTGAAGTACTACATCAATGCTGAAAAGAGAACAAAACCATTCCCCAAGATATGAGAGACTCTGTGATTGTAACTCTCTACAAATATAAAGAAGATAGAAGCGACTGCAACAACTACAGAGACATCTCCTTACACAGCATCATTTGGCAAGATTTCGCCAGAGTCATCTTACGAAGGCTACAAAAACTCGCAGAACGCGTGTATCCTGAATCGCAATGCGGCTTTAGATCCCGAGAATCAACTGCAGACATGATTTTCTCATTACGTTTACTTTAAGAAAAATCTATAGAGCAGAAAAAAGTCTCTCTTCATCGCCTTTATCGACCTTATAAAGATCTTTGACCTTGTCAGCAGGAACAGTCTTTTCAAAACACTTTCTAAAATAGGCTGCCCACATACTCTGCTGATGGTAGTCAAAATGTTTCATGAGGATATGAAGGGCACCATCAGTACGACGACTGCACATCACAACCCTTCAACATACGTAACGGTGTCAAGCAGGGATGCGTTCTTGCTCTCACCCTGTGTGAAATCTTCTTCGCTGTTCTATTAAAACATGCATTCTCAAATGCGTAGACGAAGGAGTCTATCTTCATACGTGATCTGATGATCGGTTGTTAATCTTACAAAACTAAACGGAAGGTCCAAAATAAGATATATCACAATTAGAGACCTGTTATTTGCTGACAACGCTGCATTTTTTACGCAAAGTCAGGAAGACATCCACATGATACATGGCTTTTCGCATGCCTGCAGAGACTTCGGCCTAACAATAAGTTTCCAGAAAACTAACATACTCGGTCAGACATCGTAGCAACATCTGCAATCTCTATCGGCAACTATAAACTCAATGTCGTGCAGTAGTATATCTACCTGAGGTCCATCATCAACTACAGACTATCTTTAGACAAAGAAATTGACACTTGCATTGGTAAAGCTACTATCACCCGCCTTTCTAGGCGTTTGTGGCAAAATACCAACTGACAAATAAAACTAATCTGCAGTTTACAATGCCTGGATCATAGTATCCGGTATGGAAGCGAATTTTAGACAACTTATACAAAACAGGAGAAAAGGCTAAATGCAATCCATATGCGATGTCTGCCGTATTCTTTGGTATAACCTGCAAGGATAAAGTGACAAAAGTGGAGGTCATGACTCCCATAAGCCTCTCGAACATCTACACGCTTCTCAACCAATTAGGTAAGGCGCCCAAAACTTCGATTTGTAGACGTATGTAAACGTAACATAAAGACTCTGAACATAAACCCTGCAGACTGGGAAGAAATAGCTGCAAACCGCAACCTTTGGAAACACACTCAAAAGCTTTAACTCAAACAAGAAGCAGACAGATTCATAGAAAAAGAGAATACACGGCGAAAGAAAAGAAAAACAACAATTTCTAGTGGCGCTGAAAAGTTCATATGTAACTATGACTGAAGGAGGCTACTTTTATTTATACACAGAAAGGTAGTAAAAAAATTAGTGTAAACTACTGTAATGGTTGGGTTTTTTTTTTGTTTTAACATCTTTTTTTTAATTACAGGGATTGATTTTTGGACAACAAGGTCCAACTCTTTTAGACTTACAGATCATTACCAACACCGATCTTGAAACATCTTCCTTCTTCATCACTGGATTCTTTGCCGGAACTTTAGTTGGGTCTACCCTCTGTGCTGTAATTAACAACAGAGTAAGAGCCTGATACATTTTTATTTTCGACTATTTAGCTTCCATATAAACATTACTACGGTTGATTTTAAATTATTTGACATTTAAAATAAACGATGAACTCTTAAAACAACTAAAAATGAGAAGAAAACTACTAAATATAAATAGAACAAGACAGATGCGATTTTTGGGCGCGTTAAAAGACACAATAATCTACTAAAAGTAATCTTGGAGGGAAAATACAAAGTAAAATAGGCAGAGACAGACCAAGACTAACGTGGGCCAGTAACATCAAAAGATGGCAAGTCAGCGTATGACAAACTGCACCATCACTGCAAGAGGCAGAGCGGAATGGCGCTCCATGGTAGCTAAACTTCGATGCAGAGACGGCACTGAATGATGATGATGAATCCACGAGCACGATTTAATGGAACTGATGTTATGAGAAAAATTGATACAGAAAAAAGACGACACGCAACAGTTAAGTGTGTCAATAACTAGTTGGTGTGTTTCATGTCGCATTCTGTTGCCCATGGTTTGTCTTTGCAACCTTACTCTGTGTGCTAAAGTTGTGCTCTTTTAATGTTGATGCCGTACTGTAGGATATAGTAGTAAAGTAAAGTACCACCATCATGCCAAGTGGCGTATAGGGAAATATGGTGTTAGTGACCCTATATTTTACAGACCTTCAGCACATGATTTTTGGGTAATGTGGTCGGTATTACGCCCGTGCTGCTTTACTTTCCCATAAAAAAATCCGGTACCCATTTAAGGCTGGGTGAACCCGGAAGCCGTCGGTTGGGATCGAACCCTACCCCTTGTCCTTTGTAGTTCAGTTCACTAACCACTGAGCTATCGCGGCTCCCGCTGTAGGATATACTCTGGACTTTATTTGAGTGCTCCATAACCACATACTGCAGTGTTACTAAGCCCTATTTAGTGCACGTGTGCTCTGATACCGCAGTGATCTGTTCTAAGACGAGAACTTTAGTTGCTCATGTCTCCTGAACTAGTTTAAAGTTATCATGTTTCATCATGGTTCATCATTTCATCAAGTCATCTAGATTATATCTTGCATACAACTCTTTCAGTTAGTTTTTCCAATGTTTACTAAGTTGTTACTTTATGTGAATTTCCAGATGAATACAAATATTTTCCTGCTGACCTGTGTCCTAGGACTTGGTATGTTCTCCATCGTAACTCCCTATTGCGTCAATTTTGTGGCCATGATCTTCATTCGAGCCCTTGCTGGTACCTGTTTCGGTCTTCTTGAAACAGGTAATAGGTGATTTAATACCAGTTTGTTGAATAAACTCTGATCTAACTCTCTGACCCATGTCACAGAATATGAGATGGTACTGATCATTTAGACTAACAGAAAGACAAGACAAACTACAATGTTCCAGCAAAAACCTTCATCAGTTATAACATAATATACATATTAATCACAAAATTACCTAGGCAGGTAGGATATAATTAAACCAAAGGAAGCAAACAATGACAAATTGGAAAAATAGGAAAACTGAAAGTGGGTGTCACATATGATCAGAAGAAAAAGAGAGAAGAGTAAATGAAAGAGAGGACAGAGGTGACAAGGGGGAAGAAGAGCAAAAGAAGCAATAAAGACAACGCAGGGAGAAATAGAGACAGGGAACAGGAAAGAGATAGAGAGGAGACCAGATATTAAAGAAAAGAGTGAAGAGAGTTTAATTCTCTCGGTTGGAGAGGACCGAAGCGGGCTATGAGTCTGCTCTTCAAAATGAACCGGTTATGGGTATCATAGAAACAAGAGATGATGCCAGCAGGACGAAAGCCATCAAAGGTATTATGTCCTGGTAATCTGAAATGTAGGATAGCGGGGTAGAGTTCTGCCCTACAAAAGGAGGAGTAAGACGTCTCCTTTCCTCCGCTAGTCTTCGGGACACCCCTGGGCAAGGTGGAGCTCCCGTTTAGCCCCCCTATCAGGGTTATGTGAAGCCATTGGAGCAGGTGATGGTGTTGCGGGAGCAGCCGACAAGTAGTGCCGGTTATGGTCCCCACACCACGATGGCAGGCAGATTATCTCATGTATAGAGACAATGGCTGCGATCTCCGACTAGAACAGTCACTGCCAAGAAGGAAAGGAATGGCAAACTACCTTCTTAAATTGCCTGGAATAATCATGACAAATCACAACCTTATATTTACAGCTAAGGACGTTAATGGGGATTTCACAGCACCTCGTCCGGTAGGGAGTGTCATGTGCTATAGGTGACACCCGATCGTCATCAAGCAACTGTATGCAAAGTCAAAAATAAAGAGACACTAGCAAGAGGGAACTTGGAACATTAGATCAGCATTCCAGGTTGGAAAACTAGAAAACTTCAGCCAAAAGAGAATGAAATTGAACATCTTGGGAATATGTGAAATGAGATGGACAGGAGCATTATTATTACAACGCGACAGTGGAAATGTAATTTACTCTGGGGGAACCACACACGAAAGAGGAGTAGGCATCATGTTAGATAGAGAAAGAAGCAAAACAGTGAAAAGATTTTGGCCAGTATCAGACAGAATTCTGCTAGTAAAATTGAGAGACAGTCCAATAGATATCAACATATTTCAAGTTTATGCAGCAACAAGTAATAGCGAAGAAGAAGACATTGACACTTTTTACGAGGAGCTAGAGGCAGCCATGGAACAGTGTAAACCCCAAGAAATAACTATTATATTAGGGGATTTCAATGCAAAGGTCGGAACAGCTAAAGTGCAAAATGTGACTGGGGAGCATGCCCAAACATGGGAGATTAGGCAAATACACATGAAATGATTATAGGTAACACCTGGTTTAAACAACACCCTAGGCGACTATGGACATGGCAAAGCCCAGACAAAAAAGTACACAATCAAATTGATTTTATACAGGTACAGAGAAGATTCAGGAATGGGCTAACATCTGTTAAAACAAGGTCAGGAGCAGATTGCGATAGTGACCATGTACCAGAAGTTGGAAAGATAAGAATAAAACTCCGGAAGGCACATAAATCACCAAGAAATATAAAATTAGAACTAGATATGCTAAGAGTAGATAAGCAGATGAGTGATAAGTACAGCACGATAGTACAAAATAGATATAATGCTATTGAGAAAATACAGGACATCCAGGAGCAGTGGGAAATGCTCAAACAATCGATTCAACAAACATCAAAAAAAGTAATACCAGTGACTAAAAGAATCAACAAAAAGAAATGGATGACAGAAGAAATATTACAACTAATGGGCGAAAGAAGAAAACAAAAGAAAGAAGAACGGCCATACAAAATATTGCACAAAGAGATCCAAAACAAGTGCAGTGAAGCAAAGGAAAGATGGTTTAAACAGAAATGTGAAGAAATGGAAAAACAACAAAAGAAAGACGCAAAATGTATGCACAATCAGTTAAATGAATTAACAGGAAGAAAAGAAGTCAAAGTTTCAGGAAAAGTTAAGTCAAAGTAATGTTTCATCTATGATGGTGAACGACCAGAATTAAACAATTCAAATGAAGACACAGAACCACCAATAATGCAGAGTGAAGTGGAGGACGCAATTCAACACATGAAAAGAGGCAAAGCTCCAGGTCCTGACAATATAACAACCGAAGAAATAAATGCATTAGGAGAGCTGGGAGTACAAGTCATAACAAAATTACTCAATGACATATATAACACTGGACACATACCCGAAGATCTACTAAAATCTATCTTTATAGCCATACCGAAGAACTCAGGAGCCACTGATTGTGAAGACCATCGCACTATTAGTCTCATGAGCCATATGACTAAAATGTTACTAAGAATAATTATGAGACGTGTAAGGAACAAAATAAAACCAGAAATAAGTGAGGAACAATGTGGATTTGTGGAAGGAAAAGGCACCAATAATGCAATATACATCTTAAGAACATTGATAGAAAGATCTATAGAGGTAAAGAGAGATCTATATATGTGCTTTAAAGACTACACGAAAGCATTTGATAAAGTAAAGCATGTGGAAATAATCAATATGCTGGAGAAATTAAACATTGATGGCAAGGATCTGCGAATCATAAAAAACATGTACTATAGATTGTTTCATAAGTCGTGCCCAAATTTTAAAATCAATATCTTTTAAACCGCTTTTTGTAATTTTTTCAAAATTTGCATGTAAAGTTATAATGATTAGAACCCAACAGGGAATTAATTTCATTAAAAACAAACATTTGGTTATTATTATTGCTTATTTGATTTATATAAATTTATAACGACCCATTGATGTAGTCAAAACTTAGCGTTTACAGTATTTAAGTTAAAAATAGCGATTACAAATCCATAGACGGTCCAATTTACGATTTTGCACGCTTTAAACGTGATTTATCTGACACAATTAGACACTTGTAGAAAACACGAGGCATTGTGTGTTCCATTTCCGTTCATTCATAGGTGTAGACGTGGAACGCTAACATTTATCATGAGTCTTAAAATGAAATTCTGCAGTTTACAAAACATCGCAATAAAAATGTATGACTATTTTTGCAAAGAGGCTAAACGAGGAAGATTATTTCGTTCTTTAGAAAACCCTGAGAATAGGACAAGACACATTTTGGATTTATCTAAACGGTCATTTAATCGCTGGATTCAAGCACGTGACCGTCAATGTTCCAAATATACAAAATCACAAGGAAGAGCAAAAATGTTGGATAATTTCGACAGTGAACTTATTAGAAGTGAAATTCGCAAAATGTTGGGTATGAATGAAACTGTTACAATAAGAAAATTAAAAGTATCGCTGAAAAAGAACAACAGTATTGAAATATCAAAGTCTACATTATGGAGGAATGTGAGAGCTGCAGGCTTTACATTCAGAAAGTATTCCAATTGACGAAACATCATCTGTGAGAAGCCACATATAGTAGTCATGAGAAGCAAGTACTTACGTGAAGTAAAAGAGGTGCGCAAGCAAGGTTATGATATTGTGTACTTGGATGAAACATGGATCAATGCTCACCACACTAACCAAAGGGAATGGCAGTCATCAGATGGAAAGATTAAGAGATTAATACCTAGCAGCAAAGGACAGCGCTTGATAATTGCTCATGCAGGTAGTCGACAACATGGACTAATACAGAATGCAGAGCTCATTTTTCTTTCAAAATCCATAGGCAATCGGGATTATCACTCTGAGATGAATGGTCACATATTTAGACATTGGATTGAAAATTATGTTCTCCCATCACTAGATCGACCATCTTGCCTAATAATGGACAATGCAGCGTACCACAACATTGTTGCACTTGAAGATAAAGTCCCGACGTCATCCAGTACAAAAGATGCTATTAAGATATGGCTCACAAAGGAGCACATACAATTTAATAACATGTACTTTAAAACCTGAATTACTATCTCTAGTAAAGCAAAAACAGAGGACAAAGATTTTTCAAATAGATAAGATTATCCAAGGTCACGGTCATATAAGTTTGTGGCTGCCAACTTACCATGCTCATTTAAATCCAATAGAACTAATCTGGGCAAAATTAAAAGGACAAGCGGCAGATGAAAATACAACATTCAAAATATGCGATGTAAAGACTCTTGCTAATCTCGTTTTATTAAATATAGACAAAGATTATTGGGCTAAATGTGAAGACCACGACTTAAAACAGGAAGAGGAATATTGGAAAAATGATGGTTTGTGGAATGTTCAACCCCAAACAGTTATTAATCTTTTAGACTCGTCTGATTCAGAATGAAAGTATATAGCCCCCACAATGTTGGCCCCTATATTACCTTAATTTATTTCAACAAACGGTCCTTTTCATGACCACATAACTATGAAAATTGGACATTCAGGTATACCTTGATATTATCGTCCGTCCTCGAACTGAGCAGACAATAATTATCCTGGTGTTTTGTTTTATCCAGTTATTTCCCCATTACGGCCACGCCTTTACCTAGTGAAAATTAATCGTAGACCAGCAACTACGGTAATTTCTATTCTTTAGGGCTTCACAATTTACAATTTTGACCAACATCAAAGAAATATCGCCGCTTTAAGAAAACTGCAGCTGCAATATATTTGTTAAATATACATTTAAAGGGTCTTTTGCATTCTAATAACTTTTGGAAAATTTCAAAAGTATTTAACAAACGGTTAGAGAGTAATAGCGTTTTGAAGTTGGGGATATGTTTTGAAACGAGCTATTGCAACAAACAGCAGCTATACGAATTAACAACCAAACAGGACAATTCCAATATATAAAACAAGGAGTCAGACAAGGCTGCATTCTTTCACCGGATTTGTTTTCACTTTACAGCGAATATATTATGAGATCAATAGTAGACAAAAAAGGAATTGAGGTCAACGGTCACAACATTAATAATTTGTGATAGGCGGATGACACAGTCTTAATAGCAGAGACAGAAAATGAACTACAAGAAATGATAGACATAATAGTAAAAGAAAGCAACAAGAAAGATCTCAGTATGAATAGTAAGAAAACTGAAGTAATGGTTATATCGAAGAAACAATCGCCACCATCATGCAGCATAAAAATAAACGAGACAAATCTGAAACAAGTGCAATGTTTCAAATACTTGGGCACAATAATAACATCAGATGGAAGATGCAGCACAGAAATAAAAAAAAGTAGAATAGCTCAGGCCAAAATAGCATTTCAGAAAATAAAAAATATCTTATGAAACATTCTATGTCAATAAAAATGAGAAAGAGAGTTCATCGGTGCTATATAGAACCAATTCTGACCTATGGAAGCGAATCATGGAAGTAGACAAACAAATGAAAAAACGTTTAGAGGCCATAGAGATGGGATTTCTCAGAAGAAAGTCGAAAGTTACCTGGACAGCTAAAAAGACCAATGAGGAAGTTCCCAAAGGCCAACACAAAAAGGAGCTCTTAAAAAACATCAGAAAGAAGCAATCAACATTTTTTTGAAACATCATGAGAAGAGGAAAGTTGGAATACTTGTTTTCAACTGGCAAAATAAATGGAAAGAAAGATCGCAGACGACAAAGAGAGAAAATACTGGATAGCTTGGTGTCATGGCATGGAAAACAGTCAACAACAGAACTGATACGATGCACTATAGATAGAAGATTGTGGAGGGACATGACCACCTACGCCAACCGGTATGGCACAAGATGATGATGATGAATCTGAAATGGCAGGAGACAGTAGTGCCAGAATCAAATTTAATGTTACATAAGTGTTCACAGATTCTACGTCGCAGACGTCTACCTGTTTGACCAATATATATTTTGAGAAAACATTGGCAGATGATGGCGTATATCAGATTCATGAAAATGCACGTAAAGCCTTCCTGAATATCAAAAGAGCCATTCGGAAACTAAACTTTGTGGGTCCGCAATACGACAGTGTATGCACTGTATGATCTGTCGCAGCACATTTTGGCCAGGGTTACATAGGTGGCTCCTGAAAATATGTCCCGAAGTTTCCTTCATCGGGGTATTTATGGGGCGGGGTGGGAAAGTTTAGGTAAATTATTTCTTCTTATGAAACAAAGAGCGAGCTTAGTATATAAGGAAAAAGGTACACACAAAAATGGAATCAAGATCAAAATAAAAGGAAATATGCCTCGAAGGAGCTCATAAATGTTACTTTCTTTCACCAGTCATATCAGGTGACGATAATTATAAGACATAAATATATATAAGAATGAGAATGACCAAACAGTATTGCTAACAGCATGGACAGGAAGTATAAACTCATATAAAAAATACAGCAAAACTAGAAGTTTAAATAATAACATCTATCACATACTCAACACTGTTGAATGGCGCAGAAGCATTGACACTATGTACGAAAACATAAGAGAAAACTGATAGTTCATGAATATTTATTTATTAAAGAATGGGAAGAATCGGATGAACAAAGATGAAAACAGACATGACATTTTGAACCAGAAGAAAATAAAAGATAGCTAAACTCTATTTAATCATCATGAATAAAAAGTTAGGATGCAATAATTACAGAAAGTCATCTTCAGTAAAGGTAAAGAGCTCCGTCACGTCAAGTGGCGTATAGGGAATATGGTGTTAGTGACTATACATTTTACAGACCTTCAGCACATGATTTTCGGGGTAATGTGGTCGTTATTACGTCCGTGCCGCTTTACTTTCCCAGAAAAAATCCGGGTACCCAATTAAGGCTGGGTGAACCCGGAAGCCGTCGATTGGGATCGAAACCAACCCCTTTTCCTTTGTCGGCCAGTTCACTAACCACTGAGTTATCGCGGCTCCCTAGTAAGTCATCTTAAGGATGAAAAATGCACATAAAACGAAGTATATACAGAAGACCAAAGTACTGTGAAAACGTCAATGGGATAAGATATACCACCAAAGAGTGAACCATCAAAGTGAACCATCAAGATAGAGATTGAAAAAGTGAAATAGTAGACATGAAACATTGTGAAAACAACACAATAAGATGGCTAATGATCTTATCTCATTTCCTACATTTGTCCACGGACATACATTAATTGTAAACTAGAATGCAATTTTATTTTCAGGAAATTCACTAGTTTTAACATGTGAGATTACAAGCTTAAAATTTCTATTCCACTTTCTATTCCCTTCAGCTGCTGTTGCCGAGCAAATGAGAGTTTGGGGTAAAGAAGGGACTGGACTCATGCATTTTCTCTACTTTTGTTTATCTCTTGGAGGAATTCTCTCCCCTTTATACACAGAACCGTTCCTGGCCAAGAAGTCAGCAGAAAACACTACTTCCGGTAATCTGGCCAACTACACAGATCTGTCAACAGCTGACCTAGAAACACACGTTAAGACAACTGACGTTCATTATGCTTTCATAATTACTGGAATAGTCTGTTTTATTTCAGGGATACCATGGTTTATCATTTACCTACAAGATAAACTTGGCACCCAAAAGGGTGTAATTCATCAGCATGTAGTCGTCACTCAGAGAAAGTTACTCAGACCTATTTTGTTGTTCATGATTTGTATGATTTGCTTCATGTTTGTTATGTATTATTGTCTCGTAGGAGGATTTGTTTCATTTCTTGCTGCCTTTGTTGTGGAAGAATATAACGAGACTAAGTCTAGAGGAGCTCATATTACATCAGTGTTCTTTGCTTTAATGGCAACTTCTCGATTTGTGATGATATTTATCTCTCACACACTGACTGCGGTACAACTTCTATTCATGTCTTGTTTCCTTACGATCCTCACCGTCATAAGCTTCACAATCAGCGCGATGTTCTCCACAGTTGATGTACTTACAGTCCTCACAGCAGTACTTGGAATTAGTATGTCCCCTATAATTCCTTCTGGCTTCTCGTGGATAGAATCTGATCTGATGAAAGTCACGTCACGTGTGTCTGCATCTATCTTTGTTTCTAATTCATTGAGCTCAATGATAACTCCAATTCTTATGGGATATTTGATTCAAAGCGTCGGTACAATGTGGTTCTGTTACCTACTGGTAGTATACGCCATCTTGATGTGTTTTGTTTTCTTGATCCTATTTGTAACATCCAAGTTTTTCATTAACAAGCGCTACATCTTTGAATTGGAGACTTCAGTCAAAGAGGAAACCAAGGAGTCAGTGGGTAAAGGAAATTCTTAAGTTCAATTGTGCTGAATTTGTTTATTTATTTAGCAGAACCAACACCACTATACTCACGAGCATTCTCCCAGTCACTCCTTACAGGTGGAGAAAAGAGAAAATATGCAGATGGTTCTAGTGCCAATTTGAAAACAAAGCGCTTATTAATATTCTCATTTGATATATTCTCGTTACTCTACCGATCTCTAGTTGCACATTTATCTCTAGTTGCACATTTATCTCTAGTTGCACATTTATCTCTAGTTGCACATTTATCGATTATTTTGTCTTCATCCCGACAGTTTGTTCACATCAGAATGTACTACCTGCGCTAATGTATTACTATTCACTACTGACATAACTCTTGATTCCTTCTGGTAAAACTGGCGAAAGTGAGAGGTTTTTGCGTTTCACAGTTTGGGCAAGATTCTTTTACGAGCTCGTTATGAATACTATCTATCTATCTATCTATATATCTATTGACCTTTCGAGCCGTAACCGGCCCATAGGGCGTAGACCAAGATACACGTTCTCCTATCTAAATTTTTCGTTCTAGCAGTTTTCTTTTAAAGATATTTTATCAAATCTCGTCATCTGTCTCTGTTCTGTGCAAGCAGCTCTATCTCATTGAGGGAGCCGATTCCTGCTACTTGCAGGAATCTATGAATACTAGACCTAAGTTATGTTGTCCTTCCCTGGACAGAAAAATGTATACTTCACAGACGTTGCGCATGAAA
Organism: Megaustenia siamemsis; assembly: GCA_032433765.1. NCBI lineage: Eukaryota > Metazoa > Mollusca > Gastropoda > Stylommatophora > Ariophantidae > Megaustenia > Megaustenia siamemsis. Next base: position 112,145,502 of record JAVIAB010000092.1, on the reverse strand, counting down.
TGAACGTAGTCCTCATACGTTCTCATCAAACGACTGATTACTCTCATTATGCTTTTGTTTGTTTGGTGCGTATCTATTTTCGGAGACCTTATTATACAAACTTTCACTATATATCCATTACACGTTTGCTTTTTTTAAATATGTACTTGATATCAACTAGTGTCGGAAAAAATAAACCTCATTGAATGTCATATGTTAGGGAAACTTTAGTAACACAATGAACTAGACTCAATAAATCATTATTGCTTTCCTTGCAAACATTGGTTGACCTTAAATTCCTTGTCATGGCTGATTGTTACTCTTCTCTGTGGTTTTCAGTAAGTGTGTACGTATATATGTGTTTTTTGTAATGATAAGTAGACAATTTATAATATTTTATGACAACTGGAAACAGTAAGAGATGGTGAGGATAGGGACTCAGAGAATAGAGATACAAGACGTCAAGTCAAAGTGATAAACAGTCGTAGAGATATAATGTTGTGGCGATACACGATAGTCCACGCTTGCAAGTACGGTACTTGATAATGATTAAAAGTAAAGCAAAAAGTTATGAGACATACCGAAGGCACCAAGACCAATTGCATAGATCTTATCACAACAAACACTGACGCTGTAATCAAGAGTTCAACAAATACAAGTACATGTCTGCACAAGAGGGTTCACTGTTGATCACGGGAACCTTCACAAGCCGCCACGTCGTGATACTAAAATGTACTACTAATTTACAATGTACTTATTTACACGTGGACATATTGTTATATATAAATTTGAATGTGTTAATATTGTTACTTCCTTATTAACTGAGTGGTTAGTTATGATTTTAGGAGACAATTCTTACTTAGGAATAACAGAAACATAAACAAGTGAATAGTTAGTTTACTTGGCAGCTGGGAAATTTCACTTTAAAACCGCTGGTACGACTGATGTCATTGTGTGTTGAGTGTCGGGACTGCGCTTATGAGCTTCCAAGAGATGGCATTGAGACTAGAACCATCAACACGTATAGAAACCTAGGAAACAGTTCCAAGATATAATTGCGTCCTGGTAATCATCATCATCATGTGCCATACTGGTTGGCTTAGGTGATCATGTCCCTCCACAATCTTCTATCTACAGTGCATCGCATCAGTTCTGTTGTTGACTGTTTTCCATGCCATGACACCAAGCTATCCAGTATTTTCTCGCTCCTGGTAATAGCGTACAAAATAAGAGCAACTAGGTGTTGTGGGATTTTTGTTTAGTGTTTGTGTAACACCTATACCTGTAGCTCCTCAATTTTATGTACACTTTCCTCATTGTTGATTCATCCGTGCCGATATGGCCCATCTGTAACAGATTTCTGGAAAGTGATCGCATTAGTATGGAGCCGTTTACCTATTGTTCCCTTACATACGTTGCTGTCTTCTTTGTAATCTTACACCTTTAAGTGAGCGAAAAACAGTTACCGTTCTCCATTCCATAGGAATCCCTTATCTTGAACAATAATAATGTGGCTAACACGTCACTCTGCTTCATACAATGTGTTTTTTGTAGTTTAATCTAGTTAATTAATAAATCGTATTGTGGGTCTGAACTTTTGTCATTCACACTGTTTTTCTTTTAACAAAATATTTAATTAGACTTTCTGCGTTATTTTGTCCACGTGTTGTGTTGTTAACATCACAGAACCAATTGCTGTGCTATTTCTTGATCTAATCTAGCACTGGTGTCTCCCTTACTATTTTTTTGTTTTGTTTTCGTTTCTGATTTGTACGATCAGTATTTTTCTAAATCATCCCATCTCTGTTGCTAAGGTTTCTGTTTTCTGCTGTCAGTGGCCATGTTTGACATTTGTAATGCAATGTTGATCAAATAAGACCTGTCAGTAATAAATTCTTTTCTTGCTTTTCATACACATAACTTTTGCTGAATGTGTGTCAATTGTCTGATTATTATGTTTGCATTTTAACGTCTATTAATTATTTATGCTTCCCTCATCTACCTGTTCAATTTAATTATCTTCCCAAACACATTATACATGTTTTCATGGAAATAGGAAGAAGTGTCAATCTTTAGTCATTAAGTGTGAGTCTACAATCATGAACAGACTGCTAGAACATCGGGTCTGAAACGATGATCTTGAGTCCGCCCTAGTTCAGAATGTCAAAGAAGTAATTGAGTTATTTGAGGATTATCATCATCGAACTTCAAGCATGTCCAAAGGTGCTCATATCCCATCTTCAGCATGTCCCGGAGCGCTCAAAAACTGTCGATTCTAGATGGGTAAATGTCAATAAAGTTAATATAAATGTCAATCTGTAATGTCAATGAAGTATATGGTAGTAACACTTGTTCAATGGATGACAATTTCTTGTGATCAGATTGCACTTTTAAAATAAAAATCTCTGTATAACGTGCTAACAATCATATGTTTGTTTTATTGAAGGTTAATTTCGTTAATTGTTTCATTATTTCTGCGTGCAAATATAACTCAAGCAATAATTGTGTCTTTGAGAAAGAGCTGAAACGTTGGTGTCAACGTCACTAGTTGCCGGTACCATGATCATGGGCAGGGTAATGGAAGTATTGATAGCACGTCTGTTGGAGGACGTGCATGAATTTAAAAAAGAGTCTGTGATTGTGAAACGAAATAAATAGAAAAGGATGAACAGGTGTAAGGTTTGCAGCCGTTGTACACAGTGTGCTGAAGTAGAAATCAATATATACACCCTTCGAGGAATGCTAAACAATTGGTTTGGGCAACTTTGCGTTTACATGAAGTATTTTGATAGAAAATCTTTCACCAACATTAATCATTGAAAATGAGCTTTACTTAGATTTATAATTTTATTATCAGTTTTGTTCCTTGTTCATTTATGTAGGCCTTTCTGCCCTTTGTGTCGATCTACTGAGGAGTTCCAAACATTCTGATATTACAAATAAAACAGGGTGTTAGACAAAGTTGTGTGATGTCACCAGATTTGTTTAATATTCATAGTGAGATTAATTTAATATCCATAAGGGACATGCCTGGAATAACAATTGGTGGTTATAATATAAATAATCTAAGGTATGCTGATGATACAGTTTTAATCGCTAAGAGTGAAAATGAGTTACAAGAAATGTTGGACATTATAGTGAAGGAAAGCAAAAATAAAGGACTCATCCTTACTAGCAAAAAGACAGAGGTAATTTTAACAACAAAGAAAAAGACATCACCTCAGTGCAAGATAACGATAAGTGGAACAAAATAATAAAACAGGCAAATGAATTTAAATATTTGGGAATTTTGTTAACCTCAGACGGAAGATGTACAAAAGAGGTGAGATGCAGAATCGCACAGGCAAAAGCAGCTTTCCAAAAAATGAGGAAGATACTATGCAATCCGTAGAGCTAATGTCCAATATTAGGAAGAAAGAATCATTATTTTTCGGTCATGTGATGAGAAGAGAACAACTAGAATATATTGTATCAAGTGGAAAAATTGAGGGAAGAAGAGATAGAGGGAAGCAAAGAGAAAAAATAACAGACAGCTTAAAAGAATAGCTTAACAGAAGGTCACCAACATAAATGATAAATAGCTGCCGAGATCGAAAGTTGTGGAGAAACACGATCACCTACGCCAGTAGGCCCGGTACTTGATGATGATTATCATAAATATAATCCATTCATCCAGAATGGTGAATGAAAATAAAGATTCAGTTAAAAACGAAAAGGTTGAAGAAATAATCGATGACAGAAGTATGTCGTCACTAAAAGAAATATCTCAAACAAAAACTAATATCCTGTAGCGATGTCTCCACGATTCAGTTTATAAACGAAAATGTCTGCGTTCGGTACCGTTATGTTTGATCTTCATCTGCCCTGTAAGTTAAGACTTAGATGGAGATTTCTCTGATGGATGGAGACTGTTGCAGGTACATTAAAGAGGAAATCGGAGAGAAGATATAACAAGGAATATTTTAGCTGCAGAGCTGACTTGTCCAGACGGCTGATGATTCCGACCATAAAACAAACTGACTAGTTAGGATGCTGCTCTGCTGAATTTATCTTTAATTTGTTGATTATTATTTCAGACATTGTCACTGTGACATTATGTTCAGTTAATAATAATTCTGAGTACCTATTGACAGCTGTTGCTTTGTAGAAAGGTTGTTTTAATTCGATAGCATTAAGTAAATAAATCACAGTTAGTTAGACCAAAACCAATGCACAACTTTTAAGTTCGCAGACAGAATGAGTGAGAAAAAGAGACTGACTCAAAAAAGAATATGACATATTGCAACTAATCAGATCCAGACGCGATCTCAAATTTATGACGTCATAAGTAAGTTGTCAGTGTTAAGGCGATTGCACGTATTTATTTACTTGTTTTTTTTTTTTTTAATTTACTTGTATGAACAATCACATAATATAGCAAGAACACTTTGCGTAAATGAGGCTATTATATAATTAATAGATCGAACATAAATGAAAATATCATATCATTTCCAGCAATTATATAACTATAATGTCTCTAAAATTTGCTCCTGGATAAGTCACTACCAACCTTGTGTTCGGTACTTCGCAATTAATTGCTTCAAGTAGCTCATTAACTTCTTTTGTTTCAATATTATTTTTGTAAATTGTAGTACTATTTAATAATAGTATTTAATTGTTAATAGTATGATCATTTAATTTCCTTTCGGGTGGTTTTGAAAAATGAAAATTCTCCTTCATCATTTACATCTTCTGCTACTTAGTTTAGTTTATTCAATACCTCGTCCACAAAGCACATCGAACAAGGTCACAAGTGCTCAGATCTCCTCCGAACTATATCGCTCAACGCGCAGCGACTAACGGCACTAACGGTATTGCGTTGAATGAAATGAGATTTAGTTATACGTTATTTACATGTTGCTCATTAATGTGAACTGTTCCGTCAAGGCAGCCGCAGTTTTATCTCTTTAGGGCATTTGCACCGTGTTTTGTTCGTCGTAGGCTGCATTGACTAGAGTATTCAGGAATCTAAAGAGCGCAGACATTGTTGTGTGTACTACGTCATCGTAATGGATCATCGTATATTCCTAGACCGGCCATACGCTAATCTTACGTTCTGTTGTTTGATGTGCGTATATATGTTCGGAATTGGAGTCAAAAACGATGGCCTAACAACATCACGTGCTGTACATTTAAAAAAATATATGACGAACATAATTTTCAGGAGGACGTGAACTTCCGATATATGGTGGATAGGCGGCAGGAATCATTGCAGCATATGATTGAAAAGTGTTCCTTGTTGCAGTTTCCTCATATTCCAAGTCCGGCTTGTTGCAGGAGTTACTGAGTGTTCTGTGCACACCGTGAGCTGTGTGTCTCATTCGTTTTGATCATGTTTCGATATTCCAATTGTTTACGATGAATGATGATATCGTATGACAGGAAAAAGTTGGCTGTGTTCACTTTCTGCGCGGTTTATCCTTATGTTTTTTGGCGTGTGCTGAGACTGCTACGATGGGTACTACAGTTACCTTTCTTTGTTTTGGAGATGAGATATTAATTCGGGTGATTACACTGGCACGGGCGGTTGAGCAATTATGGATTTTAATTCGTTTGCAGTGATGCTGGAGCCTTCGACTAATTATAACCATAATCGACCAAAAATTACCAATAATTTAATTTAATAGCAAGGTATAAATTCCAGTAAATATATTTTTTTAAAGAATGTTATCATTGATTCATACGCTCGTAAAACACAAAACAGAAACTCCACGCAAATATCTACACAATTTTTCCTTTTGAAGATATGTGGCAGTAGAGTAGCTTGAAGATATGTGATAGTAGAGTAGCTTGAAGGTATGTGGTAGTAGACAAGTGATATCAGAGTGGCGTGATACCCGCCACTGGAAGATAAACTGGCAGTTTGACTTATTTACACTGATGTGGAAGGTGAAAGGGGATTTCGTTATCAAAAGTCAAGGTCATAAATAACTGACAGCGGGAACAGTGAAACAAATTACACAGGAAACTTTAGATTTATTTCCAACATACATGTTTTGTGTTTTCTTAGAAACCCACCATCTTGCTACCATTTTGATTGATCAATATCCTGTATGTATTTTTAAATGTTTGTAGCCTGATTGGCGTGAGTTATTTTTTTTTAAACAAATGCAAACCATGGAAGTCACTAGTAGACCTCGTTGACTGTTAACATAAATTGAACACCTATGTATTTGCCCGGAGTATAGTCATAGTGATTATTATTCAAAATCAATCAACCAGTACAATAGTTCAGAGAATAAGCAAATAACTACAGTGCTGCAGTATAGCTGGTAGCAAGGAGCCAGTACTAGTGTGTAAAGTACACTCCTACAAGGTATGGTGACAGCTTTACAAAAAAGGAACACAACAAAATACTTACGTTTCGGCCAAAATTCGATTTTCTTCAGTAAAACAAGAACATCAACAAAAAATGAAGAACAAATGGAGCCAGTTGTTGGGTGTAAAGTACAATCTGTATCTCATTGTTTGTTGTTGTTGTTCTTGTTTTCTGAAGATGGCCGAATGTTGGTCGACACGTCAGTATTTTTTAGAGTAACATTTTCTCATTGTTTTGGAAAACACGTATTTTTACTCCGGGTACTCAAATCTTGTGTACATCACATTCTGTTATTTATTTCCCCGCTCCCCATATTATTCCATCGTCACTTTCTTATTGTGGGCTTTCTTGCTTATACTTTTTATACTGTAAAATTGTAGTACATGTTTACACGAGTGTGTTTTTCTTGCCAGCCTCATACCCCTCCTCCTCCCCTTTGTAACCTTCAAAAAATAATGACTGCACAACGTCTTTACTAGATACGTGTAATATATTCAGCTGAGACAACATCAAAACCCATGAACTTTAGTTATTTGATGTTTAACTCTTTCCGTACGGAAGCTTTTTATCGACGCAACGAAAGAGATTTCAGAGACAAACTTGTTCATGTTTTAAAGAATCAATCTACATATTTATATTTATCTAACATATAAAATAGTATATATGATTTTTAGATAATTGAACAAGGTATTAGATTTCACCAATATCAAGATGATACAAGACGTGTAAAAAAGAGTATGGTTAGATGGCGTTCACACTAATAAAATTGAGCGTGACGCACTATGCAGCGAAACGTACGCTGTCGAAATCGGTGTGGTGTACATTGCGGCGAAATGTACGGAAAGAATTAAAGTATATTTCCTACCGCCAGGTGGTAGATGCATATAATTATAAAAGTAATTTTTTTGTTTTGCGCCCTTCGTCACAGGAACATGTGCGTGTCTTATGCTATGAAATGTGTTTGTCTTTTTGCTGAACGTCTAGTTTTGTATTTGCAGAAGTATAGGTAAGTAGATTCTGCTAAATGTTGTCGGTTCAGCTACTGGAGTCATACAATATTGCCTTTTTATCCTGGTGCTTGATCTTTGTCGAGTTGTTTACAGGTACGTACCGGTTGGTTGAGTATCAAGCAATGTTCAGAATTTTTTTAAAGAACAAAATTTATAATTAATGCAACGTCTACATGAATTATTCCCATCTTACTGTTATATATACACAAATATATATATATATATATATATATATATATATATATATATATATAGAGAGAGAGAGAGAGAGAGAGAGTCATCGTCGGATGAAAATTCAGATGATATGTGTTTGGGTAATGCTCAAGTTTATGAGTGGACTGTGAAGTTGAAGAGCGAAGTCATTAGTGTCGAGCATTCTTCATAACCAGGGACGGGAAACAGTCATGGAAAACAAAACAGTCATGGAAAACAAAACAGTCATGGAAAACAAAACAGTCATGGAAAACAAAACAGTCATGGAAAACAAAACAGTCATGGAAAACAAAACAGTCATGTAAAGTGTGATGCAGGAAAACCGGGGCGTCATAAGTAACGGAGGTGACATCGGTATTTGACATTAGTGCTAGGGATCAGCATATCGCATCATTCATTTTTTGGCTAAAGTACAAACAATGTTAGTAAGTACATTAATCTGGAGAAAGAGGAAGTATGATCAACATTTATGAAGTAGTTATTTAGTATTTGCAATAAGCGCGATGGAATTTACATGGGATGTATTTTCCCAAAAATCAATTTTGCTGATATAATGTACAACACAGGGAAGAATTTTTTCTTTGCTTAAACCAGTTTTGATTATCTTGCTTTGGATGTTTCATTTCTACTTTACTATGTAGTATTAGTTTTATTTACTTACATATCAGTGTGTATGTGTGTGTTGTTTGTTTGTTCCTGCTGAAGGCCTATTGAGCCAAGACGTCGTTCAAAATTGTGTCGTCTATTAATTACTTAAAGATTTTACCATACCATTTCTTCTATATTTTTTTTTCAATTCTCCGTGCGATAATTTTACCTGTTAATTTTTTTTCCGTATCTGTTCTCTGCCAGTCGCAGATCCTTGTGCACTAGCGAAATCAAGACCTGCACATTCTTCTATGCTATATACCTTTTAAACAAATCTCTCTATGACCTCTCACAGTGCCAAGAGAAGAATGTTTTTTTTTCCATAGTTTATAAATTCATATTTTATAATAAGGCATTAAGTTTTATATTTCTAGACATTTGATTACTAGTCCGTTGAGTTGAACGAATTTTTTAGAAATAAATTTGAAGTTCACCCATAGAAGCGTTGTCTTTGTATAATGTGTTTAATGTGTGTCTGTAACGTTTCAGTTCTGTGAACGCTTTCTCTCTTAAAGCTAAGATGAAAGTGACCATATTTATATAGTATATTTATTTTATTGTTGATCCATCCGTGTCGACGTGAACCACGTTGTTATTGATTTAAGTTACAGCTGGTTTGAAGATAGCTTATGAGGATAATGTGCTTATTTGACTGTTTCAAGCCATGTGTACAAAGCATGCACTGCGGCTCGACCAGCCACGAGATCGATTAACAATATCGCTATTTATCTTTTCTTTTTCCTGTATAAGTTGTAATATCTTATGCAACAAATCTATGTCAATAAAAATGAGAAAGAGAGTTCATCAGTGCTATATAGATCCAATTCTGACCTATGGAAGCGAATCATGGACAGTAGACAAACAAATGAAAAGATGATTAGAGGCCACATAGATGGGATTTCTCAGAAGAATGTTGAAAGTTCCCTGGACAGCTAAAAAGATCAATGAGGAAGTTCTCAAAGAGGCCAACACAAAAAGGGAGCTCTTAAAAAAACATCAGAAAGAAACAATCAACATTTTTCGGGCACATCATGAGAGGAGGAAAGTTGGAATACTTGGTTACAACTGGAAAAATAAAAGGAAAGAGAGATCGCAGACGACAAAGAGAGAAAATACTGGATATCTTAGTGTCATGGCATGGAAAACAGTCAACAACAGAACTGATACGATGCACTGTAGATAGAAGATTGTGGAGGGACATGATCACCTACGCCAACCGGTATGGCACATGATGATATAAGTTGTCGTGCACTTTGAAATCTTGTATCGTCATGACCGCCATGTTGAGCTATTAACACTGATGTCATCCCTAGTATAAGAATCTCGAATCCAATATAGATGTGGATAGTGAATGCTTCGTTCTGATAACAAGAAATAATTTCGTGCTAACAGTTATATCTCCACATGTGCTAGTGATGTTATGCTTATAGCTCGTTTGTATCTATCAATGCTGGTGACGATCTTTTGTCGAAATCTCTTACTATTTTGCTTAATCACTATTATAATTTGTTTTCAAGTGTCTGCGATTATTCTTAGTTATTTAGCCTATCTCTACGTTAGTCTTCTTGCGTTAACATTTAGTCAATGTCCAGAAATTGAAATTGTTTAGTTTTTCTCATTTCACAACATCATCTACAAATCGTTAGATTTATTTCTCCCCTCTCTGTGTCTCTCTGTGCCTCTCTGTCTCTCTGCTTTACCATTTCGATCCGGGCAGAGGTGACTAAAAAACTGAGTATTTGAGACAAAAAACATTGCAGTCTTCCTCATCCAATGTCTTGTTTGTTGTTTCAACTGTGTTATTAATCCACCGTTTTTGTGGGTTTGCAATTATGTTAATATTGTTCCTGCACAGCAGCGCTGACTGTTTTATTTTGTTCGTGTGTAGACTTGTTAACAAGACAGAAACAATCGCTTTGTTACTTCCAGATCTGATCTAGCAACGGTGTTACGTTCACTCTTTTTCTGATATTTTCACGACTGACTTCTACCTGTAATTTTCTAAAGAACTATATCTCTGTTGCTTTGATGTTTCTTCTGTTTTCTGCTGCCAGTGACCATAATGGTCATTGGTAACACAATGTGGACAAACGATGACTTCTCCATGACATATATTGTCTTGTCTATGGTTACCCAAATATATTGCAGTATTGTCGTCAGTTGTCTGATTATTCTATTTTTTCTTTTAACACTTATTTATTTCTGCATCTGTCATCCGTCAATTCGATGTAAGTATATTTCCACAACACATTCTAAATGCTCTCAGTGATTCAGCACGTGTCAATCATTAAGAATTCAGTGTGTGAATCTACAATCATGAATAGACTGCGACAACATGAGGTTTTAAAAGGAAATCTGCACCTATCCGAATGTCAATAAGTTAAAGAAATGAAATAACTACCTCTGATGGTCAGATCACCTCCTTTGTCAAATCATTGTATCAATTGTTTACTATCACATGTGTGAGATAATGAAGAAAGCACATTTCAATAATTATTATATAAGCTTTGAATAATCGTTTATGTGTACCCCATGTGTGCAGATATGGTTCAAGCAATAATTGAGTCTCTGAGAAAGGGCTGACTCGTTGGTGTTAACGCCATTAGTAGCCGGTACCGTGATTACAAAGAGTACGTCATTGCGATATGAAAGAAATAGAAAAGTGAACACAGAAGTGAAGTTCGAAGCGTGTGTACAACAAGTGCTCTGACATAGAAATCACAACCATCGTGGCCTGCTAAACGACCTTTGCTACCTGTGTGGTAACCTTAAACTTTGCTACCTGTGTGGTAACCTTAAACTTTGCTACCTGTGTGGTAACCTTAAACTTTGCTACCTGTGTGGTAACCTTAAACTTTGCTACCTGTGTGGTAACCTTAAACTTTGCTACCTGTGTGGTAACCTTAAACTTTGCTACCTGTGTGGTAACCTTAAACTTTGCTACCTGTGTGGTAACCTTAAACTTTGCTACCTGTGTGGTAACCTTAAACTTTGCTATTCAAATTCTTCCATCAAAATTGATCATTGAAAAATGAGCTGGATTTGTTCTCTTTTAATTATGTCTATTCCTTATTTTTTATTCGTAATCGTGCATTTCCGTTTTAGTCTACATCCACTGAAGAATTGGAAACGTTCTGTTATTTCCTTCTGTCTTTTATTTGTAAAGCTGTAACAAAGGAGTTTTATGTTGTCCTTTACCATTACTCCTACAATTACGGCCCCGCATGATCACATATACAATAATATTTTAAATCATCTTTAGAATGAGTTGATGTAAAATATCACATATATGATTCTTTAATCCAGAATGGTGATGGACTCAATACAAAAAACACAATATGAAGAAGGAAATGAAGACAAACGTTTGCTGCCACCCAAAAAAATATCTCAAACAAAATCGAATATCCTGAAGCGATGTCTACATGATTCAGTTCATAGACGTAAAGTTCTGCGTTCGGCATGGTTATCGTTGCTCTTCATCTCCATGGTAAGTTCATAAAAGTTTGAAATAAAATAATTGATAAGAAATCCACAATTAATATCTTGATTTAGCGAATCAGGTCGAAGAATGATTTTGAAGAGACCCGTTAAGTTATTCCTTTTTTCTATGCTAGACAGTTCTTGTCTTTTGGATAGATAGATTATCAAAGTAATGATATCATTTTATGCTTAGACAATGTAATTGTTCCTTTATCCACTATTTCTTGAATATTTTCTATTGCAAATGTCTATGTGTCAAAATACTTTCCTTTGTGTCAGTGCGTGATGGTATAGCTTTTGTACGAAGGAAGAACTACAGAGGGTGGTAAAGACAGTAAACTGATGATAGTAAGCTATTATTGGAGAGATAGAGATGATGATAGTGCATGAAAGTAAATGCTGTGTAATCGAAATGATATAACTGATTGACATAATTACAATGAAATTTAGCTCATGAAGATTGTGACTGGAACTAAGTTATTAGTATCGTGAGTAAAATCCTGAAAATGAAGATTGTGAGTACATTTTGAAACTAGAGAGAGGTAATGGCGTCATTGAATGGACATTTTTAAACTTCGAGGACACGTCGTAAACGACTTCAATCATGAGTTTGTCAAGATTTCAGAGAAATGGATAAAATGATAATCAGATTTCGGAGACAAAGGAAAGAGGAGGACTAAGTGAATATTCAATTGGTTAATAGTTTGAGAGGTCTCTTATTGGTTATTGGTTATGGAAGGCCTCGGCATCACAGCAAACGAATTAAAATCCATAATTGCTCAACCGCCCGTGCCAGTGGAATCATCCGAATTACCAACTCATCTCCCAAACAAAGAAAGGTAACTGTAGTCCCCACCGTGGCAGTCTCAGCACACGCCAAAAGACATAAGGCGAAACCGCGCAGAAAGTGAACGCAGCCAACTGTTCCCTGTCATACGATATCATCATTCATCGTAAACAAGCGAGGTCTCTTATGTGTTCGGCTGGAGAGACAAGATGTGGTAAGAGAAGTGGATTATAGAAATTAGATGGATGGAGTTTCCGCTGGAGGATAGAGATAGATGGGTACAGTTTAAAAGGGAGAGCAAAGAGATGAGATAACAAAGAAAAGTCTAGGTGGAGAGATAGACCTGACATTTGAGATGAAAATTCAAGTCCATAATAGCGGATTAGTCAGAAATCAGTTGTGCGGAATGTAACTTATTCTTGTTGAGATATGGTTGATCCTAATGTAATACATTGTCACATTATATGCAGTGAATAATAGTTCTGAGTACAACTTTACCGCTATTGTGTTATTGAGAGATTGCTGCCACTGTGTTCATTACGATTTAACAGAATTGAGATTGTTTTTACGGTGTTCGCTTAGCTGTGATTGCTTTAATTAAACAAAGAACAACTTACCAGACAAAACATAAGCACACCGTCGCAATTCGCAGACAGACAGAGAGACTGGGAGAAAGAGAGAGTGGGAGAAAGTGAGAGTGAGAGAGTGAGCAAAAGAAACAGTGGGTGAGAGAAAGAGAGAGAGAGTGTGTGTGTGTGTGCGTGTGTATGTGTGTGAAAGAATTAAGCGAACCACTATAGAGATCACACCGAAATCTCAATGATAATATGTCATGAATACGTAGTCAGCGTTGGAGATCACAAGTATTTATATCCATAATCAACATTGACATACTATTGCAAGGACACTTTACGTGGTAATAGAGCTGAAAAAGATCATATTATGTTATGATGTACCATATCATGTCTAAGTTCAAACTAACCAAAGTTTATATGCATTGCACAAGTAAAGACATCGTCAGCATTGGGATCGGTATTTGGTAGTGGAAGCACTAAAGGTCTGGGCAAAATTATAAAGAAAATAAAAATGTAAGATAAAGAGGTAAACAATTTTTAAAAAATAGATTGACAATAATAAAGAATGGTCATGGAAAAAGCTGGAACAAACTCATAAATTAGCACACAGCAGGGAGGGTTGGATAAACTTTGTCGTAAAATTACTAAATTAACCCCAATAGAACCAACATTCTTGCCAAGGTAATTAGGAGATCTAGTAGAACGTTACTACTTTTACTAATATCACATTACTACTACAGCTACTGATAATTATATTACTACTTCTTCTACTACTACCACTAAAACTTCTACTACCACTACTGCTACTTTAACTACTATTTCTCCTACAACTACTATTATCAGAACTGGACTACAAAGGACAAGAGGTAGGGTTCGATCCCAACCGACGGCTTTCGGGTTCACCCAGCCTTTAATGGGTACCGGATTTTTTTCTGGGAAAGTAAAGCGGCACGGGCGTAATACCGACCACATTACCCCAAAATATCATGTGACGAAGGTCTGTAAAATTTATGGTCACATGGATGTCAGTCTCATAAGAATTTTAGTTAATATTTCCCTCATGATGTCAATTGATTCCTTCTTATGAGGGTTTTATATGAAGAGTTGTATTTTTGCGCGAATTATTCTTTTATAAAGAACCATCGTTGTTGTGCTTTGACAAAGTCCCCTAAATACTCAGGTTTATCGGAAAGTAATAAAAGTGAGATCTCAGAACGAAACAAGAAATCTATGACGCAATCCACTGTCTCAGGTGGAATTTCCAACAGTTTATAATTTAGTATTTGTATATAATTCTCATGAAAGCGTCAGCGGCTTATGACTAAGGTGCTGTTTTGTTTAAGTGAACAAGGAAGGAATTGGGCGCAGCTTGACGCATCCCAGTAGACATAACTAATAAAGGAATCAGTACCTAGTTCACCCCAGTTGTGTCACTCAGTTGTGTTCATCATCATCATGTGCCATACCGATACGCGTAGGCGATCATGTCCTTCCACAATCTTCTATCTACCGTGCATTGTATCAGTTATGTTAAATGACCGTTTTCCATGACACGACACCAAACTATCCAGTATTTTCTCTCATTTTTGTCCGCGATCTCTCTTTACCTGTATTTTGTCAGTTGTAATCAAATATTCAAATTTTCCTCTTCTCATGGTGTGCCCGAAAAATGTTGATTGTTTAGAGTTGTGTTAGGAGGACAGTCATGACACCGATGAATTGCATTGTAAACGCCACCCTCCAAAGATATGGCCTAGTAGGTTAACTATTATTTCACTTTCCCTGCGTCATGAATTTGTCACGGGACATTGCTATTTATTTTAGAAATTTACATTCTGTGAAACACAGTGTCTACATGTTGAAAGACTTAGATGAATACGGTGTTAATAACACATTTTTATCCTCACCAACAGAACATTTGTGGGTTATATTGTCGATATCACGCTAGGTCTAACTTGCTTCCTAAAATTTTCTGGTACCAATTTCTAGAGGTTTTATATTAATTCCGAAGTCTACACGCACACACGCACGCATGCATAAACGAACACATACACACACGCACGCAAACACGCACATGCAAACTCACACACATACATTGTGCTCTTTATCTGAACCAAGGACAATTTCTACGAAAATTAAACAGAAGTCATGGAAAGTATACCAGGATAGGATCACACTGTTATAATGGGGGATTTCAATGCTGGAATTGGTGCAGACCACACTTCCTGGCCAACTCGCTTTGGAGTTTGTAAATTAAATTTAAACGGCCAACGACTTTTTTAAAGTTGTGCGTCTACCATAACCTGTGACGACACAAATACTTTTTTTCAAAACCAAGCCTCAGCATAAAGTATCTTGGAAACACTCACGATCGAAACAAAGGCACCAACTGGATTTGATACTTGTCAAATCGCTCTATCCTCAAATCTGTAATCCTCACACGGTCATACCACAGTGCAGACTCCGATTCGGGTCATTCAATAGTCTGCTGCAAACTCAAGCTATGACCCAGTAGGTTCCACTATGCCAAGCAGTCAAAGAGGAGACCACACATAGACACTAGCAAGCTAACGCATTCTGGATTGGTCGAGCAGCTCGACAAGACCCTCACGGAGTCGCTAAGCACTCATGAACACCGCAATAGAGCTGAGAAAAAATGGGAACATCTCCGCAATGTCATCTACAACAACGCGGTTAGTATCTTTGGAAAACTGAAATTTAAGTTTCACGATTGGTTTGAGGCCAAACTCTCATGTTATGACACGTGTAATCGAAGCTAAACGCGCAGCCTTCTTAGATCACAGGCGCGCACCTAATGCAAATACTCTTAGCATCCGGCAAAGCGCCAGGACAAGTTGGGATCCCACTCGAGCTGATCAAATTCTTCAAAAATGCTTTGTCCTCTGCTTGAAGTACTACATCAATGCTGGAAAGAAAACAAAACCATTCCTCAAGATATGAGAGACTCTGTGATTGTAACTCTCTACAAATATAAAGGAGATAGAAGCGACTGCAACAACTACAGAGATATCTCCTTACACAGCATCATTTGGCAAGATTTCGTCAGAGTCATCTTACGAAGGCTACAAAAACTCGCAGAACGCGTACATCCTGAATCGCAATGCGGCTTTAGATCCCAAGAATCAACTGCAGACATGATTTTCTCATTACGTCTGCTTTAAAAGAAATCAAGAGAGCAGAAACAGTCTCGCTTCACCGCCTTTATCGACCTTACAAAGGCCTTTAACCTTGTCAGTAAGGACAGTCAGGGAAAACCTGTAGTCTCTATCGACAACTACAAACTCGATGTCGTGCAGCAGTATATCTACCTGGGGTCCATCATCAAGGACAAACTATCTTTAGATAAAGGAAATGACACTTGCATTGGTAAAGCTGCTATCAACCGTCTTTCGAGGCGTTTTTGTCAAAATAGCAAACCGACAATTAAAACAAATCCTCAGTTTACAATGCCTGTATAAGTAGTATCCTGTATGGAAGCGAATTTTAGACAACTTATGCAAAACAGGAGAGAAGACTAGATGCATTTCATACGCGATGTATGCACCGTATTCTTGGTATCATTTGCAAGGATAAAGTGACCAATGTGGAGGTCATGACTCCCACAGGCCTCCGGAACATCTACACGCTTCACAAATAACTTAGGCAGGGCGCCCAAAACTTCGATTTGTAGACTTATGTAAACATGACATGAAGACTATGAACATAAACCCTACAGCCTGGGAAGAAGTAGCTGCAAACCGCAATCTTTGGAAACACACTCTAAAGATTCAAGTCAAAGAAGAAACAGACAGATTCATAGACAAAGAGAATACAAAGAAAGAAAATAAAAACAAAATTTCTAGGGTGGCTGTAAAATGCATAGTCAACTATAACTGACGGAGGCTACTATTATGTATGCACAGAGAGTTACTTTAAAAAATTAGTGTAAAATGCTGTAATGGTTGTTATTTGTTTTAACTGCTTTTTTTAACAGGGATTGATTTTTGGACAACAAGGTCCGACTCTTTTAGACTTACAGATCATTACCAACACCGATCTTGAAACATCTTCCATCTACATCACTGGATTCTTTGCCGGACTTTTAGTTGGGTCTACCCTCTGTGCTGTAATTAACCACAGAGTAAGTGCCTGATACATTTATATTTACGGCTATTGAGCTCCAATGTAAACATTATTACTGTTGTTCTTAAATCGCAAACATATCTAAATTATTTGATGTGTTTCCAGGCATATATATCTTCCATCGTTGGCTAAAATAAAAACAATTTTTAGAATAACTATTTTTTCACGAAAATTTATCCTTTTGGTACGATGTAATCTACGAGCACACCCAATGATGGAAAATGTAAAACTGAAATAAACAAAAGAATAGGAATAGCAAAAAGTAATTTCAATGTCATGAAAAATATAATAACATCAAAACAAATAACACCAGGGCTAAAACTAAAAATGGCAAAATGTTATATCTTCTCAATATTCCTGAATGGTGCAGCAATTTGGACATTAGACAAGAAAACACAACAGAAAATTGAAGCCTTTGAAATGTTAATATATAAACGAATAGGTAGAATTGGATGGGAAGAAAAGAAAGAAAACGATGAAGTCTTAAAACAACTAAAAATAAAAAGAGAATTGCTAAATACAAGACAAATGAGATATTGGGTGTATGTTAAAGGACACAACAGCCTGCGAGATGTAATCTGGGGGGGGGGGGGATACAAAATTGAAAGACGCAAAGACAGACAGAGGCAAACGTGGGCAAGTAACATCGAAAGATTAACAAGTCAGCATATGACAACCTGCACCATAAAAACAAGGGTCAGGTGGGATTAAGCTCAATGATAGCCAAACTTCGATGCGGAGATAGCACTTAATGATGATTATGAATCCACGAGCACGATAACAAGGAGAAAGGTTGATACAGAAAAAAAGACGACTCGCTACCAGCTGTTCACAAACAGCAAGTGAGTCACAAACTAGTTGGTGTTTGATGTCGCCATCTGTTCCCCATGGTTTGTCTTGCAACATTGCTCTGTGTGCCAAAGTTGTGCTCTTTTGATGTTGATGCAATACTATAGAGGAAGATACTATGCAATCCATTTTTGACAATAGATACAAGAAAAAGAGTTCTTAAATGTTATGTAGAGCCAGTCTTAACATATGGATGTTAATCATGGACAATAGGGCAACAGAGAAGGAAATCACAGGAGTCTGTAGAAATGTGGTTTTACAGAAGAATGTTGAGAGTGCCATGGACAGCTAAGAAGAGTAATGAAGATGTTCTGAGAGAGGTCAAAGCAAAAAGAGAGCTAATTTCCAATATTAGGAAGAAACAATCATTATTTTTTGGCCATGTAATGAGAAGAGAACAACTTGGATATATTGTATCAACTGGAAAAATTGAGGGACGAAGAGATAGAGGGAAGCAAAGAGAAAAATACCAGACAGCTTAAGAGAATGTCTTGGCAGAAGGTCAACAACAGAAATGATAAATAGCTGCCGAAATCGAAAGTTGTGGAGAAACATGATCACCTACGCCAGTAGGCCCGGTACTTGATGATGATGATGTAATACTATATGATACACTCTGGACTTTATTTGAGTTATTGAGTCATTGAGTTATTTGCGGGTCATCATCATTGCACTCCGAACATGTCCATAGGTGCTCAGATCCCCTCCTCAGCAATTCCCTCAGTGTCCAGCGACTGACGACTCCAGTTCTATGTTGGTTGATAAGTCTTCTTACACGGCCACCAAGTTTCTCATTTCTGGCCGTGCCCATCTTAACTCCCATTTCCATCATCCGAAGAAGTGACGTTGATCTGTGTTTGTCGAAGTCCTGTGCTCTTCCAACATCTCGAAGGGCATTGATGATGTCCGCCCGATCCATCGGTTGCCCGTCCTCAACGACAGCGCAGCTAGCCAACCTGTCCGCTCTCTCATTTCCCCGTACTCCCGCATGTCCAGGGACATAGACAAAGGTGACCTTACGTATTTTGGATTTCTGCAACGACTCTACCCATTGCATGCGTACATAGCCCGCCTCCACTTTTTTTATCATGCTCATCGAATCACTCAGTATACATGCGTGGATGTAGTCTTGTGACTCTAACCATTTGAATGCCTTGGTCACTGCCATCACCTCCATTGTCATGCTACTCGTGGTCATGGCGTATGCACCACTGTCTTCCTTGGCTATTCTGCCTGCTGAGCGTGCTGTAAATGCCCATGCACTTCTTTCGTGTCGTCTTACAGATCCGTCTGTATAGATGACTGCATCTTTCTCATCGGTATTATCGCAGATGAGACCGTTGACCTCAGCATTAACCACGACCGGGTTCTGTTCCCTACTTCTCCTGTCGAGTGTGACAATACATGAGAAAGTTCCCTTGAATGACGTAGGCACCGGTATCCACTCCTCACCAACGCTGATATTGGTAAGCCCACAGACCTGTTTGATGACATCTTCTGCCCGGCCCACCCATGATTTGCCTCTTTTTAGCCTGGTACCTTTCTCTGTGTTGAGCACGTGGTGCAATGGATGCTCTGTATCTGTACTAATCGTCAGGTATGCTCGTGCTCTCCAGTTCTTAATTCTGTCATCCATGGTTGGAAAGTCAAGAAGATACCTCATTGATACACAGGGAGTGTCCCTCGTACATCCCAGGATAATGCGCATGGCTTCATTTTGTATTTTCTCCAGCCTATCAATTTGAGTCGTACTGACAGTAAGAATGGCCAGGGCATACTCGATTGGTGCGAGGACTAATCCCTGGAACAGAAGAATAAGTAGCCTCTGCTCGATGTTGGCAGCTGCCATGACCTTCAAGGCGGCTAATCCTTTGCGGGATTTTGTTATCACATGGTCGACGTGGTCCCGAAAACACAGGCTGCGATCAAACTTAACTCCGAGGTATGTCATCAACTTGTCCCTGGTCACCTCATCAGCTCCCATTCGTACTACCGGTGTGGTTGTATTAACGATATGATTGTTAAGGGAGAACCATGAAACTGATGCTTTATTAGGATTAACCAAGGCACCTGAAACCCCACACCAGGAAGAAATGCGATCGAGTTCGTCTTGCATTGTGGAGGCGATTCCCCGTCTGTCTCTTCCATGTCGATATACCAGAATTGTCTGTCAGAATGGTTTCAGGTTACAACAGGAGTAAGACAAGGATGTGTCCTCTCACCACTCCTCTTCATCATATATATGGACAAAATAAATCAGGAAACAACCAACAACAAGGACAAATCAAATAATAACATAGAGGTAGAAAACTCCAACATCAATGAGCTACTCTTCGCAGATGACCAATGCCTAATATACGAGGATGAAAACCTGCTACAACAGCATTTAACATCTCTAGATAAATGCTGCACAAACTACAGTATGAAAATTAACACAGCAAAAACAGAGGCTATAAGAATAAGCAAATTGAGACACCCATTAAACATCAAGATCAAAGACAAAGAAATAAAACAAGTAGAGGAATTCAAGTATTTAGGCACAATGTTCACAGAAGATGGAAAACTAGACAGAGAAATTGACATGAGAATACAAAAAGCAAATGCTGTCACATACCAGCTTTCACCATTGTTAAGACATCCAAACATTTCTATGCCAGTTAAACAACAAATGATAAATAGCATCTTCATACCAACTTTGTGCTATGAAAGTCAAACATGGACCCTTTCTAAATCACATTTAAGAAAGATCAATACATGTGAGATGCGATGCTTGAGAAAAGTAACAAACAACACAAGAAGAGATAGAATACCAAATGAAACCATAAGAAAAATGGTAGGAACAAAACCCTGCCAAGAATATATAGAACAACAACTTAAATGGTTTGGCCACCTGGTCAGAATGAATCCTCACCTATCACCATCAAGGGCGTTCTTCTCGAGAATGCATGGAAAAAGACCAAGAGGAAGACCCAGAAGAAGATGGATAGATGCAGTGACAGAGACATGTAACAACAAAGGAAAATCACTAATTCAGACAATTCGAGCAGCTCAAGAACGACAAATGATATAAACCACGACACCTTTTAGGTATCAGTGAAAGAGAAAAGAAAGAAGAAGAGATACCAGAATATCATCAGCAAAAGTCATAGTTCTTCCCCTCCCATCCAGCTGTTGGGCCGTGATCGTTATTGTGTACACGTTAAATAGAACTGGTGACAATGGTGAGCCTTGTGGCAGCCCAGGACAAATGGATGTTGGCTCGGAAGACCAACTTCCACATCTGAGTATCACCTTCCTCTGAAACAGTGCCGCGGCGATCCATCTAATGAGGAAGGGGTTCACCGCCAGTTTGAGAAGCATATGCATGAGATATTCAAATGGTACCCTGTTGTATGCATCCTCCAGATCTATAGCAGCAGCACATGTCTCTTCTCGTCTGTGGAAGCCTTCGAAGACATCATAAGCAAATACTGCCGCATTGAGCCATGTCTCTTTGTTATATCTATAACCTCCGAGTGTGGAAGGGAATACGAGTTTCTGTTCAAGGCAACAGGTGAGGACACGGGCAACTATTTTCTCCAGCAGCTTGCCCACAGTGTTCTGCATTGTGATGATTCTGTAGGCATTGATCTGAGAATGGTCCTTGTTTGGTTTCGGTAGCGGTAGTAAGTAGCTGTGTAGCCACTCCTCCTTAATCTGGCCACTCCGAATACTGGTATTAAACTCATTGGCCAGTGTTGTCAAGTCGTCATCAGCTAAATCGCCTATGTCACTTTATTTGAGTGCTCCATAAACCACATGTTGCAGTTTTACTTAGCCCTATTTAGTGCACGTGTGCTCTGATATCGCAGTGACTTGTTCTAAGACTGGAGAACTTTATTTGCTCATGTCTCCTGAACTAGTTTAAAGGTATCATTTTTCATCATTTCATCAAGTCATCTAGATTATATCTTGCATACATCTCTTTCAGTAAGTTTTTCCAATCTTTACTGAGTTGTTACTTTATGTGAATTTCCAGATGAATACAGGTTTTCTCCTGGTAGCCAGCGTTCTGGGACTTGGTATGTTCTCCATCATAATTCCGTATTGCGTCAATTTTGTGGCCATGATCTTCATTCAAGCTCTTGCTGGTACCTGTTTTGGTGTTCTTGAAGCAGGTAATAAGTGATTTGATACCAGCTTGTTGAATCAACTCTGAGCTAACTCTCTGACCCATGTCAAAGTAAATAGACATAAAATGATATTGAGCATTTAGACTAAAGGAAAGACTAGACAAACTACAACGTGCCGGCGAAACAAAAAACATTCATTAGATATAACAAACTATACACAATAATAACACAACTCTGAGTAAGAATGCACAAGTACACAGATCTAAAGAATGGATGTAGAATCTCTTTACAGGTTTAATATACAATTGGGCAGGTAGGATATAATTAGACTAAAGAATCAGACAATGAGAAATTGGAAAAATTGAAAAAAATTAAAGGAGGTGTCCCATATTGTCCGAAAAACGGGAAGAAGAGTAAATGAAAAAGAGGACAGAGGTTGCAAAAGGGAAGAAGAACAAAAGAGGCAATAAAGACAACGCAGGGAGAAATATGGATAGGACACTGGAAAGAAATTAAGAGGAGACCAGATATTAAAGAAAAGAGCGAAGATAGTTTAATACTCTGGGTTGGAGAGGACCGAAGCGGGCTATGAGTCTGTTCTTCAAAATGAACCGGATATGGGTATCATAGAAACAAGAGATGATGCCAGCAGGACGAAAGTCATCAAAGCTAATATGTCCTTGTAATCTGAAATGGCAGGAGACAGTAGTGCCAGAATCATATTTAATGTTACATAAGTGTTCACAGATTCTGAGTCACAGGCGTCGACCTGTTTGACCAATATCTATTTTGAGATAACGTTGGCAGATGATGGCGTATATCAGATTCATGAATATGCACGTAAAGTCTTCCTGAATATCAAAACAGTCATTCGGAAACTAAACTTTGTGGGTCCGCAGTACGACAGTGTAGGTAATGTATAATCTATCGCAGCATGTTTTGGCAAGGGTTGCAGAGATGGCTCCTGACCAAAATGTTCCGAAGGTTCCTTCATCTGGGTATTTATAGGGCGTGGTGGTAAAGTTTCGGTAAATGATATTTTTTTAGGAAACAAAGTGTCAGCTAATTATATAAGGAATTAGTACACACTATAATGGAAGTCAATATCAAAATAAAAGGAAATATGCCTCGAAGGAGCTCATGAAAGTATCATTTTTGGACAAGTCATATCAGGTGTTGATACATGAAGGATAAACTCACAAAAAATAACATTAAAACTAGAAGTATAAATAATAAAATCTATCGCATACCCAACATTGTTGAATAGCGCAGAAGTATTGACACTGTATAAGAAAAAATAAAGGAAAATTGAAAGTTCATAAATATTTATTTCTTAAAGAATGGAAAGAATCAGATGGACAAAGATGAGAACAAATAATGAAATTTCGAACCAAATGAAAATAAAGAACTGTTCAACTCAATTTAATCATTATGAATTAAAAATTCTATCTATTGACCTTTCGAGCCGTAACCGGCCCATAGGGCGTAGACCAAGATACACCTTCTCCTATATGAATTTTTTGTTCTAGCAATTTTCTTTTAAAGATATTTTATCAAATCTTGCCATCTGTCTCTGTTCTGTGCAAGCAGTTCTATCTCATTGAGGGAGCCGATTCCTGCTGCTCCTGCCTCTCTCATCAATGTTCTTCTCAGTGTCTCCCTGGGTCTTCCTCTTTTTCTTTTACCTGTTGTTTCCCATGTGAGGGCTTGCTTTGCTATTCGGTTATTATCTCTTCTCATCACATGTCCAACGTATGACCACCGTCTTTTCTTTATTACTGAAGATATTAGTGGTTGATTGGCGATTTCTCTAATTTCCTCGTTTGTTTTGAATTCGTTCCATGCAATACCAAGTATTTTCCTTAGACATTTATTTTCGAATGCGTTCAACTTTGTTTCTATATCTCTTGTTGTTTTCCAGCTTTCACACGCATACGTAAGGGTTGATAGTACATTTGATTTGAATAGCCTAAGTTTTGTGTTTGTGCTGATAAGTTTTGATTTCGACAACTTTTCAAGGCTTCTGAAAGACATTGCTGCTTTAGCCAGTCTGATTCTAATTTCTTTGCTCGTATCCCCTTCTCGATCAATGTGGCTTTCAAGATAGATAAAGTGATCGATCTCTTCTACTGGTTTGTTTTCCATGTATATTTTGTCACCTGTTGGAATTAAACTTGTCATGACTTTAGTCTTTTCATGATTGATCTCAAGCCCAATTTTGATGGCTATTGATGATAGTTCATTTGTGTTTTCCTGCATCGTTTCTATCTGACTGCTGATGAGAACTATGTCATCAGCAAAGTCGAGGTCCTCCAAATGGTCTCCTTGTATCCATTCGATGCCTTTATTACCAGTGCAGCATTTCTTCATTATGAATTAAAAATTAGGATGGAATAATTACAGAAAGTCATCTTAAGGGGGGAAAATGCATAGAAAACGAAGTAGCTCCAGACAAAGACTAAAGCAATGTCAATGGCATAAGACAATCTACCAAAGAGTGAACCATCAAGATAGATAGAGAGTGAAAAAGTAAAATAGTAGACATGAAACATAAAGACAGCATAATAAGAAGATGGCTGATAATCGTGTCTTATTTCTTATATATTTCCAAAGACATAATTGTAAACTAGAATGCAATTTTATTTTCTGGAAATACACTATTTTTAACATTTGAAATTACAAGCTTAAAATTCAACTTTTTATTCCATTCAGCTGCTGTTGCCGAGCAAATGAGAGTTTGGGGTAAAGAAGGAACTGAACTTCTGCATTTTCTCTACCTTTGTGAATCTCTTGGAGGAGTTATCTCCCCTTTATACTCAGAACCGTTCCTGGCCAAGAAGTCAGCAGAAAACTCTACTTCCGGTAATCTGGCCAACTACACAGATCTGTCAACAGCTGACCTAGAAACACACGTCAAGACAACTGACGTTCATTATGCTTTCATAATTACTGGAATAGTCTGTTTTATTTCAGGGATACCATGGTTTATCATTTACCTACAAGATAAACTTGGCACCCAAAAGGATGTAATTGATCAGGATGTAGTCGTCACTCAGAGAAAGTTACCAAGACCTATTTTGTTGTTCATGATTTGTATGATTTGCTTCATGTTTTTTATGTATTATTGTCTCATAGGAGGATTTGTTTCATTTATAGCGACCTTTATTGTGGAAGAATATAACGAGACAAAGTCTAGAGGAGCTCATCTCACATCAGTGTTGTTTGCTTTCATTGTTGCTTCTCGATTTGTGATGATATTTATCTCTCACACACTGGCTGCAGTACAACTTGGTTTCATGTCTTTTTTCCTTACGATCCTCACCGTCATATGTTTCACAATCAGCGCGATGTTCTCCACAGTTGATGTACTTACAGTCATTACTGCAGTACTCGGATTAAGCATGTCCCCTATAATACCTTCTGGCTTCTCGTGGATAGAATATGATCTGATGAAAGTCACGTCACGTGTGTCTGCATCTACTTTTGTTTCTAATTCATTGAGCTCAATGATAACTCCAATTCTTATGGGATATTTGATTCAAAACGTCGGTACAATGTGGTTCTGTTACCTACTAGTAGTACAGGCCATCTTGATGTGTTTTGCTTTCTTGATCCTCTTTGTAACATCCAAGTTTTTCATTAACAAGCACTACGTCTTTGAATACGAGACTTCAATCAACGGGGAAACCGAAGAGTCTGTGGGTAATGCAAATTCTTAGGTTTAATTGACATGAATTCGTTTTTTTTATTTAGTGGAACCGACACCACTACACTCACGATCATTCTCTAAGTCACAGTTTGCAGATTTAGAAAAGAGAAAATATGCAGATGGTTCTAGTCACAATTTGAAGACACAACGCTTATGAATATTCTCATTTGATTCTCGTTACTCTACCGTTCTCTAGTGTTGTACATTTATCGATCATTGTGACTTCATTCCATCAATTAGTTCAAATTGTGAAGGTACTACCAGCGGTAATTCTATTATTTTAAGTACATATATATTACTATTGTTTCCTTCTGCTAAAACGGACGAAAGTGAGGGGTTGTTTTTTTTTTTTTTTTGCGCTTCTGATTCTGTTACGAGCTCGTTATGAATATATGACCTAAGTTATGTTGCCCTTCCCTAGTAAAAATGTGCATGAAATGAATGTAATCTTCATACGTAATCCTCAGACGGCTGATTACTTTCATTATACTTTTGTTAGTATTGTTTGTATCTATTTTCAGAGACCTTATTATAACAACTTTCACTATATATCCATTACACGTTCGTTTTATTTTGTGCACTTGATACAATTAGCGTTGGAAAAAAAAATCCTCAGTTAATGTCATATGTTAGTGAAACTTTAGTAAATTAATTAAAGTCAATAAATTATTATTGCTTGCTTTGCAAACATTGGTTGAATTAGTTTATGTCCTTAAATTCCTTGTCATATTTGATTGTTACTCTTCTCTGTGGTTTTCAGCACGTGTTACGTGTCTATGAGCTATGTAATGAGAGGGAGACAGTTTGGATTATTTTATTACAACCGGAAGTTGTGAGGGATGATGATGAGAGGGAATCAGAGAGTAAAGATAAAAGTCGTCAAGTCAAAGTGATAAACAGTCGTAGAGATATAAGGTTGTGGAGATACATGATAGCACACACTTGCAGTTACGGTACTCGATAATGATTACAAGTAAAGCCAACAATTATGGACATCTGAGAGATACCGAAGGCACAAAGAGAAACTGTTTACATCTGATCACAAACACTGGCGCTGTAATCAAGAGTTCAACAAACACTGGCGCTGTAATCAAGAGTTCAACAAACACTGGCGCTGTAATCAAGAGTTCAACAAACACTGGCGCTGTAATCAAGAGTTCAACAAACACTGGCGCTGTAATCAAGAGTTCAACAAACACTGGCGCTGTAATCAAGAGTTCAACAAATACAAGTACATGTCTGCACAAGAGGGTTCACTTTTAATCACGGTAACCTTCACAAGCCGACTTCTCGTGATAGCGAAATGTACTACTAATTTACAAGTACTTATTTAGACGTGGACATAATGTTATATATACGTTTGAATGTGTTAATATTGTTATTTTACTATTAACTGAGGGGTTACTTCCTTAAGACTAACAGAAGTATAAACATGTGTAAAGTTAGTTTAAAGGGAGGATTCAGAATAAAATCAATACTGAATTAGATGAGCAGCAAATTGGATTTAGGAAAAAAAGCGGGGCAAAAAAAGCCATATTCTGCATGAGAACATTAATAGAAAAGTACACAGAAGTAAACAAACCAATATATGCCTGCTTCATAGACTACACCAAAGCTTTTGATAGAGTACGCCACAAACAACTTATAGAATGCCTAAAAGAGATACATCTAGATGACATGGACATACGACTAATATGCAATCTATACTGGGAGCAAACAGCAATAATAAAATATAACAAAGAGAACTCTACACCCATTGATATAAAAAGAGGAGTAAGACAAGGATGCATCCTATCACCAAGCTTGTTCAATCTATACACTGAGCAAATCTTTAAAAACATCATAGAGATGCCAGGCCTACAAATTAATGGAAAGATAATCAATAACCTAAGATATGCTGATGATACTTTACAACTAGCAGAAAATCCTAAAGATCTACAACAATTACTTAATGAAATAAACATTACAAGCAAAAAATATAGACTAGATATGAATATCAAAAAGACTAAAACTATGATCATAAACAAAGAAAATACTCAAAACCCACAAGTGGATATCAAAATTGATGGAATAGACCTGGAGACAGCTCAGAACTATAACTACCTTGGACATACTATAACCAGTGATGGAAAATGTACAACTGAAATAAACAAAAGAATAGGAATGGCAAAGAGTAATTTTAATGTCATGAAGAACATACTAACATAAAAACAAATAACACCAGAGCTAAAACTAAGAATAGCAAAATGTTACATCTTCTCAATATTCCTGTATGGTGCTGAAACATGGACATTAGATAAGAAAACAAAACAGAGAATTGAAGCATTTGAAATGTGGATATATAGAAGAATAGGTAGAATTGGATGGAAGGAAAAGAAAACAAACGATGAAGTCTTAAAACAACTAAAAATGAAAAGAGAAATACTGGACACAATTAGAACAAGACAAATGCGATTCTTGGGCCATGTTAAAAGACACAACAGCCTACTGAAAGTAATCCTGGAGGGGAAAATACAAGGTAAAAGAGGCAAAGGCAGGCCTAGATTAACATGGACGAGTAACATCAAAAGATAGACAAATCAGCCTATGACCACCTGCACCATCAAAGCAAGAGACAGAGCAGAATGGCGCTCCATGGTAGCCAACCTTCGTTGCGGAGACGGCACTCGATGATGATGAGTTTAAAACCGCTGATACGACTGATGTCATTGGTTATTTATTTTTTTGTTGTTGAGGGAGTTTTGCTTTTAAGCTACCAAGAGATGGCATTATGGCCAAAACCATCTGCACTTATAGAAACCTAGGAAACAGTTCGACAATATAATTGAGCCCTGGAGATAGCCCAAAGTCAAATTAGAACCATGCTGTCATAGATTTCTCTTAGAGTATGTTTGAAGGTAATTGATGAAACCAATTTGCTCCTTGAAAGGTCTCTTGTATAATGTGCAAGTGTGTACTTTGGTTTTACCTGCAAAGTGATTGATTTAGGATGGCTCTGTTTATCTCTTTTTTCCCTTATATAAGTTGCTGTGTTCTTTTGTAATCTTTCACCTCCAAGTGAGCGAATAAAAGTTAATGTCCTCTGTTTAATAGGAATCCAGGATCTTGAACAATATTAACGTGGCTGATTGAAAGCTTTCATTTGCTAAACAAATAGGTTTCGTGTCAATATTTGTCTCCATATCTGCTGTTGCTTTTCTGATAATTTATGCTTTGGCCAGAATTGTTGGTGTCGATCCTTCATTGAACTCACTTTCATTTGTAAAACTATAACCTACCGTTTTTATGTAACCCTTGTTTCCTTACTCCTACCAACTTTACAGTGACCTAACGAAAGTATATATATTATACTGCTCTTAATTTACAAGTACTTTAAAGTGAATTTATTTATAATATAATAACTATAATCCTTTCATCCAAAATGGTGGATTAAATTAATGATTCAATTAAAGCGCAAAGGATGAAGAAATAACTGAAAACAGAAGTGTGTCACCACTCAAAGAAATATCTGAAACAAAAACGAATATCCTGTACCGATGTCTCCACGATTCACATTATAAACGAAAATCTCTGGGGTCAGTACCGTTATCGCTGATCTTCATCTGCACGGTAAGTTCATGAAACCATAACATAAAATAATTTATAGAAAAATCAGTTATCATCTGAATTTTGCAGATAAAGATTCGCAGATTTTTGTCAGGTCGGGTAATTTTACCTGCTACTGTATGCAGTAAACATTAAAACCTGTGGCTGCCCTGCTGCCTTGCAGGTAAGCTCGGGAGAGTAAAAAGGCTAAGGGAGGATACCCCGAAATAAAACAACCCTACTGCCTTGTGGGTGAGACTTTTTAGTCGAAGGCTAGCGGAGCCAACCGTAAACAAACCGACGGAAGGCAACAGAAAACCACCATCGTAACTTCTTTGTACAATCGTGAATCGCCACAACAATAGAAATAACGACAACAACGTTAAGGGGGATTCCAATGGAAAACCCTCGTTCGGTAGGGGACATCATGTGCTACAGGTGATACCCGATCGTCATCAAGCTACTGTAAGCAAAATAAAGATAAAACAAACTCTAAAGATAGGTACTTGGAATGTGAGAACACCCATGCAGAAGGGTAAACTAGAAAACATCATACAAGAAATGAAAAGAATGGGTTTACAATTGAGAAGAGATTGAAGCCTTGGGTGATTTTGGAATAGAAATAATAACAAAAATATTGAATGATATCTACAACAGCGGATATATACCAGACAACATGCTCATATCAATATTCATAGCCCTACCAAAGAAATCGGGTGCGATTGAATGCGATGATCATCGCACAATAAGCCTTATGAGTCATATGACTAAGATATTACTAAGAATCACCATGCGAAGAGTGCGAAACAAAATCAGTCCAGAAATTAGCGATGAACAGTGTGGTTTTGTTAGAGATAAAGGGAAAGGGAACAAGCAATGCCATTTATATCATAAGATCTTTTGTAGAAAGAGTCATACAGGTGAAAAAATATCTATACCTATGTTTCATAGATTACACCAAGGCATTTGACAAAGTGAAGCAGCAAGAAATAATCAAAATGTTAGAAAGCATAAACGTAGACAGCAAAGATCTAAGAATAATAAATAACATGTACTAGCAACAAACAGCAGCTATAAGAACTGGAAATCAATTAGGAATGTTTCAACAAATAAAACAGGGTGTTAGACAAGGTTGTGTGCTGTCACCAGGTTTGTTTAATATTTATAGTGAGATTATTTTAGGATCCATAATGGGCATGCCTGGAATAACAATTGGAGGTCATTATATAAATAATCTAAGGTATGCTGATGATACAGTCTTAATCGCTAAGAGTGAAAATGAGTTACAAGAAATTTTGGACATTATAGTGAAAGAAAGCAAAAATAAAGACCTCAGCCTTAATAGCAAAAAGACTGAGGTAATGGTAACAACAAAGAAAAAGACATCACCTCAGTGCAAAATAAAGACAAGTGGAACAATATTAAAACAGTAAATCTCTCTCTCTCTCTCTCTCTCTCTCTCTTTCTCTCTCTCTCTCTGCGATCAGGACTCAATCAGAGTAGGATTCCAGACTCTCACATGAAGTCAGCTGTCAGGTTAAGTGTGTTGATCGCACCCACAGACAGAACATCACAATTAGAGTCTGCCAGATCCACTCTGATTGAACACCCGTTAAAACGTTGCACTGTGTTCTGCGTCAGTGGCCCAGTGCATCCGATTTCAGTCAGCATTTTATTCAGGTTGGCATTTCTTAGCTTTTGATTATCCCCAATCTTCATGCAAGGCAGCAGATGATCTTTTCTGTAGGGGGATTCTGCCCTTAGACGGTCGGCCCTCCCAGGTTTACGAGCACCATCTGCCCGAGTCACTAGAGGTGACTAACACAGACATGCACACAGAAAGATATGAGATGTGACTAACACAGACATGTACACAGCGATACGAGGCATGACTAACACTGACACACATCAAGATATATGACACATGACTAACATAAACATGCACATAAAGAAATGAGATATGACTGACATAGACATGCACACACAAAGATATGACACATGCCTAACATAGACATGCACACAAAGATATGATATATGACCAACAAAGACATGCACACACAAAGATATGAGATGTGACTATCATAGCCATGCACACACAAGGATATGAGATGTGACATACACAAACATGTATACACAAAGATATGAGATATGACTAACATAAACAGGTAAATGAATTCAAATATTTGGGAACTTTGTTAACCTCAGACGGAAGATGTACAAAAGAGGTGAGATGCAGAATGGCTCAGGCAAAAGCAGCTTTCCAAAAACGGAGGAAGATACTATGCAATCCATTTTTGACAATAGAAACAAGAAAAAGAGTTCTTAAATGTTACGTAGAGCCAGTCTTAACATATGAATGCGAATCATGGACAATAGGACAACAGACAAGAAAATTACTGGAGTCTGTAGAAATGTAGTTTTACAGAAGAATGTTGAGAATACCATGGACAGCTAAGAAGAGTAATGAAGATGTTCTGAGAGAGGTCAAAGCAAAAAGAGAGCTAATTTCCAATATTAGGAAGAAACAATCATCATTTTTTGGTCATGTAATGAGAAGAGCATGTCGTAAGAGGCGACTAAGGAGGTTGATCGATGGCTTGACAAGCTGTCATTGTAAAAAGCATTGTTATGGAAACAGAACCATAGATTTTAGAAGCAGTGATCTCTGCAATATGTGCCATTTTGGCACGCAAGGTTTCTGTTTTTGAGATTGTAGTTCTGCCCTATGTGCCGACTTCGGCTCGAAAGGACAACAGACAGACAGACAGAATGAGAAGAGAACAACTGGAATATATTGTAACAACTGGAAAATTTGAGGGACGAAGAGAAAGAGGGAAGAAAAGAGAAAAAAAATAACAGACAGCTTAAGAGAATGTCTTGGCAGAAGGTCAACAACAGAAATGATAAATAGCTGTCGAGATCGAAAGTTGTGGAGAGACATGATCACCTACGCCAGCAGGCCCGGTACTTGATGATGATGATGGCAGCTAGAGTCGAAGAATGATTTTGAAGATCATGATTTTTGTCTTCACTTGTTTTTCTATGCTAGACAGTACTTGTTATTTGAATGTAAAGGGTATCAGAGTAATGATGTCCTTTTACGCTAAGGAAGAGATTATCGGAACAAAATTATGTTCTGTCATGCCAAGGAATAGATTATCGGAACAAAAGGATGTTATGTTACGCCAAGGAAGTGATTATCGAGAAAAAAATATGTTTTTTCACGACAAGGCAAAACAATTTTTCTTTTATCTACGATTCCTTGAATATTTTCTTTTAGAAATATGCATGAGTATGAGCATATATTGATCATATTCAGTCTTTGTTCCCTAAAGGCACATTTTATGTCCATTAATGTCTATATAAAATGTATACAGGCACATCGGGCCGCTGCCGTCGTGCGTCAAGGGACATTCTTTGCCCATGTGAAAAGTATACAGGCACATTTTCGAACGTCGACCCGGGCGTGACCTGTGTTGTCAGACGAGCGTGTTATCTCGGTGACCTTGTGATTTGTTGTGGTGAGGGTAAATCATCATCATGTGTGATAGCGGTTGGCGTGTTTTGTAGTAAGGTGTGATCGGTATGTAAATGACTTTCGAAATCTATTAGCAGTAACAGAAAGAATGTTCCGTTAATTCATTGACTTATATAGATATGGTTGTTATCTTCCTCTGTGTTAATGGCATGATTTTTTTTTTAAATCAGCTGACACTTCCTCGATGTTATTGACAGGTGGTAGCTTTGGAAAGTAAATGTAATCTTAAGGGTTAAATGGAGGAAATTGGGGGGGGGGGTGGTGTTGTTCCTGACGATGTCGTGTTTTAGTGTCGTTGACCTAATTACATTACCATCGTCGTCACCATCATCATGTGCCATACCCTCATCAGAATCATCAACATGTACCTCATTCTCATCGTCATCATCATCATGTGCCATACCGTACCCTCATCAGCATCTTCATGTGCCGTCCGCTCATTATCATCATCATCGTCATCATCCCCCATCCCTCGCTCTCTCTCTCTCTCTCTCTCTCTCTCTCTCTATACATTTTATCAATCCATCAGCAACGTAGAGAACAGATGTAGTTTATGTGGACATTGACGGCGAGCGAACAGCGAAACTGACTGGAATCAAGCGATGTGGGTACTATCAGTCACAAGACTTGGTCACGAGGTGACCCCGGCCGACGGAAATCGCCCGCGTTATCTCGGTGAGCTTGCTGTAAAACGTGTACTGATGACCAGTCGACGTGTTGTTATCGGTGGATTATTGTAAGGCCAATGTTTACTTTGCAAATCTATTAGCGGATCGTGATTTTTAAAATGGAAGAAAAGCGGTGTTCCTTGGGAGGGGCTGGGGAAGGGGGGGGGATGATGTAACTATGTTGTGTGCTGACAGAATGTGTTATTAAATTGAGGAAAGCATCATCTGGTGCTATCTCGCGCTTGTTCCTCGTGCTGAAAATTAATATGCAAATATGTTGTCTGTGACGTCATGTGTGTTTACTCTCTCTCTTTCTCTCTCTTTCTCTCACTATCACCTCTCTCTCTCTCTCTCTCTCTCTCTCCCTCTCTCTCTAACAATCGACACACACTCATTATTAGAAATGTTAAGGCGATTGTATGAACAGCAAACTAATAGTAGAAACGTTAATTATAGCGAAATATAAAAGCGCAAAATAAATTTTATGACATAAAAATATATAGGTTTACACTCCATAATGTAAGTTCTACATATTATAGATGCTTCGATAAAAAGCAACATTTAGGGAAAATATTAATACCGAGAATAAAACTTAACGAATTTAACATAAAACTAACAATTAAAACAAGATACAGTGCCGAGACGGCGCTCAATGATAATGATAGTGAAAAATGACCAAAATAAAGTAGTTATAACTAAAATAAATCACTAAACCATCACGAAACAACATTTCAGAACCTGGAAGTAACCCCTCGCTCTGACCTCAACGGTGAGATGGGGAAATCCCGGCTGGCGTGGAAAACTTCAACGGTCGCTATATTTAATGGTTGTATAAGAAAGATTGTGTCAGATATTGGTAGGAATGGGAAACCCCTCTTACTGTTTATATGGGGTGACAGCTACGAAAGCTATACAGGTTCAGTCTGTTATCTAATAGACTAGCTCTGTGAACAGAATCCAGAACAGGAGAGGTGATTTTGCCACATTCTAGTACACGTCTTTCAAAATGTTCACCGTCTATTGCAAATTGCTGCCAATGTGATCTGAATTCCTCCTCTTCCGGATCAAAAAATGAAATAATGACAGGCATCGCCGCAAAACGAACCTAAGGACAAGAAAAAAAACGCCGTCGATAAAGGGATCGGATCACTCGAAATGAAAATACAGTGTAAAAGAAATATCCTTATTTGATAAAGTACATTATCAAACAGTAACCAAATACTAAACTTTCAAAACGGCCGTGACCCGGACCTATTATCAAATGACCTGACCGCCCAAGGACGCATTTTTATTAGCCAAGGACGTCTTTTTTTATCAGCATAAGATATATTTTTAAAAATCTTAAAAGACGTGACAGAGGCTTTCTGTTCCAGAGACTTCGAAAAAAGTGAAAATTTTGGGACATGTGAAGAGACATAATTTCCTTCAAAAATCATCGTTTAAGGGACGATACAAGGCAGACGATGCAGACGCAGACCAAGACTAGAGCGAACTTATAGCATCTAAAGATTGTCATGCAAACATATGACTAAGTGTCGGTCGTTTTGTTAAACAACGCTTAGTGCCGTAAGAGACAGTATCAACTTTATAATAGAACACATCTGAACAAAAACGCAAAGTGCTTTCAATTGTGAAAGTGCTAACAGGAAAGTGTCAACAGTTCTTTAAAAATGCCGTCTGTTAAAATATACTGGCCATCTTGACAAAACTTATATATGACCTGTCAAGAATTTCCCACAAAATTTTGATCCAGAGAAGACTTGCCGAAGAAAATGTACTCTCCAGAAAAGTAAATACCTGAATGTAAACAGTGTAAAATTAAATCGTTTAAGTGTCGAAGCAGAATAAATATTTTAATTCTTCAGAACGTGTCTGAAATTATATAACAGAATAGCAAACTGGCATAATGTACATTTCAATGATAATTTTCATGATGTTTATATCTGTTATCGGAAATGTAGAAAATTTGGTAACCTTAATCTATGACAATTGGAATGCAAATCAGATCACAATAAATAAGTTAAAGACTAAAATTGGTAAAGCAAAAACACATTCTGCAGTTGATAGATAACGTTTATGAGCCTAAAATAACAAGAACAATAGATTACAGTGCAAATACTATAAATAAAATCAGTCTAGAGGAATTGGAACATCGCAATCAGAAATAATGTCACAGTAATGTATTTATTTTGATCTTTCATAGAATAGCTTGATGACAATCGGATCTCACACCTATAGCACATGACGCTCCCAACGGACTAGGTGGCTGTGGAGTCCCTATTAACGTCGTTAGTTTTAGATATTATATTCTATTTGGACATAATTTTAATTGGCAATACAAGAAGGTAGTTTGCCATTTCTTTCCTTCCTGCCAGTGACTGTACTAGACGGAGATCGCAGCCATTGTCTCTACAAATGAGATCGTCTGCCTGTTATCACTGAGTGGGGACAATACCGGCACTACTTGTCGCGAACAATAAGAAATGATATACATAATAGTAAAAGAATGCAACAAGAAAGGCCACAGTCTGAATAGTAATAAAATAAAATAGAAGTTACGATCATATCGAAGAAACAATCACAATCATGAAGCATTAAACAAAAAAAACAGGACAAATCTGAAACAAGTGCAACGCGTCAAATACTTATTTTTATGCACGGGATCTCACACAATGAATATGTACATTATTATCTAATCTCAAAAAGTCCATTAGGGAAGGGAACCGTACCCATCCAGAGAACGTGGCTGGAAGTCTTACACTGATTGCGATCGCAACTGATAGTGTCCCGATGGTTATGGAAGGAGGCGTGAATGCGGCTCCTGACAAGCATATCGAGAAGGTTACGATTATGCTTGAGGCAACTAATGAAGTGTCAGGGTAAAGTAGACGGGTAGTGGAACTGGAACGGTGAATGGGGAGGTAGCGTTGAATGATCACCGCATAGTGGTGAGGGTTGTGTGTGAAACCAGGAGACACATAATAAATGAATATTATTATCGAGGGAAACTTCCGAGGCGATAATTCAGCGAATCATTTCAGAGGAAGAGGTATGTTTACAGCACTCGGAAAAAATGACAAATAATCAACAACACACAAACAAAAAACAAAGAACAATATATGGTCCGAGGCAGGATCGAATCCGTACTCAGTGGAACAGCACCTTGCCAGCCAAACGCTAGGGAACACTGCCAACTCAGCTAATTAAAAAAAAAAAATTAGCTATCATTGGCGATGTCTTTCATGCAGGCGTTCTTATAATTATAGCATAGGGATGCGATCACAGTTCGAGAATAAATTGTGTTTCTGTATTTTTCCTATAAAGATAAGTATCTACCGGATAGAGTTGGGCTGAATACTTGAGTTGCAGACAAACATTTATAGGACGAAACAGCACGAATAGTAGATTCTAGTGGTTTATACTGGAGACAAATAATAATACGTGAATATTATCATAGAGGGAAACTTCGGAGGCGATAATCAGCGAATCATTTCAGAGGAAGATGTATGTTTACAGCACTCGGAGAAAATCGCAAATAATCAACAACTGTTTGTCATTATGTGCTGTAGACGAGAATGCAACAACTTTCCTGTGAGAGGGGGACAAGTAGAGGGAGGAGGGTAACATGGCGTGAGGTGCAGAGAACTCGTTGGAGAGCAGACAGAAGAGCCAAACAAACCTTTTGTTTTATTTAACATCTTAGCCCATATTTTATTTTTCCTTAATTTACTAGAGCCGCTCATTCTAGCTGTAGTAGAGTTTATCTTTATTTCGCTGTCCATTTGTGTTGTTCATCTTTCTGAAGAAGGCCGCATGTAGGCCGAAACATAAATATTTTTTTGCCTTCTTTACTTTGTAAAGCTGTAACCATACCCTGTAGGAGTGTGCATTACACCCCACCACTTTCTCCTTGCTACCAGATTTACCATAGCAGTTATTTGCCTGTTCCTTATTCTATACAAGAGTTGGTTTCTTGTCCCTTTAATCTTTAAATAACAAATCATCAAATAAAACATTTTAAAAATACACAATATCCTCCACTAGACCGTCTGACAATACGAAAAGATATATATATATATATATATATATATATATATATATATATATATATATATATATAATCTTCAATTATTTCTGCTACGCTCTTCCCACATGTTAATTATTTCTTATTGCTTGT
Source organism: Megaustenia siamemsis (assembly GCA_032433765.1). NCBI lineage: Eukaryota > Metazoa > Mollusca > Gastropoda > Stylommatophora > Ariophantidae > Megaustenia > Megaustenia siamemsis. Next base: position 112,107,671 of record JAVIAB010000092.1, on the reverse strand, counting down.
TAAAATGCCACATTTTTTGCTTGCAGTATGCCTTCCTTATGTGACTTGGTTATTTTTATTAAATTCTCTATCGACAACAATAAACTTGATATCGTGCGGCAGTATAACTACCTGGGGACCATCATCAGCGACAGAATATCTTTAGATACAAAAATTGACACTCGTATTGGTAAAGCTGCTACCACCTTTGTCCGTCTTTCTAGGCGTGTCTCGTAAAACAGCAAACTGACAATTAAAACAAAAGCCGCAGTGTACAATGCCTGCATAATTAGTATCCTCCTGTATGGCAGCGAATCTTGGACAACCAATGTAAAGCAGGAGAGAAGGCTAAATGCATTCCATATGCGATGTCTACGCCGTATTCTTGGTATCACCTGGAAGGATAAAGTGACAAACGTGGAGGTCATGACTTGCACAGGCCTCTCGAATATCTCTACACGCTGCTCAAACAACGTTGGTTACGCTGGCTTGACCATGTACACCGTATGAAAGATGGCCGTGTACCAAAAGATATACTCTACGGACAACAGGCAGATGGTAAAAGAACTAGAGGGCGCCCAAAACTTCGATTTGTAGATGTGTGTAAACGCGACATGAAGAATCTGAACATAAACCCTGCAGCATGGGAAGACAAAACTGCAGACTGCAATCTCTGGAAACACACTCTAAAGGTTCACCTCAAACAAGAAGCAGACAGATTCATAGAGAAAAAAGAATACACGACGAAAGAAAAGAAAAAAAAATAACTTTTCTGAAAAATCCATAGTCAACTATGACTGACGGGGGCTACTACTACTATGTTTTTTATTAATCATTTATTTCCGTATGCATCCTTTGTAAATCTTCTTTCAATGTCATACTTTCTATTTCCATGCATCTTTGAATGAGCCATTTCTTTTGTGCGACCGTACATTTTGCAGATTTCGCTATCTATTTTAGTGTTTTTGTTAATGTTCTTTGGCTGTCTTCTTTCTTCCATTTTTTTTAAAAGATGACTTAAGTCAGCAATTGTTGACTTATGTTCTTCTATTTTTTTGCAAGATGTTTTTAGATACTTGTATATTTTCATTAATTCATTTCCATTTAATTACAATTTTTTCATCTTCATTTTCCATTCTTTACAGCTCTAGCACTTCTTCCCAAAAAAATGTTTAAATGTACTTTATTTTAAAAAATGTGTATTATGTATGATATACTGGAGTTCTGTTCGACACAAAGCTACTATGTCTAGTGTTACTCTTTGTGTACCATATTAATGTCTGTTTTTATGGTTTTATTTCCATTATGATCACTCCAGGTAAGAAACCTGAGTTAATATCAGTTCCTGGATAAGTCTTCCGTGTATTATATTATCTTTCGCTGATCAGTTTGAAGTATATTTCGTTCTTCCTTTTATCATCTTCGTCCTTACTCTTTTATATATACAACTTTTGTTTCTGTTGCTGAAATTTTAAGTGTTTCTCATTATTGGATTGATTTCTTTACAAAATTGTATTAATCTTTCCCGTCTTTTATTTATTTTTTTAGGCCATGGTGTTCTATTATGTTCTTATGGTTATGGTTATGGTTACGAAGACCCCGGTATCTCTACAAACGAATTAAAATCCATAATTGCTCAACCGCCCGTGCCAATGAAATCAGCAGAATTACTATCTCATCTCCCAAAAGAAAAGAAAGGTAGATTTAGTCCTCATCATAGCAGTCTCAGCACAAGCCAAAAGACATAAGGCGAAACCGCACAGAAAGTGAACACAGAAATCTGTTCTCCATTATACGATATCATTATTCATCGTAAACAATCGGAATATCGAAACACGATCAAAACAGATGAAACCTACAGCTCACAGTTTGCACAGAGCACTTAACTCAGTAGCTCCTGCAGCAAACCGGACTTGGAATTTGCGAAAGCTGCAACAAAGAACACTTTTCAGACACAGCCTTTAATGGTTCCTGTCGCCTATCCGCATTATTGACCGGAAGTTCACGTCCTCCCGAAAATGATGATCGTCACATTTTTTAAAAATGTATAGCGCTTGATGATGTTAGGACATCGTTTCTGATTCCAAATCCGAACATATGAACACAATTATGTTCTTATATCTTCCTTTACCTAATTTATCATTCATGTCTCCTGCTACAATTAAATTTCAGATAATTTTACTTTTTTCATGACTTTCTTTGGACCTTCACAGAATGCTTCAACTTGTTCAACTGTGTAGACCGAATGAGCACATACGTGTATATTAAAGACATGTCAAATGACTTTGCTCTCATTTGAAGTAGTAACATTATGTAATTGTATGTCAGATGAGTACTTGTTAAAGCACATGAAGATAAACAGGGAGAGTGAGAGAGAGCGAGTACGTGAGAGAGAAATACGTAATCATATAACTTTCGGACTGCTGAAGAATGCAGAATAAGTGCAGAGAGGTAAGTTCGCGTATGAGAAGAAACAAATAATAAAATATTGCACGGGTGAAGATCATGAACGCACGACCAATAAAGGATGAGATTACCTGTCACGGGAAGGACACAAGAGAAAGCATAAATAAGACGTTTGATGACATAGACTTGGCGAAAGCTACGATAGTAACGAAGGGAAAGATCTTAAGACTGAAATAGAACATTGCTGAGGAAAGACGTGCTGTGAAGGACGGGGCTAGACATCGCCAATGTAAAGTAGAATTCGTCAACAGTAGGAATGAAAGATTAGAACAATTAGATATGGGATAGGAAAATAGCTAGTGGCGTTGTTCCAGTACATTAAGAACCTTGGTGAGTTGAGCGGAAGGACGTTAAATATAAATTCGACAACTGATCTCGACCCAGATGTAATGGTGTTGAGAAGAAATCGGTAACAGAAGATGTATGTCCACGAAGAAGTTGGGCCGAGTCTAAAAACAGAAAATAACATTCCAGAACGCGTTGAGTGAGATCGTTGGAAATAATTAATGACTTAGGTCGAAATCTGAGCGTATTATTGGACGTTCGAGCAGAGTCAAGGACAATATTAGATGATGCCAACTAGCCAATGGAAGAGCTAGATTTTGGCTCCACGTATGTGACGTCAGAGATGCAGGCGAAACAGAAAGCGTCAGAAGAGTCTCGCATGGCAGAGCAGAAGACCATATATAACTTCTAAAAAAATTGGTTAGTTAAAGAGAGAGAGAGAGAGAGAGAGAGAGAGAGAGAGAGAGAGAGAGAGAGAGAGAGAGAGAGAGAGATTAGAATAGTAAAATAACAAGAGAACTAGTTTGTAGAGTACAATTTAAGCTTAGAGATGTAGAGCTTAGATTTAGATCCAAAATGAAAGTGTAAGATAAATCATGTCAAAACCTGCTAATTATAATTATATGTGTCTTGAGTCGTTAGTAGATTGTGAGAGTTGCGTGAGATTCTGTTTAAGATTTGTGGTTTAATTCATGAACTTGTTACATTGAATAAAATGGTAGTGCTGATAGGTAGTCAGATTGCTCCCAGAATTGAATGGACTGCATTGGGCTCATTTGATAATTGTGTCATTGTGATATCAGTCAATGAAGTAAATGTTAAATGAGATCAGGAGCCAAATGAAGAAAACAAGGCGAGTACAACACACAAATAGAGTAAAAACATATATATGATTAAATAATAGAAGGCGAAGTGCCCAAAGTTGAAGCACCGGACTTCTCGATTGTTGATCTCGGTCATTGAGTTTAGTAAAGGTAAGTTAAAAAGTCATAAAGAAGAAAATTAGAAGGTTGCAAAAAGGCGCTTATACACAAAGGTATAACACTGCTGCTGCTGTGCTGACGACATTTAGACATGTGTGATCTCTCCACATAAAGAAGCTGCATTCTCCATATAAAGGGCATTCACAAATTAAAGTTAGAGGAGAGAGAGGAGAAGGTGGTTCGAGACATACTTGTGTATTTTTGTTGGTGCCTTTTTACAGTAGTCCTACATCTCTTGGGGAGCCGCTATAGCTCAGTAGATAGTGAACTGGACTACTTAGGACAAGAGGTCGGGTTCGATCCTGATCGACGGCGTCCAGGTTCAACCAGCCTTAAATGGGAACCAGATTTTATTCTGGGAAAGTAAAGCGACACGGGCGTAATACCGACCATATTACCCCAAAAATCATGTGCCGAGAGACTGTAAAAATTAAGGTCACTAACACCATATTCCCTATACGCCACTCGGCGTGACGGGGCTCTTGACTTTTTATTACTTACTAACAGGGGGAAAATAGAATGTTGGAAACACGGAGATGGAAAAAGGGGAAAAAAAAGATAATGAATGATTTGAAGGGGTGGAACAGAGGAACGTTCAACGGTGAAACTGTTGCACGGCTCAAGATTGAAGGTTATTGAGGAACATGATATCTATTGCGTAAGAATATAGGAATACTTGTTTGTCATTTTCACTTGGTAAATCTAATACTTAGTAAAAAAAAAAAAAAATGTTCGTTGAAGGCTATGTATGTAAAATCTAATACTTACAACATAATAATACACTTAGACATAAATAATAACCATTCGACAAATAAAAGTACACCAGAGCATCGGCGATCTGGTATAACAGAATTGATAAATGTTATGAGATGGGATGAGAGAGTGAAAGCAAGTGATTTTTAGAGGTAGAAATGTACCAACTAAAGCTATAATGAAAACAAACATAAGAACTTGGAGGTCATTATTAAAGTAAATAATTGTAAATCTCGACTGAATACATGATTGAACCAGTATCTATTTTGGACATTTCATAGCAAGTGATGAAATCTCTGAGACAGAAATATGTACACAAATAAGAATGAGCAAACAATATTGCTAACAATGGAGATAGGCACATATATAAAATATGAAATACTATGCAGAATCGCGAGTGGAGCTGCTGAAAGCAATGCAAATTTAACACAAAATCGTATTAAGCTGTTAAACTCTTAGAGAGAGGAGACAAATTTCGATGTTTCGGGAAAAAGGCTTCATCAGGTTTAAAGCAAAGATTATACAAAGATCAACAAATACTATTTTAAAAATCAAGAAATAAATGTGAATACTGATGTCAATTTTCATTTTGACTTTAGTGTTCACATTTCTTTGTTTATTTTACAAATAGTAATTGTTTATCTTTGCATAATTTTTCTTTTGTTTCTGTTGAACGCTTTTGCCGAAACATTTTAGTTTGTCTCATCTTCCTATTAGTTTAGTTGCTTAATACCATTCTGTTTTTATTTTACAATATTGTTAACATCATGGGAACGAAGAAAATATTCCCTATAAATAAAAATAATATTATTAACCATAAATAATTATACCACCAAAGTAACATAAGTGCAGAAGCATTGAAAATATATAAGTAAACTGACGCTTCTGAAATTAGCACAGTTAGTTGTTAGAGAACTGTTTTTATTAAAGATTTGAAGAATTCGATTGGCGTAGAGGAAAACAGATCATGAAATTGTGAGCTAGATGAAAATTAAGAAAGAACAACTCAACAGAATTAAGCAAAAGACAAATGAAATGTTTGGAGACATAGAGACACTAAACATAGTTGAAAGACATCTTAGAAGGGTAAGAGAACTCCCCAAAGGGCGAAACAAAAATAGAGCAAATGAATGAGTTCAGTACACAATGAAAAAAAATAATACAAGTTAAACGAGGTAGATTGAGACAAAGACTAAAGTAAGATTGACTATATCAGTTAACGGATAAGAGAATCCATGAAAGTGTGAAACATCAAGATAAAGAGAATATGAACAAGTTATCATTATACGCCTCAGAACAGGACACAATCGACTTCATAGTCACATGTATACAAAATTCAAGATCGGCACATCAACTACTTGTACAAGTGGACAGGCACCCCAGACTGCTGAACACATACTTCAAGATTGCACAGAATATAGTAGACTAAGGAAAATCCATTGGCCCATAGATACAACACTACAGACAAAACTATATGGGCCACTGCAAGAATTAAAAAAGACAGTAAAATTTATACAGGAAACGACATTGCAGATATAGACAATACTTCAGGCGAACGAAAGATAAAGAGATAGAGAGAAAATGAAACGGTAGCCAACAGTCAGTGCGAAAACGACACAAAATGAAGATGTTGATGATTGTTTTATAATGCATAGCTTGTCCGTATGTGTACATGGAGTTAACAATGTTCAGCTAGAAACCAGTTTTTTTGTCAAGAAACTCCACCGCTTATATGTCTGGTTACTAAGTTAAAATTCCACTTTCTATTCCATTCAGCTGCTGTTGCCGAGCAAATGAAAGTTTGGGGTAAAGAAGGGACTGAACTCATGCATTTTCTCTACTTTTGTTTTGCTCTTGGAGGAGTTCTCTCACTTTTATACTCAGAATCGGTCCTTGCGAAGAATTCAGCAGAAACATCTACTTCCAGTAGCCTAGCCAACTACACAGATCTGCCAACAGTTTACTCGGAACCACACACTATGATAACAGAAGTGCATTATTTTCATAATTACAGGGTTTATCTGCTTTATTTAAGGGAGACCATAGTTTATTACTTACCTGAAAAATAAAGTTGGCACCACAATGGAATGTACTTTCTCTTTGTAACACTCACGTTTTTCATAAACAAGCGCTATGTCTTAGAACTCGAGACTTCAATATGTGGAGATAAAAAAGCATCGGTAAGTAATGAGAAATTGTAGGTGCAATTGTCCAGATGTTGTTTTTATAATTAGCACAATAGACCTCTCATTTCACCAGAGCAGATGCTGAGCTTTAATTTGTTGTTGCTGTTGTTGCGTTCGCCGGTTTTCAACTCTGACGAAGTCCCTAGAGACTAGGAACTGTATTTTGCGTGTTAATCCATTTTTCCTTGGCAGCCATGAGCACAGGTGTCCCTCGCCTCATAGGCAGATAACTCCGACTTCGGAGGTACTCATGTTTTTTTCCGTCGATGAGTAACTGACGTTTCAAGCCGGGCCTCGCTGCTGATACCAGGGGTGGTTGTCGCAGAGAGAAATCATAAATAAAAATCCCAACCGGTGGAGCCGAGATTTGAACCCACAATCTTTCTGTCCCGAGACAGCGTCCTGCCTCGAGACCAACCAGTCTCCCATGGACTTGGAATATGAGGAAACTGCAACAAGGAACACTTTTCATGCATAGCCTGCAACGGTTCCTGCCGTCTATCCACCATATACCAGAAGTCCACGTCCTCCCGAAAGTGATGATCGTAATATTTCTGTAAAAAGAGCTTTAATTTGAAGATTGAGAAAAGAGAATATATGCAGATCGTTCCAGTAGTGCGCTTATTAAAACATCCCTGTTTCAGATTCTATTTGAACTATCATATTATCTCTAAACTCGCAGTTTTATCAGTTATCTTGTCCTCATTTAATGTGATATCTTAAGTTAGTTAAACTTGAGAAAATACTATTTGCAGTAATTCAGTTAGTATTCAGCGTAGATCAACTACTGTTTCCTACGGATAAAACTAACAAGTAATAAACTAACAAGGAACAAACTAACCAGGAAAAATTTGGGAAAAATTCCTACCATGAACACTAAACCTAAGTTATGTTGTAGTCCCGGTAAAACTATGAAATTTGCAAACGTTGTGGATGTAAAGAGTGTAGGTTTCATACATTTATGCCTACAGGTCTGAATAAAAATACCTTCTGCTACAGATAAGATTACAGGATTACAACAGATGGACTATCAATAACTTTCAAGCACACTTTCATTAAATGACGCAAGGCGATGGTAGAAAAAAAAAATAAAACAAAAAACTCACAATGTGCAGATACACAAAGCTCCGCGCAGCATAGGTGACGACCACAGAAGATGGGGACATCTGATTATCTTGTTGGTACAACACAAAATAATGGAATAAACTATCCTCAGTTCATTGTTATTTATATCAACATTTAGTCACGAAAGATTGATTTCTTAGTTTCAATGACTGCTCAAAGAAACGAATAACCGAATTAACTGAAATGTTTATGATTGTTCTTCAGCATTTTATTATTAAAGGTTTGACAAAAATAGCTCAAAATTATGATGGTGCAGCAGTAATGACTGGTGATGTTGGAGGACTACAGGCTAAAATGAGTTTTATTTTGAAGTTATTTACTTTCAGTCTTATGCACATAAAGTGGTACTTGTAATAACAGACATTTGAAAAATATGGAAAACTCAAAACTATTATTCATTTAATAGCTTCAGAGGAAGAGGTATGTTTAATTCATCATTATCATCATGTGCCTTAACGTTTGGGGTAGGCGATCATGTCCTTCCACAATCTTCTATCTACAGTGCATCGTATCAATTCTGTTGTTGACAGTTTTCCATGCCATGACACCAAGCTATCCAGTATTTTCTCTTTTTGTCGTCCACGATCTCTCATTCCGTTTACTTTGCCAGTTGTAACCAGGTATTCCAACTTTTCTCTTCTCAAGATGTGCCCGAAAAATGATGATTGTTTCTTTCTGATGTTTTTTAGTAGCTACCTTTTAATGTTGGCCTCTTTGTTGAATGTTTACAACGCTCGGAAAAAAATGACAAATAATGTACAACAGAAAAAAAAACAAAGAACATCGGACGTTTAGAAGTAAGATCGAACCCGTACACCTCGACACAATGCCCTGCCATGAGAACCAAACTCTAGAGCACACAGCCAACTCAGCTACCTAATAAAAAGAAAGCTATCATTGTCGAACCTAAGATATGCTGACGATACTGTACTACTAGCAGAAAATCCTAAAGATCTACAACAATTACTTAACGAAATAAACATGACAAGAAAAAATATGGACTAGATATGAATATAAAAAGGACTAAAACTATGATTATAAACAAAGAAGATACGCAAAACCCACAAGTTGATATCAAAATAGAAGGAATAGACCTGGAGACAGTTCAGAACTACAACTACCTTGGAAATACTATATCCAGTGATGGAAAATGTACAACTGAAATGTACAACTGAAATAAACAAAAGAATAGGAATGGTAAAAATTAATTTTAATGTCATGAAGAACATACTAACATCAAAACAAATAACACCAGGGCTAAAACTAAGAATAGCAAAATGTTACATCTTCTCAATATTCCTGTATGGTGCAGAAACATGGACATTAGATAAAAAAACATAACAGAGAATTGAAGCTTTTGAAATGTGGATATATAGAAGAATATGTAGAATTGGATGGAAGGAAAAGAAAACAAACGATGAAGTCTTAAAACAACTAAAAATGAAAAGAGAACTACTAAGCACAATTCAAACAAGACAAATGCGATATTTTTGGACCATGTTAAAAGACACAACAGTCTACTAAAAGTAATCCTAGAGGGAAAAATACAAGGTAAAAGAGGCAGAGACAGACCAAGACTAACAGGGACGAGACACATGAAAAGATGGACAAATCAGCCTATGACAACCTGCACCATCAAAGCAAGAGACAGAGCAGAATGGTGCTCCAAGGTAGCCAACCTTCGTTGCGGAGAAGGCACTCGATGATGACGATGATATCATTGTCGATGTCTTTCACGCATGAGCTTATGCCTATAGCTTATGGATAGCGCAAAGATATTGGCGTGCCTAATACAAAGTATAGCAGTGCTCCCCACCCCACCTATTCACCTCCAGAATTCTAGGCCTAATCCCTCTATTCTTATCACAGGGACATTAAAGCATGACGCAGGTTAGCTATTTATATTACCGTTCTCAACAACTCACTTGATTCAATACTACTAGGGTATTTGTGACAGTAAAGTCGAAATACATGAAATATAATTATTTGAAGTATCAAGTATATTTGCTACCGACAGGTGGTAGATTATATAATTATAAAAGTCGTTTTGTATTTTGTTCTGCAAGTTACATCATATATTCGCATCTTAGTGAATTACTTAACCTATTTACTGAAAGTACGTTTACTTTTACTGAATATCTAGTGCCGGATAGCCCCAAGTATAGGTATGTAGAATCTGCAAATATTGTCTTTTGTGCTTGTGAACGATTTTAAACAAAAATAACCAGTTAGATCGTATCCTTATATATATATATATATATATATATATATATATATATATATATATTCACACTCTTCTAACTTTCAACTCCCTGTGGAACATAGGTCTTTAACAAACACTCTCTAAGCCACTCATTTTCTTGCCATTCTTTTAAGATCATTCCACGTCTTCCCCATCATCTTCATCTCTGCTTCCATCTGTTTTCTCCTAGAAAACTTCTAGTCTATCTCTTTGTTTTTTTTTCCTTGGTTGTTCCAAAAAGGCATGTTGTGTAATGCTCTCTGTTGGCTTCCGCAGTGTGTGTCCAATACAGCGCCGTCGTCTTCGTTGCATCTCTTTGCCCACTGATGTTTGGTATTTTTCCATAATTCTATGTTAGTGATTTTGTTTAAATTTTTATGTTAGTCATAACTCATATCTTTGTGTGTGCATGTCTGTGTTTGTCACATCTCATATCCTTGTGTGTGCATGACTATGTCAGTCACATCTTGTGTCTTTGTGTGTGCATGTCTATGTTAGTCTTATCTCGTATCTTTTTGTGCATGTCTATGTTAGACATGTGTCATATCTTTACGTGTATGTCTGTGTTAGTCATATCTTGATGTGTGTCAGTGTTAGTCATGCCTCGTATCGCTGTGTGCATGTCTGTGTTAGTCACATCTCATTTCTTTGTGTGTGCATGTCTGCGTTAGTCACCTCTATTGACTCGGGCAGATGGTGCTCGTAAACCTGGGAGGGCTGACCATCTAAGGGCACAATCCCCCTACAGAAAAGATCATCTGCTGCCTTGCAGGAAAATTGGGGACAATCAAAGGCTAAGGAATGCAAACCTGAATAAAATGCGGGCTGAAATCGGATGCACTGGGCCACTGGCGCAGAAGACAGTGCAACGTTTTAACGGGTGTTCAATCAGAGTGGATCTGGCGGACTCTATTGTGATGTTCTGTCTGTGGGGGCGATCAACACACTTAACCTGACAGCTGACTTCATGTGAAAAACTGGAATCCTACTCTGATTGAGTCCTGATCGCAGAGAGAGAGAGAGAGAGAGAGAGAGAGAGAGATTTATTCAATGCGCCTCATAATTGGATTTCGTGACAGGGAAATATTTTATTCTGTAAGTTTGATATTGGTATCACCAGCGTTTTCTGCAGAGATAGATATGCTTTCCTTAATAATCTCGTCTGAGACCAGGTTTTTCTTCTTACCGAGAAGAAGTGATATTTCGTAAGAAGCCTTTACCATGTTTGTTTTAGTCTCTTCACTTTTTTTTACGAATAAGTTTTGCATTCAATGAAGTCCTTTCTTTTTTTGAGATATAGTCAGTTCTTAAAGCAGGGACAGGAGGATGTGATTTGTTGAATGCATCTTGTGTTTGTTTGAAGTGCCTTTTCGGGTTGTATTTTTTAGGAACTGCTACTGTAGTTGAACCTATAAAACAAATTGGTTTCGAAGCACTTCCCATTGTATAGAGAAAGAAACTGTTCTTCCCATTCTTCATTGAATGTTCGGACACCCATTTCACCTTCACGTTTTCTTTTTGACGAACTATGCTTGCTTAAAGTCATCTTAACTAGCAATAACTGTCAGCACAGCGCAACACAAGATGCAATAAAATGTACCATCGTCACAAAGAATAAATAATGTATAGACAATTATTAAGAACCGAATAGGTAAGACTGCAGCATCTGTTGCAAGAAATATTATTACCTCCGGGGCCCGAAAGGGGAGTAAAGAATATAGTTCTGTTCCCTACCAGGAATGTTCGTAAGAGGCGACTAAGGAGTGTTGGGCATGGGACTGGCTATCCCGTACTGTAGAAAAATAAGCTTAAAAAACTTCACAAATATGGACAAGTCAAAGAAAAGAAATAACATTTAGATGTATAATATTCTTAACGAATCTTATTTATTTGCGTGGTCGTGTATTTCTGTCCATGTCTACGTTTACTGAAGAATTCAAAATTTTCTTCTATGTACGCCATTCTTATATTTGTAAAGTTGTAACACAAAAGTTTTATGTGAACTTGTTTGTTAACTTCATCAAGTTGTATTGCGACTTCACATGACCATGTTGCTAATACTATTTGTGATTTATTTTAAATATTGTTGTGTTTAATTTCATATAGATAATTATCTATCCCAGAATGGTGGATGAAAATATGGATGCAGTAAAAAACTCAAATGATGAAGAAATTACTGAAGTAAAAAGTATGTCGCCACCCAAAAATGTATCTGAAGCAAAAACTAATATTTGGATTGTCTACGTGATCCATTAAAAAAACGAACAACATTGCGTCCGTTATGGTTATCGTTGCTCTTGGTAAGTTCTTAAAAGCTTACAGTACAAAAATTAAATAGAATATCCACAGTCACTATCTTTATTTAGCGAAGCAGTTCGATAAATTCTTTTTGGGTTCCACTGATGATTTGTCTTCACGTTTTTTTTTTCTATGCTAGAGAGTTATTTTCGTGTGAGAATAAGAGATTATCAAAGCAATGGTGTCATTTATCGCTAAGATCGCTAAGGCAATTTAATTTTCTTTTTTCCACGATTTCTTGAAGAATTTTTCTTGGAAATTTCCATTGATTATGAACTTTTAGTTCTTTTGTTTCCGAGACGATATGGCTATAGCAAAAATGTGTAACCACAAATAATAGGAAAATATGGATAGATAACAGTAGATTATTACTGGAAAAATGAGGCATGATGATAGTATTTGAAAGTAGAATCTGTGTAATGGAAGCGGTGTAATTGATTGATATAATTACATCATAATTTATTTCCCTTGACTTAGAATATAGACTGAGTAGTTAATAAGTTAGGAATGGTGAAAATTAAGATTTTGAGCAGTTGTTTAGATATTGAAGAGAGTAAGTGACGTTATTGTAGGAGAATTTTTAACACGATGAGACGTTATGGACTTCAACCACGAGTTTCTCGTTCAGAGAAACAGACACATTCAGACTTCAGAGAACATGAAAAGGTAAAAGGATAAGGATTAACTAAATACTAAATGGGTTAGTTAGTTTGACTTAGCGTATCAATTCAGAGGAAGAGGTATGTTTACAGCACTCGGGAAAAAAATGACAAATAGTCAACAACAGAATAAAAACAAAGAACAATATATGGACCAAAGCAGGATCGAACCCGACCGCAGTGGCACAGCACCTTGCCACGAAAAGCCAAACGCTAGGTAACACTGCCACTCGGCTAACTAAAAAATTAGCTATCGTGGACAATGTCTTTCGCGCAAGTGCTCTTATGACTATAGTATAAGACTGCGATCACAGCTCGGAAATATATTGGGTATCTGTATTTTTCCTGTTAAGGCAAGAATCTCCCGGATAGGGTTGGGTAGACAAACATTTAGGACGAAACAGCACGAATAGTAGTTTCCAGTGGTTTAGGCTGGGGACAAATACTAATAATTGAATATTATTATAGAGGGAAATTTCCGAGGCGATAATCAGTGAACCAATGTTTTGCTTTCATATCTCTTAGTTTGACTTAGTTTCTTTGTTCTTGTTAGAATAATATTTGCCTATCGTACATAACTTTGTACATTTTTGTGTTTTGTACCTGATGAAGGCTTTTGCCGGAACGTTGCTTTTTATCTCACCTATGTACTAATTTCTGGTTTTATTTTGTTTCTTAACACGTCACATAATGATTTTTAGTAATATATTCGTCATATGGCTCATGAGACTAATAGTGCGATTCTTCTTCTACCTTTTAGCTCCCAGTGGAGCATATGTCTTCAACAAACACTTTCCAAGTCGTTCTGTTTTTTGCAATTCTTTTAAGATCATTCCATGTCTTCCCCATCATCTTCATCTCTGCTTCTATCTGTCTTCTCCAAGAATTTCTTGGTCTTCCTCTTTGTCTTTTCCCCTGGGGATTCCAAAAAGGGCCTGTTGTGTAAAAAGAGCTCAGTTGGCTTCCGTAGTGTGTGTCCTATCCATCGCCATCGTCTTCGCTGTATCTCTTTATTCACTGGTATTTGACCGGTACATTTCCATAATTCTACATTAGTGACTTTGTCATGCCATTTCCATCCCTTTATTCTGCGTCAGCATCCATTAATGAAAGTCTGTACCTTCGTGATTGTCAATTGTATTATTCTCCATGTTTCACAGTCATATAATAGGACCGACTTAACATTTGAGTTGAAAATTTTTATTTTTGTATTTAACCTAATTTCTTTGGATTTCCATATGTTTCCCAGTGCAATGAAAGCTCCTCTTGCTTTTGATAACCTTATTCTGGTATCATTTTCTGTTCCTCCCTCTTTATCTTTATTACTGCCCAGATATATGTAAGATTGTACGTCTGGTAGAGGTATTTCTCCTAGTTTTATTTGGTTATTGCTAACTGCATTAATTCTCATAATGTTGGTGTTATCTCTATTAATCTTTAGTCTTAGCTGTTGTGATCTCTCATCCAATATACTCATTTTATCCTGCATCTGTTGATGGCTGTGTGATAGGAGAGCTATGTCATCAGCAAAGTCTAAATCATCAAGTTGTTTGGTCAGTGACCACTGGATCTCATTTCTGTTGTTTTGAGTTATTTCATAATCCAATCTATGGCCAGTAGAAAGAGAAATGGGGACAGTAGGCATCCTTGCCTTACTCCTGTTCTTATTTCAAATGCTTCTGTAAGCTGTCCTTCATGCACCACACTACATTTTGTTCCTTCATACATTGTTTTTATCAGGTTAATAAACTTTATGGGGATTCCGTAATGACTCAACAACTTCCAAAGCATTCTTCTGTCTAAACTATCAAATGCCTTTTGAGCTGGGTCTGTTCAAAAGTTCTTCAAAGTGCTCTTTCCATCTCTCCATTTGTTCCCTTATATTACTAAGCAGATTTCCTTTCTTATCTTTGATAAAGGCGTTGATCTGTTTGTATTTTCCACCTAATTTCTTTGTGCTGTTGTACAGTTCTTTCATAGTCCCTTTATTTACTGCTTCTTCTGCCTCTTTAGCTAGTTCATCTATATATTTCCTCTTATCCCTTTTAATGCATCTTCTCACTTCTTTGTTCACCTCTGTGTAAGCTTCCTGTGTTTTGGCTTTATTACTTCTTGTTTTGCTTTTATTTATGTCTGCTTTCTTGTTCTTTCTTTCTTTAATTTTATCCAGTGTCTCTACTGTCATCCATGCCTTATTCTGGCGTTCTCTTTTCCCCAGTGCTTTTTCGCATGTCTCTTTCCATATATTTTTTACCTGTTTCCAATGATCTTCTATATTTATTGTATTTTCTAGTTGTTGGAGGACTTGGTATTTGTTTGATATTGTGACTGCGAATTTATCTTTAATTCCTTGTTCTTTAAGAAACCCTACATTGAAATACTTTCTACCCTTATACGTTGTAGTATACCTTTTTAGTTTAATTTTATGTTTGGCTATCAGAAGATGATGATCAGAAGCTATGTCTCCTTCTCTATATACTTTTACATCCTGTAAGGATGACTTAAACTTATTATTAATACATCATCATCATCAAGTACCGGGCCTAGTGGCGTAGGTGATCATGTCTCTCCACAACATTCGATCTCGGCAGCTATTTATCATTTATGTTGTTGACCTTCTGCTAACCATTCTCATGTTTTTTTTTCTCTTTGCTTCCCTCTATCTCTTCGTCCCTCAATTTTTCCAGTTGTTACAATATATTCAAGTTGTTCTATTCTCATTACATGCCCAAAAAATGATGATTGTCTCTTCCTAACATTGGAAATTAGCTCTCTTTTTGCTTTGACCTTTCTCAGACCTCTTCATTACTCTTCTTAGCTGTCCATGGTATTAAAACATTCTTCTGTAAAACCACATTTCTACAGACTCCAGTGATTTTCTTGTCTGTTGTCCTATTGTCTATGATTCGCATCCGTATGTTAAGACTGGCTCTACGTAACATGTATTGCTACATATGTGATCAATTTGATTTTCCGTTCTATGATCTGGTGACACCCATGTAGCTTTGTGTATTCTTTTATGTTGAAGTATTGTTCCTCCTAGGCTCATTTGATTAAGAGCGCAGAAATATCTCTTCCTTCTCGTTTATATCTCCAAGTCCATGTTTTCCCATAATCTCTTCGAAGCCTCTGTTGTCTGATCCTTCCTTAGCATTTAGGTCTCCCATCAAGATTATAATATCCTTGGAACCAGTGGTGGGGAGTGTTAAACACTCTAAGGTATGAAGACAGCTTTACAAGGGAGGACACAACACAATACTGACGTCTCGGCCTGAGGCCTTCTTCAGAGTACAAGGACAACGAAAACAAACGATGAAACACAATTATCTATAACTACATGATTATACGAAAGAAGAGGTGGACAGAAAAGAGGAAATTAGGATGTAGAAAAATGAAAAAAGAAGAAGAAAGCTACATGAGGGGAGGTAGGATGAGTAAATAGAAAGAATAGGAGAATATATATATATATGTAACACTTAGCTCGAATGACTTGTCTGTCAGCCGGGAACGAAAAAAATGACCACATAGACCAGATAGACCGGAAACCACGTGTCCCGGAATTTGTACTCCCAGCTATCCTAATGCATTTATCTCTTTGATTGTTATATTGTAAATATAAAATAAAACCTGAAATAAGTGAAGAACAATGTGGATTTGTGGAATGAAATGGCACCAATAATGCAATATACATCTTAAGAACATTGATAGAAAGATCAATAGAGGTGAAGAAAGATCTATATATGTGCTTTATTGACTACACAAAAGCATTTGACAAAGTAAAGCATGTGGAAATTATCAAAATGCTGGAGAAATTAAACATTGATGGCAAGGATCTGCGAGTCATAAAAAAACATGTACTGGCAACAAACAGCAGCTATACGAATTAACAACCAAACAGGACAATTTTAACTTATAAAACAAGGAGTCAGACAATGCTGTGTTCTGTCGCCGGATTTGTTTTCACTTTACAGCGAACATTTGAGATCAATAGACAAAAAAAAAATTGGAAGTCAACGGTCACAAAATAAATAATTTGCGATATGCAGATGACACAGTCTTAATAGCAGAGGCAGAGAATGAACTACAAGAAATGATAGACATAATAGTAAAAGAAAGCAGCAAGAAAGGTCTCAGTAAGAATAGTAAGAAAACAGAAGTAATGGTTATATCGAAGAAACAACCATCACCATCATGCAGCATAAAAATAAACAGCACAAATTTGACTGCACACTGAGAGTGCAGTCTGACAAGTGCAACATCTTAAATACTAGGGAACAAAAATAACATCATATGGGAGATGCACCACAGAAATAAAAAGCAGAATAGCTCAGGCTAAAATGGCATTTCAGAAAATTTGAAATATCTTATGCAACAAATATATGTCAATAGAAATGTATATATTTGTATCGGTGATATATAGAACCAATTCTGACCTATGGAAGCGAATCATTGACAGTAGACAAACAAATGAAAAGTCGATTAGAGGCCACAGAGATAGGATTTCTCAGAAGAATGTTGAAAGTTCCCTGGACAGCTAAAAGACCAATGAGGAAGTTCTCAAAGAGACCAACACAAAAAGGCAGCTCCTAAAAAACATCAGAAATAAACAATCAACATTTTTCGGGCACATCATGAAAAGAGGAAAGTTGGAATACTTGCTTACAACTGTCAAAATAAAAGGAAAGAGAGATCGCAGACGACAAAGTGAGAAAATACTAAGTGGCTTGGTGTCATGGCATGGAAAGCAGTCAACAACAGAACTGATACGATGCACAGTAGATAGAAGATTATGGAAGGACATGATCGCCTATGCCAACCGGTATTGCACATGATGATGATGATGTACTAATTTAGTTGCTGGCTTAATTTTTATGTTTTCTTTACATAGTTTGAGAGAACTAATATGTGGAAAGTTGGAAAGGCAAGACAGCGAGAAGTGGAATAGAGACTTAAATCAGTGGAGATTCTGCTGGAGGATTCACATAGTTGTACACGCGAGGGAGAGCGGAGAGAAGAAAACAAAGAACATTCTAACTGGAGAGAGCTAACTAATCTAGACCAATGATGATTCAGCCCATAAAAACGGAGTAGTCAGGCAACAGTTGTGCGGTACATGTAATATATAATCTTCCTGTGAAATGGTTGAATATTAGATCATACACAGTGACATTGCATGCAATTAATTTTGCTGTTGAATACTTTACAGCTGTTGTGTTATAGAGGGATTACTATTACGGTGTTCATTTAGATGTAATAGCACTAGGTCAATAAATAACAATTGGCCAGGAACAACCTAATCACAACGTCTATGTCTCCAGAGAAAGAGAGGGAGATATATATATATATAGAGAGATATAGAGAGGGAGAAAGAGAGAGAGATATATATAGAGAGATGGAGATTTCGTCAAAGAAGAGCGCTAGTCACTAAAGAAATCACATCGAAATCGCATTGTATTATGTCAAGAATATGTTGTATGTGTTAATGAGACCACCTCACGTATCTATTTGCCATTATCAACAAACATGTACTATTTGAAAAACACTTTAGTGATAGAAGGCCTCACATAATCAATAGCACAGAAATGAATGTGTCATAAGATGTCAAGGTACCATGTTATTGCAATTTATGTAACATTGTCTCTTGTAATGTTATGAAAGGTAACTTCGGTATCTCGCAGTAAATTGCTTCAAGAGGTCATTGTTTATTTCAATATTATTGTTATAAAATCTATCTATCTATCTATCTATCTATCTATCTATCTATCTATCTATCTATCTATCTATCTATCTATCTATCTATCTATCTATCTATCTATCTATCTATCTATCTATCTATCTATCTATCTATCTATCTATCTATCTATCTATCTATCTATCTATCTATCTATCTATCTATCTATCTATCTATCTATCTATCTATCTATCTATCTATCTATCTATCTATCTATCTATCTATCTATCTATCTATCTATCTATCTATCTACCTACCTACCTACCTACCTACCTACCTACCTACCTACCTACCTACCTACCTACCTACCTACCTACCTACCTACCTACCTACCTACCTACCTACCTACCTACCTACCTACCTACCTACCTACCTACCTACCTATCTATCTATCTATCTATCTATCTATCTATCTATCTATCTATCTATCTATCTATCTATCTATCTATCTATCTATCTATCTATCTATCTATCTATCTATCTATCTATCTATCTAGCTATCTATCTATCTATCTATCTATCTACCTATCTATCTGTCTATCTGTCTGTCTATCTGTCTGTCTATCTGTCTGTCTATCTGTCTGTCTGTCGTGTCTGTATGTCTATCGTGTCTATCTATCGATCTAACTTTTTTGTGTTTTGTATTTTTCTTATTTACAGATTTTTCAAAAACTTCTGAAAGGGAATGCTGCCATCAAAATTCCGATTCTGTCTTTCTTTGTGTCTCTTTCTTAATTGTAAGTCAATAGGAGGACAATAGTAAGGACAATAGGAGAAGAGAAGAAGAATGTTGAGAATACCATGGACAGCTAAGAAGAGTAATGAAAACGTTCTGAAAGAGGTCAAAGCAAAAAGAGAGCTAATACCCAATATTAGGGAAGAAACAATCATCCCTCTTTGGTCAAGTAATGAGAAGGGAACAGCTGGAATATTGTGACAACTGGGAAAATTGAGGGACAAAGAGACAAAATGGAAGCAAAGAGAAAAGATACCAGACAGCTTAAGAGAACGGCTTGGCAGAAGTCCAACAACATAAACGATAACCATATTGTGGAGAGACATAATAATCTACGCCAGCAGGCATGGTACTTGATGATGATGACCTACTTTTATTTATTCGACAGGTCATCCTCAGATCGAACAAGTCAAAAAGTGCTGACATCTATGTCAATCTTTCAACGTGCAGCGACTAATGTCGCCGGTATTGTATTTATTTGTAAATCTTATTGGCTCAGGGTAGCACATTTACTACCTTGAAATATTATCGTGCACTTTTAGCATTGCTTTAAATGCAGCTATTTTTTTGTCGGCCTTTCCGTTCAGCGTCTTTGAAGACATTCAGAACGACATCACTGTCCCCTACTCTTCATCACCTTAAATCACTCAAATTGCAATATGCCTTATATTATGTTATTACCTCTCACACCCGTGCACCTTATTCAACTTGACATCCCCAGAAACTACAACTGCTGTTGTCGAGCCCAACAAGTGATGAGTTTCCAGAGCATACTATTTGAATTACTAAGCTCTTCTGCTATTACAATGTTGAAATGCTATCGCATACCATTTCCATTTCGAGAACAAATACTAAATGCAGTTTTTAAGGAAAAAACAGGCAAAGTGAGCATTGGAGGATGGAACATTATGACCCTGTGCTAACATTTCGAATGCCCACAGAGAGGCTTGGCGCACTGATGACTCAATCAATGATCTTGAATCCACAGCCATGTTCAGACTACACAGACATCAGGACAAAACTGGATGCCAGAAAGGAGCGCTACGCGGTGAAAAAGACAAAAAACAAAACAACACAGAACTGGTGTCATCACTCTCAACACACTGAGGGTCTTACTGGGGAGAAAATGTGAGCAATTGTGGACATGTCAGCTGTGCAATGATGATGATCTGTCGACTTAAGTAAACTAATATTTTGAACCGCCAATTTGCCGATGATGTAAGCAGATTATCAGATAGTGGAGCTATAAATGATAGCTATAGTAATAAATTAGTTCAGTCAAACCATCTTGATAGACAACATTCAAATATCAAGTAACCGAAATCAATAACGATTGTTCCTATTCTATCAATAATAGACAACCCAAAAGCCTTAAACCTTTAAAAAAGGCTTTGCGGGAAATTTAAAACAATTCAATTAAATCAAAATAATAGAGTCTTTAACGTACAATAATAAATGCTCGAGCCTTAATGACAAATCACAAGTGGGAGATTTCTTGAAATCCACCTAGACCAGTATGATGGAGTGGCATGAGGAGTTACATCAATAGAGAAAAGAAATAAAAAATGTTGGTACGGGTTAACAATATATAACGGTTTGACCACAACTGCCGTGAAGGTAAAATGATAGATGGAAGATATACAGCAAATTAAAAATAATAGATTGATGGTATCAGCGCTTGGTCCAATAAAACAGAATATACACCCAAAACTAGCACACAAATGGAATTAATAGAAACTCCCTCCCCTCCCAAAAAAAATTGCTCACAGCAGTAGGGTATCCTGCAAGCCATTATTGCCGCTCTAACTACTACTATCATCTTGACTCATTTATTTTAATTTTTTTTCCTACATTTTCGTCACCGTCTTATTCTCCTTTTTTTTTCTTGAAAAGAAAACATGATATGTAAGATGTACTAAAGGTTTTGCTAAAATTCACAGCAAGAGTGTAAAAACAACTTCTTTTGTTAGGAATATCCGACATCTACCTGGTAGTTCGTTTGACGTGAGGTGGATACCAGTTCCAACTTTAATTCCTCTGTTTGTCAAGCTGTGTCCTGTAGGTTCATCCTTGTGCGTACATATTTTAAATATACGAATTAATCTTTCATACATGATCATTAATAACATGTAACAAACTTTCATATATGATCATTAATAACATGTAACAAACTTTCATATATGATCATTAATAACATGTAACAAACTTTCATATATGATCATTAATAACATGTAACAAACTTTCATATGTGATCATTAATAACATGAAACAAACATTCAAATATGAACATCACTAACATGTAACAAACTTTCATATATGATCATTAATAACATGTAACAAACTTTCATATATGATCATCAATAACATGTAACAAACTTTCATATATGATCATCAATAGCATGTAACAAACTTGTTCATACATGATCGTCAATAACATGTAACAAACGTTCATATATGATCGTCAATAACATGTAACAAACGTTCATATATGATCATCAATAACATGTAACAAACGTTCATATATGATCATCAATAACATGTAACAAACGTTCATATATGATCATCAATAACATGTAACAAACGTTCATATATGATCATCAATAACATGTAACAAACGTTCATATATGATCATCAATAACATGTAACAAACGTTCATATATGATCATCAATAACATGTAACAAACGTTCACATATGATCGTCAATAACATGTAACAAACGTTCATACATGATCGTCAATAACATGTAACAAACGTTCAAATATGATCATCAATAACATGTAACAAACGTTCATATATGATCATCAATAACATGTAACAAACGTTCATATATGATCGTCAATAACATGTAACAAACTTTCATATATGATCATCAATAACATGTAACAAACGTTCATATATGATCGTCAATAACATGTAACAAACGTTCATATATGATCGTCAATAACATGTAACAAACGTTCATATATGATCGTCAATAACATGTAACAAACTTTCATATATAATCATCAATAACATGTAACAAACGTTCATATATAATCATCAATAACATGTAACGGACTTTAAATATCTGGAATTAATATCCTCTGAAGATGATAAAATTCGATAAAGAAACAGATGCAATAGTAGTAGTTGTAATAGACACCGCCTTTATTGTTGATTATGGATTTTGCAGCGGACTAGATAATGGTTTTTTTGCTCTTATTTTCTTTCTACGTATATTCTCTTTTACTTTGAACTTGTCTGCTTCTTGCTTGAGTTGGAGCTTAAAAGTGTGTTTCCAAAATTATTATCTGCAGCTATTTCTTCCCAGACTGCAGGGTTTTTTTTTTATCAGAGACTTCAATATCATGTTTATACACGTCTATAGATCGGAGTTGTGGGACTAGTCCTTTACATATGCAATAAGGCAAACCAAACTGTGGGATAGTTGCCCAGTATATATTGACACAAAGCACTACCCATCACAAACATATTATACAGGACATATCCATTTCCAAAATGCTGCTGTTAATGCCAAATATGGTCAAATACAAGTAAACATTAAAGACGGAAAGCTTGTCACTGCAGGGGTGAGATTTCTCAGAAAAGCGCTTGCAGTACCAGATACCAGAAAGGACAGTATCAGAAATGATAAAATAATGGACTTACTACAAAACATACAGAAACAACAAGTAAACAGGTTTACCCATGTAGAAAGAATGCCGTGTGATTGCCATGAAGACATATATTAAAAGAGGAGAAGGGAGAAGAACAAGCGGAAGACTCAGAGGAAGATGGCCAAAGAACATCAAAGAACGTTGCAACATCAATTAGCTATGACTGAAGCTGCTAAGAGAGCGAGAACCAGAACTTCGTTTAACCTCGGCATACTAAAATGGGCACAGAGGGAGTGAAGAGAGTAAGAGACAAAACGCCGTGCTTCGGCAAAGTCCACTCAATACTCGGGTTTGTTGCAAGTTAACAGTGAATTCCCAGCACCGTATACAAAATATATGACACCGGCGACTGCCCCTGGCGTAATCTGCAAAAAATGTTAATGCAATAATCTTGTATTATTTGCATGTGAATAACAAACAGAAAGGTATTAAGCAGCCGAACCTGCAGAGTGAGACAAACTACGACGGTTCAACAAACCCTTCATCGGGTAGAAAACAACAAATACAAATCATCCACGGACCTCACGAATCTATTTTTATAACATCTCACACTGCCAATTTGAGATAAATACTTTTGAGATATCTACTTTTTACAAAATTATAAAATATAACGTCTTTCGTGCAGTCCCTGATCGTACTTCATGTATTAATATTGGGCGTTCGCCTTTCTTTAACACTTTCAATTAACTTTTACTTTTAACAGTCAATAAAATTTTATGGTGTTCCATCACACAAAAACATATTTATTTGTTTACTATGATCACATTTCTACAGTCACAAATGATATCATGATATAAATACTTATATTATAATCAAACTATTTCGTGGTCTGGATAACCACAGGACTTATATAACACTAGAATTAGTAAATCACAGACCACAATAAACACCTTTCTAGATGTCTAAATACTAATCCTGTCGTGGACAAGGTTTATGTCTCTGCTAGTTGTTGCTTATCTCTATCTGCTCTGTCTAATGTCTAGTCTACGTGTCTAAAGATCTATAATCTCTCTAATGTCTTTAATTATATCTTCTTTCTTTAATAATATTTTTCCTTACTGCTCTCTTTTCCTTATTTCTGTCCGTCTTTATCTCTAATCTCCTTCTCGTAATGGTGATCTCTAAAATTCCTTGGGTCTGACATTGAGTGTCTTTATATGTATTCTGGGCACTCCCTCTTTACCTGCCTATCCGCCCCCGTGTTCGCTTATAAGTATTTCCCCAAATATTTGTACCCTTTGTATATGTCCGCCCATAGTCTGGTAGTATATATTTTAAAATATTATGCCTAAGCGATCTGACGACCTTTACTATAACTTAAATTTTAAATTCGACCCATTATGGACACACCTGGGTGTCCGTTATTATTTTCAATATCGCTTTCCATGTTTACAGATAAGTATATGGGTGCAGTTGGACGCATTCCAGTCGACACTGCAAATGAAGGAATCCGTACCTGCCTCACTGAGTTGTATTGAGGGAGAGTAATGACACCGCACTGAAAGTGAACACAGCCAACTGTTCCCTGTCATACGATATCATAATTCATCGTAAACAATTGGAATATCGAAACATGATCAAAACGGATGAAACACGCAGCTCATGGTATGCGAAGAGCACCTAACCCAGTGGCTCCTGCAACAAGCCGGACTTAGAATATGAGGAAACTACAGCAAAGAACACTGTCATACATAGACATTATAGTTCCTGCCGTCTATCCACCATATTAACCAGAAGTTCACGTGCTTCTGAAAATGATGATCGCCATATTTTTAAAATGTATAGCGCTTGATGATGTTAAGACATCGTTTTTGACTCCAAATCCGAACATATAAAACACAGTTAGTCATCAGATTATCCCCGTTGCACATCAAACAACAGACCGTAAGGTTATCGTATGGCCGGTCTTGGGATATACGATCAGCCAATATGATGACGTAGCCCACACAACAATGGCAGCGCCCTTAGATTCCTGATTTCTCTAGGGAATGCAGCCTACAACGAACGAAACACGGTGCAAATCCCCTAAAAAAATATAAAACTGCGGCTGACTTGACAAAGCAGTTCACATTAATGAGTTGTACCATGTAAATAACTTGCGTCAAGCAATTCCAACAACAGTCATGAACAGCACTCAGTGTGACGACAAGCACACATTAGTTCTAGACGGTGGAAGGTCGCATTCACAACACTTGATTTGTCAAAATGGAATATTACCGTGCGCACTACTCCGCATCATCGGCGCAGATGTGTTAAGTAGAACGTCATTTTGACTTTAACGCAGAAAAGTGCAATGGTAAACCGAAATTAATCAGACCCCAAACGCACTTTCTGCAGCGATCGAGAGAACGTGAACTAATTCCACCATCTTGGAAAAGGAAGTCGAAATAAAGTATGTGCGATTGTCCATTCCAAAGGACAACCGCATGCTGCAGTGTCTTTGGGTAATGTTTTGTGTTGGTGTGCTCCAATGTAGAAGTATCCTTTTCTGAGTCTGAATAGCCTGCTCACGACTGCTAAACTTGATTAAGCTGTAATACTCTACATCATATTTCGTGTTTACAATACTTTCAAAATATGTTTTCCTGCATTTACTGAGTATTTCTTTGTGAATTTCAAGATGAATAAAAATCTTCTCCTCCTAATCAGCATCCTAAGTCTTGGTGTGTTTTCCATCATAACTCCTTATTGCGTCCATTTTGTGACCATGATCTTCATTCGAGTTCTTGCTGGTACATGTTTTGGTCTTGTTGAAGCAGGTAATAAATTCCCTGATAGACTTGTTATGCATGAACTAGAATCACTTATACGGAATGAGAAGAATGTGATATATCTCGGCTGCTACAAATATCTGTGGATGGAAATGTGGACGCAGAACTGTAAAAAAGAGACGGCCAAACACTAGTCAAGCCGCTGCTTCGTGAAACGAAATCTAATGGTAATCGTATCGTCAAGATTATGACCAAAAAATCGTAAATTCAAATTCAAAGTGAAAAGCCCGCTAATGTGTGGTTCAAGATCATGGAATCTTTCAACAAAACTGTTCTCCAACTAAAGGTCTTCCAAAATAGATTTCTTCGCAGAATAATGGCAGTTTAGGCTAACACTATCTCCTACAAAGATCTTCATAAGATAACCTGAACTGATGACATCACTACGGAGATCTTAAAGAAAAAATATCGTTGGATCATCATCTCAGAACTCTTCAGACATTTATACCAAGAGAAGCTTTTTGATGGACTTTAGATGGTAAGAGAACATGAAAAATACGAACAGGAACACGGGGTCGAATTGTTGATGTAGAAGGAATGAAAACCACTGCACATTTAGTGACCTTGAAAGACTGGCTGAAAAGGCAACAATTGAGATATTTAGGGATGGCTTTATTTCACACAGGCTATAAAGTGGATTAGTTAAGTATCAACTATATGACGTTTCATTAACATTTATTTGTGAGTGTAATGAGGAAATTGATACTCTCTTTAATCTATATAATACATTGCGAAATATTTTATTGCGGATATGGAACAAAGCTGACCAATCATCGGACAGCTGTCACCGTTGCTGTATAAAAAGGAAATACATCTAAGGGCAAAAACGATACTGAAGAATACAATATTTATTCCAACATTGTTCTAACAACGGCAGACCTCAACGCTAGACTCAAGAAGAAATTGGAGACGAAAGAAAAACATATTCGAAGTTAAAACGCATGACAGAACGGAGGATGCGAGATCAAAAGTGTAGAACTAAAAAAAAAAAAAAAATAGGGATAAACCCAGCTGTTGAAGACATTGGAGCGCGGGTTGCCGAATCGATAACTCGTTGTTTTTCAAACAGGAAGAACGAAAGTTCGACTCGATAACTCGTTGTTTTTCAAACAGGAAGAACGAAAGTTCGACTCGATAACTCGTTGTTTTTCAAACAGGAAGAACGAAAGTTCGAATCCTAGTAGGGTTAAAAGGTTTTTTGTTCTAACGGTGGTGAAGCGAAAACTCAGACCTGAACAGCTCGCGGTGACTGTGCTGGTCAAGCGTCCTTTATTCTCCGGCCCTACATACCCCAGTAATGGGAAAATGTCGTAAAGATAGTTGAATACATAAAGAAACAACAACAAAAACGATAAAGAAAGGGACTGGATGGTCAAGAGATAAGGTTGACTTCTGGAGAAGAATCTCGGGTTCGATTTCTATCACAGGCGGTGGGAATTTTTTTTAAAATCGAAACCGTGGTTTCCTCGTGTCTTTACTCTCACCTGGTCTCTCCTGAGTAGTGAAATCTAATGTCCACTTCTCTCGAATAATGCACACGCACACATACACACATACATACATACACACAAGCCACACACGCACACAAAACAGAGGATTCCGTGTCCGCAGCACAAAGCAAATGTGATAGAAGAGCAGACTTATACCATGTCGTCAAATCACTTGACGATAGCCAGCCTCGGTAGTCTAGTTGGGAAAATCATCGGACCAAGCTACCGACGTCCGGACAACCGGTGTTCGATTCTCGCTGGAAGCAGTGTGAGTTGTACTCGTGCTTGAGAGAAAAATACCCCTGCGGGCCCCCTTTCTCCTCCCCCCCCAACAACCGCTGGCAAGTGGGTTATGTCTTATGGCCTATGCTGAGACTGCTATGATGGAGACTGCAGTTGCCTTTCATTGTTTGGATCTTTCAATGAGATGAGATATTAATTCAGTTGATTTCACTGGCACGAGCGGTTGAGCAATTATGGATTTTAATTTATTTGCAGTGATACAGGGGCCTTCTATAACTATTTCTATAACCACCAAGGAGATCCACGTTTGCTCCCACCGCAAAGAGATTACACTGCTCCAATCTCTTCCCCGCTAATCTCTGGCCCTCACTAATCTGTGCCTAACTATTATTAGCTCAAACTTGTGATGGTGCAGCAGTAATGTCTTATAATGTTGGAGGATTGCTGGCTAAAATTAGAGTTTTATCTTGAAGCTGTGTACTTCCACTGTTACGCACATAAAGTGGCACTTAAAGTAATCGACATTTGTAAAAATAAAATAGAGAAACTTCAAAACTATTATTCAATGCGTTGTAATCAATGTATGTGCATTATTCAAAGTGTTCTAGTCATGACATTGTAGGCACTGTAACAAGATTTTTGCAAACAAAAAGCCTTTTGAAATAACTTCACTAAGTACTACAAGGTGGCCCTGCAGGTACCAGAATTGTAATTAACTAATTAAACACTATGATATTATTGTGGCAGCTTTAAAATTTGAATTTGATATAAATGAAACAATGACTCTATAGAAGCCATTGGAATTTTAAAATCAACATCTACATTTAGCTTTATTGTCATCATGTTTATTCATTCATGAAATTCTATTTTACACCTACGTATTGAGCAAATGTATGCAGGATGATAATATCACATTGGAACAGTCTGCAGAACAGAAAACAAACACTGTGTAGACATTGGTAAGGACGAGAAATGATGATGAATTTTATCAAATTTTGAAGAATATTTCAGAATTTTCACTAAAACACGGCATATGCTTGGGAAATCCTACTGTGTGTGAGAAAAGAAAACATCAAGAACGTGTAATGCTGTGATTTTTGTGTAATCTTTGATCTCTCAAGTGTTGTCCCAGAAAGTTTGAGTGATAAAGAATACTGGAAGGCAAAAGTCTAATTTGAAGTTATTGATGCCTTGACTGCCAGGTTAAAGCACAGATTCAGTGAAGAATATTTACAACTGGCGAGTGCTGTTGATGGACTTTTTTTCTTGTTTTTTTTTTAAAGAAGTACGCTGAGTATTTAAAACGGAATGAATCTATTCTGAATGCAGAAATGCCAATTGTCAAAAACTTCATTAGGAGCAAAGCAGGTGAAGCTTTATAATTCAGCTTTAACCACTTAAAAAAGACAGTAAAGATCAATACAGATTCAAAGTTTCATAAAATCGTAACCATATCAGTAAGTTCATCGGTTTGTGAAAGACGTTTTTTTGCGATGAGCAGAATTAAGACTGGCAGAGAGCATTAATGATGTAAGAGAAGCGTAATAATTTGGCACTGTTTCATATAATAAACAAAACAACTTTGCTTAAAAACACCATCACAAGTTTAAATGTGGTCCGGAGATTTGCAGAAAAGACTAGGCGGCTTCAACTGATATTCTGAGTGGGATTTTTTTTTCCGTGCTTTTGTAATGTAAAAAATGTTGCACATTTTTATGTTATGTTCATATTGTTATTAGAAATGAGAAAGTCAAATTCAATAAAAGGGACTAGGTAGATAGAAAAATGAGGCTTATGTTAACCTGACCCACATTAAAATACAGTGTATGCTTGATCAGGTTCCTCCTCCCCTCGATGGATTTTATTTACTTTAGTGACGTCAGACCCCTGTTATTGATACCGCCAGGATGTCGAGGTACCTAACATAAAGTATAGCAGTGCCCCACTCGCCAGAATTTGAAGGCTAGATCCGCCGATGCGTGTCAGAATAACAGAGTATGATACAGGTCAGCTCTTTACATGACCTCGCTCTAGGACACACTCAGATGCAATAATAGTATTGTTACTTGCGACAGTAAAGTCAAAATGCATTAACTATAATTATTTGAAGTATAAAGTATATATGCTAACAGCAGGTGGCAGACGCATATAATTATATATAAGTCGTTTTGTATTTTGCTCTGGAAGTGACATCATAAATTCATATTTTATTTTACTTAAAGTACCTTTATATCTACTGAATATCTAGTGTCGGATTTCCTCAAGAATAGGTAATAGGCAGGTTCTGCCAAATATTGTTTGTGTGTGAGTGTGTGTGTGTGTGCTTGCGACCGATTTTAAACATAAATAATCAGTTGAGTCTAACATATCGATATATATATATATATATATATATATATATATATATATATATTTATACCACACATAAAGATCGTTTCTTATAAATATATTCATAACCAATATTATATCTATCCATCTATTAACCTTTCGAGCCGTAACCGGCCCATATGGCGAAGACCAAGATACTCCTTCTCTTATTTGAATTTTTGTTCTAGCAGTTTTCAATTCTTTTAAAGATAATTTATCAAATCTCGCCATTTGTCTCTGTTCTGTGCAAGCAGCTCTATCTCATTGAGGGAGCCGAATCCTGCTGCTCTTGCCTCTCTCATCACTGTTCTTCTCAGTGTCTCTCTGGGTCTTCCTCTTTTACTCTTACCTGTTGTTTCCCATATGAGGGCTTGCTTTGCTATTCGGTTATTATCTCTTCTCATATATATATATATATATACCAAACATAAAGGTCTAATCTTATATATATATATATATGTATATAAGTTATGTAATAGTGTCAGTGTAAATATATGTCTGGTGAAAAAAAAATATATTTAATATATATTATATAATATTACATGTGATGAGAAGAGATAGTAACCGAATAGCAAAGCAAGCCCTCATATGGGAAGCAACAGGTAAGAGAAAAAGAGGAAGACCCAGAGAGACACTGAGAACATTGATGAGAGAGGCAAGAGCAGCATTATTCGGCTCCCTCAATGAGATAGAGCTGCTTGCACAGAGCAGAGACACATGGCGAGATTTGATAAAATATATTTTAAAGAATTGAAAACTGCTAGAACAAAAATTCAGATAAGAGAAGGAGTATCTTATATTTATATAAGATTAGACCTTTATGTTTGGTATATATATATATATATATACTTTTTAGAGTGATATGTTCTACATGTTGGAGAATAGGTGAGATAGAGAAATATGGGAGTATGAGGTTCTAGAGTAATAATAATATATAACAATTAGACAGCTGTAGGCAGGATTCGTCTTCACCACTAGAGAGATGGTAGTCAAATGACGGATGAAGGACCTACTATTCCCGTGGTTATGATCAGTTATTTTATCTGTTGTTTCTTTTATATTCTGTGGCAGGGGTTATTCCTAGCTTTTTTCTCTGTTCCTCATTTCTGATCTTTTTCTCTCAGGCTGTTTCCTGCATTCGTCTGACACATTTAATCTCAGTAGAGATTATTTTTCTTGTTGTTCTTGCATCCAGGGTCAGGGCAGGCATTGGCAGCATAACGTTTAGATGAACATTGTATTGTAGAGTATTTGTTTCGCCTCTTGACTTATTTCCTTATTGGACTATAGTGGTGATAGCTGTCCAATGATTTGATAAAATTTGTTGCATCTTGAGTCTATTTCTGCTGATTGATCCAAAACTGACTGATGGAAAAAGATGGGGGAATGAAGTTTCGTATTGTAGTTGAATCGGCGTAAGTATCCAGCAAAACGCGTGCGACAAAATCATTATTATCTGTTGATTATATATAATATTGAGTTTTTTTGTACAAGGTAGGATGTTTCCAGGACATATTTGCACGCAGTAAAGGTTTCATATAAGAAAAAATATGGAAGATCGATGTGTGCAAAGACATAGCAAAAAAAAAATTAATTTTCCGTTTATAAAATAGGATATATATATGTACACCATCATCATCATCATCGTGTGCCCTCTCCGCAACGAAGGTTGGCTACCATGGATCGCCATTCTACTCTGTTTCTTGCTTTGATGGTACATATATTGACTTGTCCATCTTTTGATGTTACTCGTCCATGTTAGTCTTGGTCTGCCTCTGCCTCTTTTGCCTTGTATTTTTCCTTCCAATATTACTTTCAGTAGGCTGTTGTGTCTTTTAACATGCCCCAAAAATTTAATTTGTCTTGTATAATATATGTACAGAAAATGTTAAATATAGTCAGAGATAGATGTTCTTGTCTAAAAAAATGTAAGTGTCATTATGGTTAATTATGTCCATGGGTATGTCGGTTAGTTCGATAAGTGATTTGTACGTGAGTCATCATCATCATAGAGTGCCGTTTCCGCATCGAAGGTTGGCTACCATAGAGCGTCATTCCACTCTGTCTCTTGCTTTGATGGTGCAGATTGTCATAGCTGCCGAGATCGAAAGTTGTGGAGAGACATGGTCACCTACGCCAGCACGCCCGGTACTTGATGATGATGATATTTTTCATGTCATTAAAATTACTTTT
Organism: Megaustenia siamemsis; assembly: GCA_032433765.1. NCBI lineage: Eukaryota > Metazoa > Mollusca > Gastropoda > Stylommatophora > Ariophantidae > Megaustenia > Megaustenia siamemsis. The sequence goes on along the minus strand of JAVIAB010000092.1, from coordinate 112,075,508 downwards.
TGCCATACCTATTCTTTTGTTTATTTCAGTTGTACATTTTCCATCACTGATGTATCCAAGCAGTTGTAGCTCTGAACTGTCTCCAGATGTATTCCTTCAACTTTGATATTTAATTGTAGGTGTTGAGAATTTTCTTTGTTTATGATCATAGTTTTAGTCTCTTTGATGTTCATACTTAGTCCATATTTTTTGCTCATTATGTTTATCACATTAAGTAATTGTTGTACATATTTAGGATTTTCTGCAAGTAGTACAGTATCATCAGCATATCTTAGGTTATTTATTAACTTTCCATTAATGTTCAGACCTGGCATCTGTCAGATGTTTTTAAAGATTTGCTCAGTGTATAAGATTGAACAAGCTTGATGATAGGATGCATCCCTGTCTTACTCCTCTTTTTATATCAATGGGTGTAGAGTTCTCCTTGTTATACTTTAGTATTGCTGTTTGCTCCCAGTACAAATTACATATCAGTTGTACGTCAATGTCGTCTAGATTTATTTCTTTTAGGTTGATTTAAGTTGATTATGGTGCATTCTATCAAATGTTTTGGTGTAATCTATGAAGCAGGCATATATTGGTTTGTGTAATTTTCAATCAATGTCCTCATGCTGAATATGGCTTCATTGTCCCACTGTTTTTCCTGAATCCAAATTGCTGCTCATCTAATTCAGTATTGATTTTATTCCGAATCCTTCCCTGTATAACTTTTAGTAAAATTTTGGTTACCTGGCTAATTAGGCTTATTTTTCTAAAATCACTGCTTTCAATTGCATCATTCTTTGTAGGCAATGCAATGAAAGTTGATGTTTTTAGTACATTCGATATGTATCCTGTATGGTATATGTCATTGCATATGTATGTGATCAGTTCAACGCCAAATCTTCTATCATCACTCTCTGTATATTGTCAGGTCCTGCTGCCTTTCCCTTTTTCATTGTTTTTATAGCTTTTTCTACTTCAGATTTCAGGATTTTATAGCTGGATGATAAATGGTTTTTTGTCCCTTTCATCATGACATAATTCTGTTATATATTCCTGCCATCTATCGAATATATCTTTGTTGTCTGTTAGCATTCTTCCCTCTTTGTTTGCAATACATCCGCTTCCTGCTACTTTTTTGTCTTTATTAGTCATTCTTTTTATTTATGTGTGCATCCCTCTTAAATTTTGTTTACTTTCCACAGTTTCGACCTCTAGACATCTTTGTTTTTAGCCAGTTTTCTTTTGCCTTTTTGCACATTTTGCATATTTCATTATCAATTTCCATGTATCTGGCAGTGATCTTCGCTTGTCTTCTTTCTTCCATTTTTTTTCTAAGATGTTGTCAGAAATCCATTTTTTTTTTTACTTTCCTTTTTGGGTATGGTGTCAAAGGATTCTTGTATGCTGTTTTTTATGCATTGCCATTAGGTTGTGACTTTTTATTCAGGATTTTCTCTTTTGTACTGTTTAATCCCTTCTTTTAACAGCTTCTGATATGTGTTCTTTACTTGTACTGTATAAGTTTATTTTATATATTTCTGATTTAAAGCTGTTTTATTTTTTGCTGTTGCTGAATTAGTCTTGTGTTTGTTTCTCTTTAATTTTATTTTCATTTTAATCACTACAGTATTGTGATCTGAATTAATATCTGCTCCTGGATAGGTTTTGGCTTTTTTGACGCTGTTCCGGAATCTGTCTTTTATGCTTATGTAATCTATTTGACCACCTATGTATTAAACAACAATTCACATAAAACTACACATAAAACTGATAGTCATAAACTGAAAGATGAAGCCATAAAGGAAAAGTTTAACATAGAGCTAAGTAATTGTTATATAGCACTCGGTGAAATAAGTTAGCTCCGTGGTTAGTGAACTGGACTACAAAGGACAAGGGGTAGGGTTCGATCCCAATCGACGGCTTTCGGGTTCACCCAGCCTTAAATGGGTACCGGATTTTTTTCTTGGAGAGTAAAGCAGCACGGGCGTAATACCGACCACATTACCTCAAAAATCATGTGCTGAAGGTCTGTAAAATATATGGTCACTAACACCATATTTCCCTATACGCCACTTGGCGTGACGGGGGTACTTTACTTTTACTTTTACTCGGTGAAATAGACTTAGATATCAATGAAATGTGGGACTCACAGAGAAAAATACTAATGACAGCAGCAGAAGCAAGTGCCGGACTGAAGAAAATGGAAAAAAACGAGCTTGGATTTCAGACACCACTTGGAAACCATGCAGGAAAACATCAAAGAAAGAAGAGAAGCGAAGAGATCCATGACTAATGTAAAGACAGATCTTGGAAAGGTTTTGGCAAAAGCAACATACAAAGAATTAGACAACAAAGTGAAAAGTTCAGCAAGAAAAGATACAAGAGCTTATATAGACAATTTGGCAGAGTAAGCAGAGACAGCTTACAGGAGACAGCAGAACTCTTTATACTATACAAAAGATGCTGACAAACACCTATATATCCAGTGGAACACCAATTCTAGACAAATCTGGATTAATGCTAACAACAAGCGCAGACATAAAAGCCCGTTGGGCGGACCACTTCAAAGAAATTCTTAACCGTCCACTACCCCACAGTCCATTTCAGTGAATATATTATGTGCCACACATTAGACTAGAGGGAAAGATAAATGAGGTAGAATAAGGGCAACCTGGGAGAAGATAGTGAAAACAGAGATGAACAGTGTGTATCAGACTTGTTGCACTGTGAAAACAATAACCAAACAGACTGACTGGGGGAACTTTGTTGCTGTCCTACAAGATGCCACAAGGTGAACTAGCAACTAAGTGATTATCAGATTGTGGCCAAGGTGGAAAAAGAGGAAGAAAAAAAGATTTCAGAATAAGTATCAGGGGAAATGGAAAAGTATTTGGGTTTCAACTTGCATGTTGTTCATAAGAAAAATAGTTTAATTTCTTTGACTGCTTACATTTATGCTTTCATATCTATAAACTTGTACTTTTTTGTTTTAATAATAAAATAAATGCCTTAGCTCATCATAACACAAAAGCCTAGATAGAGGACTTCCGATTTCAAGATGGCGCGGTCATGTTTGCGTCAACGTTCACTGTTACGTATTTTGTGCCGGAAAGATTGTTAATTCTATCTTTCCAATGCAGATCAGTGTATAGATAAAAAGTTCCACTGTTGGGAACTTCCCCGGTGAAGCGGAGTACATGCATGTGATCTGAAATCCTCTACAGTGTGCGTTATAGTGTGTTCTGTGTTGATTGCAGTTCAATATACGTCATCGTTGGAATACAGGTCAATATGACGGTTAGGCATCAGGAACTTTTAATTGCTGTGTCTGAAAATTGTTCCTTGTTGCAGTTTCCGCATATTCCAAGTCCGGCTTGCTGCAGGAGCTACTGAGTTAAGTGCTCTGTGCACACCGTGAGCTGTGTGTATCATCCGTATTGACCATGTTTCGATATTCCAATGGTTTACGATAAATGCTGATATCGTATGACAGGGAACAGTTGGCTGTGTTCACTTTCTGTACAGTTTCGCCTTATGTCTTTTGGCGTGTGCTGAGACTGCTATGATGGGGACTACAGCTACCTTTTTTTTGTTTTGGAGATGAGTTAGTAATTCGGATGATTCCACTGGCACGGACGGTTGAGCAATTATGGATTTTAATTCGTTTGCAGTGATACCGGGGCCTTCCATAACCAAATAACTAGATACCCCACAGTTTAATAGATTTTGAAGCTGAAACACTAGCAGCAGAATTGGATGTAAATTTAGATGATTTCTCCTTGAACGAAATAGAAACCACCTTAAAGCATATGACAAATAACAAGGCTGCTGGAGAGGATAAGTTAACAGCTGAGATCCTCAAGGCAATTGATAGCCATAATTTAATACATCTCAAGAAAATGTTCAACATCATTTGGAAAGCAGAGAAGACGCCTCATAAATGGAAAAAAAGGAATCATTCTTAAGATTCCAAAAAAGGGCAATCTTAGAGATTGTAACAACTGGAGAGGCGTGACACTTTTGTCAGTTGTCTCAAGGTTATTCTGCAAAATCATCCTAAATAGTATAAAGAATTCAATAGATACAGTAATGCGTGTAGAACAGGGTTTGTTTAGAAAAGGGAGAAGCTGCATTGACCATATTTTCACTCTACGACTTATATTGGAGGAACACATTGAAAAGCAAAAACCTTTTGTACTTAACTTCATCAACTTCAAAAAAGCATTTGATAGTATTCATAGAGATTCTTTGTGGAAAATTCTGAAGCAATATGGCTTACCATCAAAAATCATAAATATTATCAAAGACATGTATGATGGTTACACATGTGCAGTTCGAACAGAGGAAGGACTGAGCGAATGTTCCCCAATAGAAACTGGGGTTAAACAAGGATGTATTTTATCGCCTTTGTTATTTGGAATTGTTAAGGACTTCATAATGAAGAAATGCTGCACTGGTAATAAAGGCATCGAATGGATACAAGGAGACCATTTGGAGGACCTCGACTTTGCTGATGACATAGTTCTCATCAGCAGTCAGATAAAAACGAAGCAGGAAAACACAAATGAACTATCATCAATAGCCAGCAAAACTGGTCTTGAGATCAATCATGAAAAGACTAAAGTCATGAAAAGTTTAATTCCAACGGACCACAAAATATACATGGAAAACAAACCAGTAGAAGAGATCGATCACTTTATCTATCTTGGAAGTCACATTGATCGAGATGGGGATACAAGTAAAGAAATTAAAATCGGAATAGCTAAAGCAGCAATGTCTTTCAGAAGCCTTGAAAAGTTGTGGAAATCAAAACCCATCAACACAAACACAAAATTTAGACTATTCAAATCAAATGTACTATCAAATCTTACGTATGCGTGTGAAAGCTGGAAAGCAACAAGAGATATAGAAACAAAGTTGAACGCATTGGAAAATAAAAGTCTAAGGAAAATACTTGGTATAGCGTGGAACGAATTTAAAACAAACGAGGAAATTAGAGAAATCGCCAATCAACCACAAATATCTTCAGTAATAAAGAAAAGACGATGGTCATATGTTGGACATGTGATGAGAAGAGATAATAACCGAATAGCAAAGCAAGTCCTCATATGGGAAACAACAGGTAAGAGAAAAAGAGGAAGACCCAGAGAGACACTGAGAAGAACAGTGATGAGAGAGGCAAGAGCAGCAGGATTCGGCTCCCTCAATGAGATAGAGCTGCTTGCACAGAACAGAGACAAATGGCGAGTTTTGATAAAATATCTTTAAAAGAAATGAAAACTGCTAGAACAAAAATTCAGATAAGAGAAGGAGTATCTTGGTCTACGCCCTATGGGCCGGCTACGGCTCGAAAGGTCAATAGATAGATAGTTAGAATCTATTTGATTCCTCTTCCTATCTCCAGGGCTTTTCTATGTGTATAATTTCCTTTTCTCTTGCTCAAAGAAGGTATTACATATTATCAGCCTGTTTTCTTCACAAAATTGAATTAATCTTTCTCCTCTGTTATTTATTTTTCCTACACCATGATTTCCTATAATGGTCTTATATCTACATTTTCCTACTTTAGCGTTCATGTCACCCATTACAATCAAGATATCTGAAGATTTCACTTGCTTCATAACTGTATTTAGATCTTCATAGTATGCTTCTATTTGTTCATCCGTATAGTCTTGAGTACGTCTTTATTATTGCAATGTCAAATGGTTTTGCCTTCATTTTAATAGTATAATCCTATCATTTTATGTCCAGTAGATATTTATATATTTTGTAGTTCTCGTTTTATTAGTATGCCTACCCCTCTTTGATGTTCTGTTGTATTACCTGAATATATAAATGTATATTTATCGTCTTGTATGTATCCACTTTCTTTCCATCTTGTTTCTGATATGCCTAAAATATATATGTTTAATCGCTCTGCTTCTACCATAAGATTTTCCTTCTTGGTATAAGGTCCTAACATTCCATGTAGTTATTTTTAGTTCGTTCCTAAAACATTAGTATGTGAGTAGTAGTATACAATTGTTGAATCATTACTGATACAATTTTAGTAAAGGGATGTATTTTCGGGAGTCGAGATGGTGTTAGCTAGTAAAATGGTATGTCTGCAGTTATAACAGAATTGGTATTTTGTTTGTAATAGCTGTGTATAGTGGAATATAAGATTTGTGGTGTAATTATAAAACCTAACCTCCTCTCGACTTTCAAGGTACAGCCAATGCTCAAAGGCTATCCTCATCCAATGTCAACTCGTGAAAAGTGGGAAAAAAACAAACACACTAATCTAGGGCAATATCGCCACAATACTTCCATACTATTGGTCCACGTTTGATGTATTATCTCATGGGAGCTATAGTAATCCCCACCACCTATGGTCACATGTTTTCTTCATAATACAGTCATTCTTGCGTTTCGGTCAGGTGACTCATGACTCTGACCGTGTATTTTTTTTTTTTTTGGCATAATAATTCGGCGACGAACAAAAGAAGAACACCGATGAGAGGAAGGAAACGTGTGAGAGAGAATAAAGTAACAGAGAAGTGAAGATGAGAAAGGGACAGTGAGAGATAGAGAGGGAGAAATGAATCAGAAAGAGAAGTATCAAAGGAGAGAAACTTGAGTGGTAGCATAACACGTAAAAGATTAAAAGAAAGCAAGTGAAAAGAAAACTGAAAAGAAAACAAACATAAGACTAATTCGCAACAAATATCACTTTAAAAAAAAACGCTTTAAACCAGGAAGATGTTAAAGATACTTATACAATAGAGGTAAAGAAGAAATATTAACAGCTGCTTGAAGAAGGGAATAGAGCAGTACAGAAAAGGCAATCCAGATTTTTTTAAAAATTACAACAAAATGGCAATGCGTAAAGAAACAAATTATACAAAAAACCGGCGACATCTTACACACAAAGGAAAAAAGAACAGAAAACAACAAAAGAATGGATGACTGACGCTAACTTAGCAATAAAATGGAGGATGGATAATCAAATATAACAATTTTAATGCCATGAAAAATATGCTAACATAAAGGGAAATAACAACAGGACTAAAATCCAGGAATAGCAAACTGTGACATATTTTCAACATTTCTGTACGGTGCAGAAAGAATGATATTAATGAAGAAAATAGAAAATGTAAGCCTTTCAGATTTGGATTAATAGAGAAATGGAAAGAATTGGATGCGGAAAGAAAGGAAACCAAATGATTTTGAAGTTTTATCTATTGTCCTTTCGAGCCGAAGACGGCACATAGGGCAGAACCACAATCTCAAAAATAGAATACTTGCGTGCCAAAATGGCACATATTGCAGAGATCCTAAAATTTATGGTTCTGTTTCTATAACAACACTTTTTACAATGACAGCTTGTCAAGCCATCGATCAACCTCCTTAGTCGCCTCTTACGACATGCTTGGAAGGACACAGTGTCACTATTCTTTACTCATAATGAGGCCCCGGTAACACACGGGATTTCTCTATCTACTGGCCATAGATTGGAATATGAAAATAACTCAAAACAACAGAAATGGAATCCAGTGGTCACTGACCAAACAACTTGATGATTTAGACTTTGCTGATGACATAGCTCTCCTATCACACAGCCGCCAACAGATGCAGGATAAAATGAGCATACTTGATGAGAGATCACAGCAGCTAGGACTGAAGATTAATAGAGATAAGACCAACATTATGAGAATTAATACAGTTGGCAATAACCAAATAAATTTAGGAGAAATACCTCTACTAGACGTACAATCTTACATATCATCATCATTAAGTACCGGGCCTACTGGCTTAGGGGTGATCATGTCTCTCCACAACTTTGAAGTTTTAAGACAACAAAAAATGAAAAGAGAACTACTAAACACAATTCAAACAAGTCAAATGCAATTTTTATGGTATGTTAAAAACACAGCAGCCTACTAAAAGTAATCTTAGAAGGGAACATACACTGTAAAAAAGGCAGACTAAGACAAAATGGACGAGTTACATCAAAACATGGACAGGTCACTATTCCACTTACAGAAGTTATTTAATAACATTTGGGATAAAGAAAAATGTTGCATAAAAGTAGAAGAAAGTTAAATTTAAAGATTTCAATAACTGGAGAGGAATGTCGTTTTGGAATTGAATACCGATTAATTTTCGGACATCCACAACAAGGCAATACTAATAACAGCAGCTGAATTTTAAAGTCGATCTAGCTTTGTTAAATGTTCAAGTAGTTGATATTTAGCTCATTTAGTTCCATCGCAACGTTGCGCTACCACTGCCAGTCCTGTACCCTAAATGCAAGAACAATAAGAAAAAAAACTCTACGGAGATTAAATGTTTTAAACGGATGACAGTAAACAGCCCGAGAGACAAGATCAGAAATGAAGAACTGAGAAAAAAGCTACGAATAGCTTCGCCATAGAATATATAAAGAAACACCTGATAAAATGACTTGGGCATGTGACAAGGCAGAGTGATCAAAACGCAACACAGCGAGCCCTCAATACACGTTGCGAGAACACCAGACCCAAAGATCGACCACGAAAAAGATGAATTGACGGAATATTAGAATCACTAGGAAATATAACAACAGCAGAGGCGAACAGAAGAAAACAAAAGTCCGCAAATTATATCTCCCCCTCGACGCTGAAAGGCAAATGAGGAAGGAAAAAAAGAAGAAAGCAGAAGGTCACAAGATCCTACCTGGCCTATTGTCTTGTTAACATTCTAAATTCTGGACACTTTTCCTGGTCCGCCATCTTGCAAGGCAGAATGTCAAAGTTGAACACATTAGAGTAATGCGTCAGAACTTGTGCATTTCACATAAGGTGGGGCTGGTAGTCTCCAGGCGCCGGTCTCGAGACAGAGATGTTCTGAGTTCAAATCACGGCTGCTCTAGTTGGAATTTGTATTTATGATTTCTCTCTGCGGCAACCACCTCTGGTCTCAGAGGCGAGGCCTGGCTTGAAAATGTCAATGACTCAAGGACGGAAAAAATATGAGTACCTCTGAAGACGGAGTTATCTGGTTGTGCTTTGAGGGACCCCTGTGTACACGGTTGTCAGGTAAAAATGAATTAACAGGCACAATTCAGTTTCTAGTATTTATAAACTTAAGTAGAGGTGAAAGGTGGTGATTAAAAAAAAAAACAATAAAATTCCTGTGAGGTATATGTGTGTGCATTGCACGTGTAGTGAAAGTTTTGTTTAGCAAAACATGTAGAGTTTCATCATAGGATAATACTTCAGTACGGTAACAAGTGTCTGAGTTGTACACAAGTGTTTGAATGTTCTCAGAAGTCAAACAACGGCAACATTAGTGTCGAGGGTTCTTCCAAATCCAGGTTAGGAACAGTTACTAACAGCGACATTACATAAGTGGAAAGTGTTATAGTTATACAGGAAAAAATCTGCGTCACAGGAAAGGTGATAGCGTCACTATTGAACAGTATTGTTAGGTCAGTTCATCACGTCATTCATTACGCTCATTAATTTGCGAAAGGTGAGTAACGTGAATGAGTACCTACCAGGCGGTGCATAAATCGCTGAGCATCTGCCCAAAAGAATTCTTTACCTGTTTCATCTACGCGCTTGTCGGACGTGGGACATAAGATATGTCGAATTGTGGCGCGGGGGGCAGTAGTCTGAACAGTGATATTGTAATTAATTAGACAATAAATATCCTGTACACAACAAATGTTTCTTTCCCGTTGGACACAGTTTGTATAATGTATCTGGTTCATGCACTTCTTTTTCTCATTATTTCTTCACAACAATACTTCTGTCTTATCTTGTTTGTGTATAATTTTGTTTGTGTATAATTTTGTTTGTGTATAATTTTGTTTGTGTATAATTTTGTTTGTGTATAATTATGTTTGTGTATAATTTTGTTTGTGTATAATTTTGTTTGTGTATAATTTTGTTAACATGGCAGAACCAGATGCTTCATTTCTTGGTCTCATCTACCATTACTCTTAATTCCAAACCTTTTCTTACGTTTTCGTTTCTAACTCTTATGTTCAGTATTTTTATGTACAGGCATCCATAATGCAAAGATTTCTGTTCCTTTTTTTTCCTCCTCTCTCTAGCTATACTGCTATTGGTCGTTTCAAATCTAAATGTTCACGATTAACATGAAATATCTCCTCTTTCCCTGCACTTACAAACTTGATTTTTTGCATCTGGCCTTGTTTTTCCAAGGTCCCACCGATTTCACAAAATTTAATGATGTAGGAAGTATGCTTCATCATGAAGCAGCACTTTCCTTTGATCTCAGTGAATTTACGGATCTTTTTGCTCCTGGAGAAAATAAATTACCGTACATTAAATGAAATCAGCTTCTCGACATAGGCGTCTCTACACAACTTGAAAGTTGGAGGCGTTGGAGACTGTTTACTTTCTATTGTTTACTTTCTTTAAAATACTATGAGAATGTCAATGTTATAGCCTTTACAGACGGTCTAAAACAAATCAGCGTATAAACAGTTCCATTAATGAAAACTATTTAAACAATATACAACAAAGAATACATTTAAAAAAATTAATTATCCGTTGCGAGCGATAACGAGCATGACATATCAAGCAAAGTTATTGTTTATGGGTACGCATGTGACTAAAGAGTCCGATGTAAGCACGGGATCCTCTTCACTGTAAAGAGCTACATTGTTCGTTTTATGTCTTTCCATGTGACTTTCATTATTTTACGTAAACAAGACATATGAAAGTGATTTAGTTTCTTTGCATGCCTGCAGTACACATATCAAGAATCTTTACATTTTCAAAACGTTATCAACTTTAGCTAAAGATTGATCATGCGGACATATAAAAACGGCCATTATTATTTCATTTATTCTGAATCAGAGGAGTCTAACATATTGATTACTAATCTGGGCTGAACGAACGATAGTCCATCTTTTTTCCAATAGTCATTTTCTTCTTTTAAGACATGATCTTCACATTTGCACCAAAAATCTTTGTCAATCTGTGATAGAGCAGCATATGTCAGTCCTTTTATATCGCATAGTTTAAAACTTGTATTCTCAGCTGCCACCTGCCCTTTAATTTTTGCCCAAACGAGTTCAATGGGGTTTAATTGTGGATGATAAGGGGGCAGTCTCAAGCACGTATGACCATGCTGTTGAATGATTTTGTCTATTTGGAATACTTTGGTCTTTTGCGATTTCTTAACAAGTGACAGTAATTCAGGTTTCAAAAATCCCTCGTTAAATGGAATTCCTTCCTTTCTTAGCCAAATCTTTATAACATCTTTTGTACTGGTAGATGTAGGAATTTTGTCTTCTTCTGCCACAGCGTTGTGGTACGACGCGTTGTCCATTACCAGACAGGATGGTCTGTCTAGAATTGGAAGAAGAGTATTTTCAATCCACTCTCTAAATATATGGCCATTCATCTCGGAGTGATAGTCCCTGTTGTCAGTATAATTAGAGGTGAATATAAGTTCTGCATTTTTCACCAACCCTTCTTTTCGGCTGCCTGCATGTGCCATTATAATACGCTGTCCTTTTCCAGTGGGTACACATCTTTTAATACTTCCATCTGATAACTGCCATTCCTTTGCACTTGTGTGGTGAGAATTTATCCAAGATTCATCTAGAAATACAATATCATAACCTTGGTTACGCATTTCCCGTACTTCACGTAAATATTTACTCCTCATAGAAACTAAGTGCGGCTTCTCGCAGATGACATTTCTACCACTATCGTACTTTCTAAACGTAAAACCGATGCTTCTAACAGTTCTCCATAATGTTGTTTTCGACACAACAATGTCATTTTCTGCTCTCAGTCGAATTTTCAGTTTTCTTAAAGTCACAGTTTCTTTGGAATCGAACATTTTACAAATTGCTCTTCTAATCACTTCCTTGTCAAAACTATCTACTACTTTCTTTCTTCCTAGCGTCCTAGTCTTGATTGAACTGGACACTCCGTTAGCTTTAAGCACTTGTTTGAAAAAGCGTTTGCTTATACCCAATGCGTGAATAGTTCTCTTTTCTGGCTTTGAGATGCTTCGATACAGTTTTCCACGCTTAGCTTCTATGCAAAAATATTTATACACCTTTATTGCCACTGATTGCAATGTAAGGAACTTTACTTTTATACCCATTGACTAACAGATCACAAATTTAACGAAATTACCCAATAATTAGGATACGCCGTTGCACATAAATCACAACAAAACGACAGGAAATGGGATGCACCGGATATAAAATTATAACTATGACGCGTTTTATGTGTTTTTTAGTGCTTAAAACAGGGAAATTGGCGCGCATTACGTTCAAGATGACAAGTCCGTGGGTGCTCACTCATATGAAGCGGTAATTCCTCCAAATATATGGTTTGACCAAAATGCCTTAAATTTGTATTCTTCAAATAAAGAATATTTAAAACTATACGTTTGTTGGTGAGGAAATGAATGTACTTCTTGGGACCAAAAAATCACAAGACCATATGCAAAATTTCAGCATTATCAATCAATTGGTTGCAGAGATATGGAATTTTAAACACCTTCAAAATATTTTGAAACGACCTATACCCATAATTTCTCCAGGATTAGCGCTATTTGTCTGATTACTTTATTTGCCTTTTAGCACCCGTTCATTATTTATTTATCTGTCATCTTTCCAATATTAGTAACTATACTCTCCAAGCACATTCTCAATTATCTCGAGGTAGGAGTCATTGCGAATTGAGTGTAGAGATGCCGAGTTGCACGAATTCCCTTTAAAAATTTGCGATTTTCATTACATTTTATACCTTATTTTTTTTTCCTTTTTTTTCTTTTCGTAAACCGATTTCTTATCTTTTTCTCGCATTCACAAAATTATTAGAAAAAAATGTGAAAGCCGTAGAAAATTAAATGTGTCAAACCAATCATTTTTGCTCTGGCCAATAAACACGTCTATATTTTCAATGTAGTATGCTGATGCACGTGGTTAAGCTACCTGGCCAATACAGCGTAACCTAATACGTAGGGGTCTCGTCAATTTGATTTGTGGTGCGTTGAGAATTAATTCGAAGATTTTAATCTGTATAGTTTGTTGTAGAAAATTGTTCAAAATGATACACCAAACTAGCCCTGGTATGGAAAAAAATGAAATTGTGTTTTAGGTAGGTGGCTCTTGGACCTTCTGGTAGTTGACCTATTGTAAAATGTGTAACAAAGACGTTAGTAGTAGTTGTAGTAGTAGTAGTAGCAGTAGTAGTAGTAGTAGTAGTAGTAGTAGTAATAGTAGCAGAACCAGTAAATTACACATCCCCATGTAGTGCTAGTGTCATAACATCATGTACCGTAAATGGTTTACAAGAATCGTGAAAATCTTGATTTTTCTTGTACCTAACACAAACTAGCTGAGCATGAGTCTACAATCTTGAGTAAACTGCAATAAAATCAGGCGAGAAAAAGTGACCGCCGTCTTTCAGAATGACACTTGAGTATTGGGCAGAAACGCTCGCTCAACAGGTGACAATTTCTGCTGATCAGATTGTCTCCTTTTCCAATCTTTGTATAAAGTGTTTACTGTCACATGTTTGAATTATTAAAGAAAACTCATTAATCGTATTCTGTGGTAGTAAATCGCTGACCTTAATGTTGGTTACGTCAGACATAATATTCTCGGTGCTAGTGTATTAAAAGAGGAGGTGTTAGCTATTTTGGAAGATTCGAAAGATTAATTCAAAGAGATCGCTGAGAACTTAGGATTCATTCGAAAATGATATTCGAGAAACTTGGGTTGACTTGAGATTTGAAATTTAGAGTACACTCATAATGAATTGATCCTGATTAATTAAAGGACAATCCAGAAAGATTCGTTGAAGTGAACATGTTTAGCTGTATGTATTTATTTAGGGTCTCTAAAAAAATATCAGTATTTAATATGGGAGATGAAGGCTAGTAATATACTAATTTTATATCAGAGGTTATTGATTTAGGTTATGCACAGAAGTCATAATACGTATGTGTGTGCAGATTTATGTTAAATAAGAGAAAGTATGTGTGTATAATTGTAAAACCTGGCAGTGTTATATAGCCTTAGTATAGCGAAATTATGCCAGTGATGTACTTTTGACAGATGTTTAGATGACCATCGCAAACATCATTTGTGATGAATAAACTTTCATTTGCTATCAAAATACGTTTCCAGATGGGCTATAAAGTGTAATTAAAGAACTGTATGAACAACCCTCTGTGCGAGATCTATAGCTCGTTTCAAATCACGTGCCCAACTTCAAAACGCTATTACTCAGTAACCGTTTGTTAAAAACTGTTGAAATTTTCATAATGTTGTTAGAATGCAAAAGACCCTTTAAATGTATATTTAACAAATATCTTGCAGCTGCAGTTTTCTTAAAGCGGCGAATTTCTTTGATGTTTGTCAAAATTGTAAATTGTGAACCCCTAAATAATAGAAATTACCGTAGTTGCTGGTCTATGATTAATTTTCACTAGGTAAAGGCGTGGCCGTAATGGGGAAATAACTGAATAAGACAAAACACCAGGAGAATTATTGTCTTCTCAGTTCGAGGACGGACGATAATATCAAGGTATACCTGTATATCCAATTTTCATAGTTTTGTGGTCCTGAAAAGGACCGTTTGTTGAACTAATTTAAGGTAATATAGGGGTCAACATTGTGGGGGCTATATACTTTCATTCTGAATCAGACGAGTCTAAAAGATTAATAACTGTTTGGGGTTGAACATTCCACAAACCATCATTTTTCCAATATTCCTCTTCCTGTTTTAAGACGTGGTCTTCACATTTAGCCCAATAATCTTTGTCTATATTTAATAAAGCGAGATTAGCAAGAGTCTTTACATCGCATATTTTGAATGTTGTATTTTCATCTGCCACTTGTCCTTTTAATTTTGCCCAGATTAGTTCTATTGGATTTAAATGAGCATGGTAAGGTGGCAGCCTCAAACTTATATGATCGTGCTCTTGGATAATCTTATCTATTTGAAAAATCGTTGTCCTTTGTTTTTGCTTTACTACAGATAGTAATTCAGGTTTTAAGTACATGTTATTAAATTGTATGTGCTCCTTTGTGAGCCATATCTTAATAGCATCTTTTGTACTGGATGACGTCGGGACTTTATCTTCAAGTGCAACAATGTTGTGGTACGCCGCATTGTCCATTATTAGGCAAGATGGTCGATCTAGTGATGGGAGAACAGAATTTTCAATCCAATGTCTAAATATGTGACCATTCATCTCAGAGTGATAATCCCGATTGTCTATGGATTTTGAAAGAAAAATGAGCTCTGCATTCTGTATTAGTCCATGTTGTCGACTACCTGCATGAGCAATTATCAAGCGCTGTCCTTTGCTGCTAGGTATTAATCTCTTAATCTTTCCATCTGATGACTGTCATTCCCTTTGGTTAGTGTGGTGAGCATTGATCCATGTTTCATCCAGGTACACAATATCATAACCTTGCTTGCGCACCTCTTTTACTTCACGTAAGTACTTGCTTCTCATGACTACTATATGTGGCTTCTCACAGATGATGTTTCGTCCATTGGAATACTTTCTGAATATAAAGCCTGCAGCTCTCACATTCCTCAATAATGTAGACTTTGATATTTCAATACTGTTGTTCTTTTTCAGCGATACTTTTAATTTTCTTATTGTAACAGTTTCATTCATACCCAACATTTTGCGAATTTCACTTCTAATAAGTTCACTGTCGAAATTATCCAACATTTTTGCTCTTCCTTGTGATTTTGTATATTTTGAACATTGACAGTCACGTGCTTGAATCCAGCGATTAAATGACCGTTTAGATAAATCCAAAATGTGTCTTGTCCTATTCTCATGGTTTTCTAAAGAATGAAATAATCTTCCTCGTTTAGCCTCTTTGCAAAAATAGTCATACATTTTTATTGCGATGTTTTGTAAACTGCAGAATTTCATTTTAAGACTCATGATAAATGTTATCGTTCCACGACTGCACCTCTGAATGAACGGAAATTGAACACACAATTTCTCGTGTTTTTTACAAGTGTCTAATTGTGTCAAAAAACCACGGTGAAAGCGTGCAAACACGTCAATTTTACCGTGTATGGATTTTTACTCGCTATTTTTAACTTAAAATACTGTAAACATTAAGTTTACTTGACTACATCAATGGGTCGTTATAAATTTATAAAAATCAAATAAGCAACAATAATAACCAAATGTTTTTTTAATGATATTAATTCCCTGTTGGGTTCTAATCATTATAACTTTACATGCAAATTTTGAACTTACAACAAGCGGTTAAAAAGCTATCGATTTTAAAAGTTGGGCACGAGTTATGAAACAAGCTATAGACGGTGTATGGAGTCGTCATATTTAGTGACGTTTTGAGTCATCAGATCTAGACGACGTCTTGTGTCATCGTATGTAGTGTTGACCACAAGGGAATTGCAATTTCTAAGTTTTGAATTACATAAGTTGTGCGGGTACTGGCACACTCGTTTCAGCAACTTTCAATAACATATACCCAAGTATGTAAACAAGATTTGAGCAATTATTGCTTCTCTGTGGTAATATTTGACACCTCAGTAGACGGTGATGAAATTATGTCAGGAATGTTGCGGGAAAAATTCCAAAAAGATTATTTTACACTTGTGATTTTTTGCGCAGAGTTCTCGAACCTTCTAAAAATGACATGGGTTGTTACTCTTATAAAATGGTGGAGGAAGTTCGAGATAATGAAAGAGATGGTGCGTTTGGAACAACGTTGGGGACAACGATCATGGGCGGGGTAGAGATACTGGAGGTATTGGTTACAGACTTATTGAATGACGCAGATGCAATTAAATAGAGTCAGTGATAGTGAAATGAAATAAATAGAAAAAAAAATGAGCAGTCGAAAACTGTACAGCGTGTGTGCAGCTGGTGTGCTGATGTGCAAATAACTATGTAAATTCTTCATCGCGAGCTATACGGGCTTGGGTATCATTGCGTCTACTTGAAGAATAGCAATACACATTTTCGGAGGCCTCTGTATTGGGGAAAACCGCCCGACCGGACTACAGACGTTTGGACAACTCGTGTTCGAACCCCGCTGGGAAGCAGTTTGAATCGTACTCGTGGCTGGAAAAATATACCCCCACGGTCTAACCAGCCGCTGGCAGAATTGGGTACCAAGGTATATTACTCTGGGAAGGTGAGAAATGCCGCCTCGCATCGTGAGTTTCGATGCTTGAAGCGCCACTATCCTGAAGTTTTCGAACACTTCGAGATAGGCGGCAGAGCACATGTGGATGAAAACTCGTGTTCTAAGACGCCAATTCAATTATCGTACTTTACCTTTGCCGTTACCTTTATTTTACCATGAATATTAATGATAAGGCAATGAGCTTCACTTTGATTAAAAATATATGTTTTTAAATTATACTTATTTGTGCGGTCGTGTATTTTATGTCTATATCTACGTTTATTGAAGAATTCCAAATGTTCTACTATTTACATCTGTCTTATATTTATAATAAAATTTGTACACAAAAGTTTTATATAAATATTTTTATTAACTAGTCAAGAAGTTTTATCGTGACTTTTCATGATCATGTAGCTAATGTTATTTGCATTTTTTTTTAAAATAATAATGTTGTGTTTAATATCATATAGATAACTATTTTTTCTAGAATGATGGACGGAAACAAAGATGCAGTCAAAAACTCAAAGGATGAAGAAATAACTGAAGAGAAAATAATGTTGCCACCCAAAAATATATCTGAAACAAACACTAATATCTTGAAGCGTTGTCTACGTGATCCAGTTAAAAAACGAAAAGCTTTTCGTTCGTTATGGTTAGCGTTGCTCTTCCTCAGCGTGGTAAGTTCTTAAACGCATACACTCATTATCATCAAGTACCATGCTTGCAGGCGTAGGTGATCATGTCTCTCCACAAACTTCGACTCGACTGTTATTTATCACTTCTGTTGTTGACTCTCTGCCAAGCCATTCTCTTAAGCTGTCTGGTATCTTTTCTCTTTGCTTCCGTCTCTCTATCTCTTCGTCTCTCAGTTTTCCAGTTTTGTCACAATATATTCCAGCTGTTCCTTTCTCATTACATAGCCAAAAAAAAATGATGGTTGTTTCTTTAAATATTTGAAATTAGTTTTCTATTTGCTTACAATATAACATATAATTATATATATATATATATATATATATATATATATATATACTCACACACACACACAATCATACAATAAAATAAATAGAAAACCTAGTCATTATCTTCTTTTATTTGCAAAGCAGTTCGATAATTGCTTTGCAGTCCACTGATTATGTGTTTGCAAATTGTTTTCTGTGCAAGAGA
Source organism: Megaustenia siamemsis (assembly GCA_032433765.1). Lineage (NCBI taxonomy): Eukaryota > Metazoa > Mollusca > Gastropoda > Stylommatophora > Ariophantidae > Megaustenia > Megaustenia siamemsis. The sequence continues at coordinate 112,057,198 of JAVIAB010000092.1, read as the reverse complement.
ATTATTTTCTGTGAGTATAAGATATTATCAGAACAATGATGTCATTTAAAGCTAAGTTAATGGCATTCTCTTATGTCCACGATTTCTTGAACATTTCCTCTTGCAAATTTCCATTCATTATAAACTTTTAGTTCTTGTGTTTCCAAGACCATATGGCTATGGCAAAAATGTGGAACCTCTCATAATGGGAAAATATGAATAGATGACTGTAGAATGTTATTGCAGAAATGAGGCATGATGATAGTATTTGAAAGTAAAAGCTGTGTAATGGAAGCGGTGTTGATTGATATAATTACAGCAGAATTTATTTCCCTTGACTTAGAGTGGAGACTGAATGGTTAGTACGTTAGGAATGTTGCAAATGAAGATTTTGAGTACATATTTAGACATTGAAGAGAGTAAATGACGCTATTGTAGGATAATTTTTAACACGAGGAGACGTTATTGACTTCAACCTTATATTTCTTGAGATTTGAGACAAACATTCATACTCAGTCTTTAGAGAACATGAAAAGGTAAAAGGGTAAGGTCTGACTGAACACTGAATGGGTTAGTTAGTTTGAATTAATTTCTTTGTTTATTTTACAATAATGTCTATCATGTTTATCTTTGTACATGTTATTTTCTTGTATATCTGACTTGTCAAAACGTCGCCTTTTGTCTCACATAGCTACTAATTTACCTGCTAGGATGCAATGCTATTTTACATAGTCTGAGAGGACTAATATGTTGAAGGTTGGAGAGAAAGGCAGCAAGAAGTAGAATAATGACTTAGATGGGTGGAGATTACGCTGGAGGATTGAGACATCTACCTCGTAGTTTGTTTCACATGAGGTGGATGCCAGTTACATGGCAACTTTCATTCCTCTTGTGCTCATGGTGTATCCTGTAGGTTCATTCTTGTGCGTACACATTCTAAATAAACGAATTAATTTTTTCATATATGATCATCAATAACATGTAACACATTTTCAAACACGATCATCAATAACGTGTAACGGACTTAAAATTAAATATCTGGAATTAATATTCCCTGACGATGACAAAAATCGTAAAAGAAATAGATAATGTATGCAATAGTGGAAGTAGCAGATATAGTCATAGTTGTCATAGTTGACTATGGATTTTGCAGCGTCCCAAGGAAATATTTTTTTCTTTTCTTTCGCCGTGTATTCTCTTTTTCTATGAATCTGTATGTTTCTTCTTTGAGTTGGAACTTTAAAGTGTGTTTCCAAAGATTGTGGTCAGCAGCGATTTCTTCCCAGGCTGAAGGTTTTTTTTATTCAATGTCATGTTTACACGAGTCTATAAATCGGAGTTTTGGTCGCTCCCTAATTCTTATTCTCATATGCAATAAGGCAAACCAAACAGTGGGATAACTGTCCCCTATACATTGACACAAAGCACTACCTATATATGGCCCTTTTCGTCATGTGAGATGATCTAGTGGAGGCTATTGTGTATTTTTATTTAGGATTTGTTTTTGTCGAACAGCTTCTCTAGTGGCTAATTCTCTACCAATGTTCAACAAACACACACGACCACACAATGAACAAATCAGACCCACTGATCCACAGGGTTTTCTATCATTTTTCATTAGTCTTTTCTCTTATAAATTTTGCCTTAGCACAGTCTCAAATGATGTTGATGCTATTCATTATACATCCTCTCCATGATTTGCGATCACTTGTCAGATGTTCCCAGTCATTTTCACAGATGGAGAAGTCATTCATCGATGATTTACAGATATCTCTATATCGTAGTTTAGGTCTGCCGATTTAACTACCTATCACCACTCAGAAACATCTTATACAGTGCATATTCGGTTCCACATTGTGCTATCAATGCCAAACAATGTCGAAAGAAAACTTGTCACTGTAAAGGTCAAATTTCTTAGAAAAAAGCGCTTGGAGTATCAGAAAGGACATTATCATTAATGGTAAGAGAAATAGTAGGCATTGGACCAAACCTAAACAACATACAGAAAAAAAACAAATAAAACGGTTTGCTCATGTAGAAAGAATGCCGTGTGATTCCCTACTATTACAACATATTAAAAGAGGAGAAGGGAGAAGAGCAAGAGGCAGACCCAGAGCAAGATGGACAAACAGCATCAATGACGCTGCAATCAATTAGCAATTACTGCAGCTGCTAAAACAACGAGAACCAGAACTTCGTATAACCTCGTCACACTAAAATGATCACAAGAGATCCAGAGAGACAGAGACAAAACGCCGTGCTACGGCAAAGTCCACTCAATACTCTGGTTTATTGCAAGTTAACAGTGAGTTCTCAGCACCGTATACAAAATATATGACACCGGCTTCTGCCACTGGCGTAATCTCCAACAAATGTTAATGTAATAATTGTGAATTTTTTTATGTAAAATAAAAACAGAATGGTATTAAGCAACCTAGCCTGCAGAGAAACTAGACAAACAACGACGGTTCAGCAAAAAACCCTTCATCGGGTAAGAAACAACAAATACAAATCAGACACGAGTAGTATACAAGGGTCCAACGGTAGTATTTGACCCGTAAATTAACAAAGATATATAGTAGGTGCGCGGCGCACCTTATGTACCGTAGGTGCAGGGGGAGTTAACCATGACCGATCGTGTCCGGATATGACCTCTAGTCTTGGTGACCCTGGAAGTGACCTGTTTATGTCTGGTGTGTGCTGACTTTGGAGTTCTTGATGTAGAAGTGACCTGTTTATGTCTGGTGTATGCTGACTTTGGAATTCTTGATATACTTTGAGCGATAATGATAGGTTATCTCAAGTGGGTGAGCGGGGCTTATCTCAAGTGGGTGAGCGGGGTGTATGTCGGCGTGACCTCGGCGCTCCGTATTTTACAAATTCCGAATTATTTTAAAAAAACAGTCTCCATCGGATTTCGAACACGGGTCTACGGCGTGCCAGGCCAGACACTTACCACTATGCTACAGGCGATCACAGAATTAGAGGCTGAATGAGACAGGTGACTCGTGACGCTTTTGTTAGTGCTCGACAGCTATCTAGTAGTAGAGAAAGATTGATCCGCATTTAGGCGCTAAATTAACAAAGATATATAAGGCGGCGCGCGGCGCGCATAACGCTTGCGGCGCAGGGGGGAGTTAACCGTGACATTTCGTGTCGGGATGCCTGGTGACCTCTCGTTGACCTCTCAACCTCTCGGCGCCATGGTCGGGGTGAGCTCTCGCAGTGGGGGACCTGTTATGATCAAAGACCCTATTTCTCTGTGAAATTTCTCACTTGGGTAACTTAAGCTGGTCTAGCCGTCTAACAGAGAGACAGTAAATTAATGTACTTTTGATATTCTATTACTGTTGTGTTTTTTGTAGTGGTTGTAGTAATAGTAGTAGTTAAAGTCGTTATTGAAGTTGTACAACTAGTGTGACTTGTATTTTGTAGAGTTATAACAGACAAGTGGGGGCTATGCCTTTTTTTCATGTATAGTAGAGAGACGGTAGAGTCTTATAGTTATTTTTATGCATGACAACTTTAATGTATCTATAAAATTCATTTTGAAATTAACGGAAACATACAACTTACTCAGGGCTTGGCCAACTAACAGCAACGGTCTTGCTAATATATTTAACCCGTGGAAGCATCAGCATCATGAGACTTATTAATGTCCAAATTGACCGCTTGTTCATAACACGGATACGACAGCGATGATGACTTTAACGGGTACACAATCAAAGATCCCGTGGGTTTTGTTTTAGTCGATGACAACTTTTGAAATAGTAGCTGACAACTTTTGTATTAGCAGATGACAGCTTTCAATGACTGTTTACATGCTATGTCATTGTAGCAGTCATGTATGTCATGTCCATGTAGTAGACACGTATGTCATGTCATTGTAACAGTCATGTCAATGTAACAGTCATTTCGTTGTAATAGTCATCTCGTTGTAACAGTCACGTGTGGCATGTCGTTTTATCAGAGACGTATGGTATGTCGTTGTAACAGTCATTTCGTTGTAATAGTCATCTCGTTGTAACAGTCACGTATGTCATGTCGTTTTATCAGACACGTATGGTATGTCGTTGTAACAGACATGTCGTTGTATCAGTCATGTCGATGTAGTAGACACATATGTCATGTCATTGTAACAGTCATGTCAATGTAACAGTCATGTCAATGTAACAGTCATTTCGTTGTAATAGGCATCTCGTTGTAACAGTCACGTGTCATGTCGTTTTATCAGAGACGTATGGTATGTCGTTGTAACAGACATGTCGTTGTATCAGTCATGTCGATGTAGTAGACACGTATGTCATGTCATTGTAACAGTCATGTCAATGTAACAGTCATGTCAATGTAACAGTCATTTCGTTGCAATAGACATCTCGTTGTAACAGTCACGTATGTCATGTCGTTCTATCAGACAGTATGGTATGTCGTTGTAACAGACATGTCGTTGTATCAGTCATGTCGATATAGAAGACACGTATGTCATGTCATTGTAACAGTCATGTCAATGTAACAGTCATTTCGTTGTAATAGTCATCTAGTTGTAACAGTCACAGATGTCATGTCGTTTTATCAGACACGTATGGTATGTCGTTGTAACAGACATGTCGTTGTATCAGTCATGTCGATGTAGTAGACACGTATGTCATGTCATTGTAACAGGCATAACAATGTAACAGTCATGTCAATGTAACTGTTATTTCGTTGTAATAGTCATTTCGTTGTAATAGTCATCTCGTTGTAACAGGCACGTATGTCATGTCGTTTTATCAGACACGTATGGTATGTCGTTGTAACAGACATGTCGTTGTATCAGTCATGTCGATGTAGTAGACACGTATGTCATGTCATTGTAACAGTCATGTCAATGTTACAGTCATGTCAATGTAACAGTCATTTCGTTGTAATAGTCATCTCGTTGTAACAGGCACGTATGTCATGTCGTTTTATCAGACACGTATGGTATGTCGTTGTAACAGACATGTCGTTGTATCTGTCATGTCGATGTAGTAGACACGTATGTCATGTCATTGTAACAGTCATGTCAATGTTACAGTCATTTCGTTGTAATAGTCATCTCGTTGTAACAGTCACGTATGTCATGTCGTTTTATCAGACACGTATGGTATGTCGTTGTAACAGACATGTCGTTGTATCAGTCATGTCGATGTAGTAGACACGTATGTCATGTCATTGTAACAGTCATGTCAATGTAACAGTCATGTCAATGTAGCAGTCATTTCGTTGTAATAGTAATCTCGTTGTAACAGGCACGTATGTCATGTCGTTTTATCAGAGACGTATGGTATGTCGTTGTAACAGACATGTCGTTGTATCAGGTATGTCGATGTAGTAGACACGTATGTCATGTCAATGTAACAGTCATGTCAATGTCACAGTCATTTCGTTGTAATAGTCATCTCGTTGTAACAGACACGTATGTCATGTCGTTTTATCAGACACGTATGGTATGTCGTTGTAACAGACATGTCGTTGTATCAGGTATGTCGATGTAGTAGACACGTATGTCATGTCATTGTAACAGTCATTTCGTTGTAATAGTCATCTCGTTGTAACAGGCACGTATGTCATGTCGTTTTATCAGAGACGTATGGTATGTCGTTGTAACAGACACGTCGTTGTATCAGTCATGTCGATGTAGTAGACACGTATGTCATGTCATTGTAACAGTCATGTCAATGTAACAGTCATGTCAATGTAACAGTCATTTCGTTGTAATAGTCATCTCGTTGTAACAGGCACGTATGTCATGTCGTTTTATCAGACACGTATGGTATGTCGTTGTAACAGACATGTCGTTGTATCAGTCATGTCGATGTAGTAGACACGTATGTCATGTCATTGTAACAGTCATGTTAATGTAACAGTCATTTCGTTGTAATAGTCATCTCGTTGTAACAGACACGTATGTCATGTCGTTTTATCAGACACGTATGGTATGTCGTTGTAAAAGACATGTCGTTGTATCAGTCATGTCGATGTAGTAGACACGTATGTCATGTCATTGTAACAGTCATGTCAATGTAACAGTCATGTCAATGTAACAGTCATTTCTTTGTAATAGTCATCTCGTTGTAACAGTCACGTATGTCATGTCGTTTTATCAGGCACGTATGGTATGTCGTTGTAACAGACATGTCGTTGTATCAGTCATGTCGATGTAGTAGACACGTATGGCATGTCATTGTAACAGGCATGTCAATGTAACAGTCATGTCAATGTAACAGTCATTTCGTTGTAATAGTCATCTCGTTGTAACAGTCACGTATGTCATGTCGTTTTATCAGAGACGTATGGTATGTCGTTGTAACAGACATGTCGTTGTATCAGTCATGTCGATGTAGTAGACACGTATGTCATGTCATTGTAACAGTCATGTCAATGTAACAGTCATTTCGTTGTAATAGTCATCTCGTTGTAACAGTCACGTATGTCATGTCGTTTTATCAGAAACGTATGGTATGTCGTTGTAACAGACATGTCGTTGTATCAGTCAGGTCGATGTATTAGACACGTATGTCATGTCGTTGTAACAGACACGTATGGTATGTCGTTGTAACAGACATGTCGTTGTATCAGGCATGTCGATGTAGTAGACACGTATGTCATGTCTTTGTAACAGTCATGTCAATGTAACAGTCATGACAATGTAACAGTCATTTCGTTGTAATAGTCATCTCATTGTAACAGTCACGTATATCATATCGTTTTATCAGACACGTATGGTATGTCGTTGTAACAGACATGTCGTTGTATCAGTCATGACGATGTAGTAGACACGTATGTCATGTCATTGTAACTGTCATGTCAATGTAACAGTCATGTCAATGTAACAGTCATTTCGTTGTAATAGTCACCTCGTTGTAACAGGCACGTATGTCATGTCGTTTTATCAGAGACGTATGGTATGTCGTTGTAACAGACATGTCGTTGTATCAGTCATGTCGATGTAGTAGACACGTATGTCATGTCATTGTAACAGTCATGTCAATGTAACAGTCATTTCGTTGTAATAGGCATCTCGTTGTAACAGACACGTATGTCATGTCGTTTTATCAGACACGTATAGTATGTCGTTGTAACAGACATGTCGTTGTATCAGTCATGTCGATGTAGTAGACACATATGTCATGTCATTGTAACAGTCATGTCAATGTAACAGTCATGTCAATGTAACAGTCATTTCGTTGTAATAGGCATCTCGTTGTAACAGTCACGTGTCATGTCGTTTTATCAGAGACGTATGGTATGTCGTTGTAACAGACATGTCGTTGTATCAGTCATGTCGATGTAGTAGACACGTATGTCATGTCATTGTAACAGTCATGTCAATGTAACAGTCATGTCAATGTAACAGTCATTTCGTTGCAATAGACATCTCGTTGTAACAGTCACGTATGTCATGTCGTTCTATCAGACAGTATGGTATGTCGTTGTAACAGACATGTCGTTGTATCAGTCATGTCGATATAGAAGACACGTATGTCATGTCATTGTAACAGTCATGTCAATGTAACAGTCATTTCGTTGTAATAGTCATCTAGTTGTAACAGTCACAGATGTCATGTCGTTTTATCAGACACGTATGGTATGTCGTTGTAACAGACATGTCGTTGTATCAGTCATGTCGATGTAGTAGACACGTATGTCATGTCATTGTAACAGGCATAACAATGTAACAGTCATGTCAATGTAACTGTCATTTCGTTGTAATAGTCATTTCGTTGTAATAGTCATCTCGTTGTAACAGGCACGTATGTCATGTCGTTTTATCAGACACGTATGGTATGTCGTTGTAACAGACATGTCGTTGTATCTGTCATGTCGATGTAGTAGACACGTATGTCATGTCATTGTAACAGTCATGTCAATGTTACAGTCATGTCAATGTAACAGTCATTTCGTTGTAATAGTCATCTCGTTGTAACAGTCACGTATGTCATGTCGTTTTATCAGACACGTATGGTATGTCGTTGTAACAGACATGTCGTTGTATCAGTCATGTCGATGTAGTAGACACGTATGTCATGTCATTGTAACAGTCATGTCAATGTAACAGTCATGTCAATGTAGCAGTCATTTCGTTGTAATAGTAATCTCGTTGTAACAGGCACGTATGTCATGTCGTTTTATCAGAGACGTATGGTATGTCGTTGTAACAGACATGTCGTTGTATCAGGTATGTCGATGTAGTAGACACGTATGTCATGTCAATGTAACAGTCATGTCAATGTCACAGTCATTTCGTTGTAATAGTCATCTCGTTGTAACAGACACGTATGTCATGTCGTTTTATCAGACACGTATGGTATGTCGTTGTAACAGACATGTCGTTGTATCAGGTATGTCGATGTAGTAGACACGTATGTCATGTCATTGTAACAGTCATTTCGTTGTAATAGTCATCTCGTTGTAACAGGCACGTATGTCATGTCGTTTTATCAGAGACGTATGGTATGTCGTTGTAACAGACATGTCGTTGAATCAGTCATGTCGATGTAGTAGACACGTATGTCATGTCATTGTAACAGTCATGTCAATGTAACAGTCATTTCGTTGTAATAGTCATCTCGTTGTAACAGGCACGTATGTCATGTCGTTTTATCAGACACGTATGGTATGTCGTTGTAACAGACATGTCGTTGTATCAGTCATGTCGATGTAGTAGACACGTATGTCATGTCATTGTAACAGTCATGTTAATGTAACAGTCATTTCGTTGTAATAGTCATCTCGTTGTAACAGACACGTATGTCATGTCGTTTTATCAGACACGTATGGTATGTCGTTGTAAAAGACATGTCGTTGTATCAGTCATGTCGATGTAGTAGACACGTATGTCATGTCTTTGTAACAGTCATGTCAATGTAACAGTCATGACAATGTAACAGTCATTTCGTTGTAATAGTCATCTCATTGTAACAGTCACGTATATCATATCGTTTTATCAGACACGTATGGTATGTCGTTGTAACAGACATGTCGTTGTATCAGTCATGTCGATGTAGTAGACACGTATGTCATGTCATTGTAACTGTCATGTCAATGTAACAGTCATGTCAATGTAACAGTCATTTCGTTGTAATAGTCACCTCGTTGTAACAGGCACGTATGTCATGTCGTTTTATCAGAGACGTATGGTATGTCGTTGTAACAGACATGTCGTTGTATCAGTCATGTCGATGTAGTAGACACGTATGTCATGTCATTGTAACAGTCATGTCAATGTAACAGTCATTTCGTTGTAATAGGCATCTCGTTGCAACAGACACGTATGTCATGTCGTTTTATCAGACACGTATAGTATGTCGTTGTAACAGACATGTCGTTGTATCAGTCATGTCGATGTAGTAGACACGTATGTCATGTCATTGTAACAGTCATGTCAATGTAACAGTCATGTCAATGTAACAGTCATTTCGTTGTAATAGTCATCTCGTTGTAACAGTCACGTATGTCATGTCGTTTTATCAGACACGTATGGTATGTCGTTGTAACAGACATGTCGTTGTATCAGTCATGTCGATGTAGTAGACACGTATGGCATGTCAATGTAACAGTCATGTCAATGTAACAGTCATTTCGTTGTAATAGTCATCTCGTTGTAACAGGCACGTATGTCATGTCGTTTTATCAGAGACGTATGGTATGTCGTTGTAACAGACATGTCGTTGTATCAGTCATGTCGATGTAGTAGACACGTATGTCATGTCATTGTAACAGTCATGTCAATGTAACAGTCATTTCGTTGTAATAGTCATCTCGTTGTAACAGTCACGTATGTCTTGTCGTTTTATCAGACACGTATGGTATGTCGTTGTAACAGACATGTCGTTGTATCAGTCATGTCGATGTAGTAGACACGTATGTCATGTCATTGTAACAGTCATGTCAATGTAACAGTCATGTCAATGTAACAGTCATTTCGTTGTAATAGTCATCTTGTTGTAACAGTCACGTATGTCATGTCGTTTTGTCAGACACGTATGGTATGTCGTTGTAACAGACATGTCGTTGTATCAGTCATGTCGATGTAGTAGACACGTATGGCATGTCATTGTAACAGGCATATCAATGTAACAGTCATGTCAATGTAACAGTCATTACGTTGTAATAGTCATCCCGTTGTAACTGTCACGTATGTCATGTCGTTTTAACAGAGACGTATGGTATGTCGTTGTAACAGACAAGTCGTTGTATCAGTCATGTCGATGTAGTAGACACGTATGTCATGTCATTGTAACAGTCATGCCAATGTAACAGTCATGTCAATGTAACAGTCATTTCGTTGTAATAGTCATCTCGTTGTAACAGTCACGTATGTCATGTTGTTTTATCAGAGACGTATAGTATGTCGTTGTAACAGGCATGTCGTTGTATCAGTCATGTCGATGTAGTAGACACGTATGTCATGTCAATGTAACAGTCATGTCAATGTAACAGTCATTTCGTTGTAATAGTCATCTTGTTGTAACAGGCACGTATGTCATGTCGTTTTATCAGAGACGTATGGTATGTCGTTGTAACAGACATGTCGTTGTATCAGTCATGTCGATGTAGTAGACACGTATGTCATGTCATTGTAACAGTCATGTCAATGTAACAGTCATTTCGTTGTAATAGTCATCTCGATGTAACAGACACGTATGTCATGTCATTGTAACAGTCATGTCAATTTAACAGTAATTTCATTGTAATAGTCATCTCGTTGTAACAGTCACGTATGTCATGTCGTTGTAACAGACACGTATGGTATGTCTTTGTAACAGACATGTCGTTGTATCAGGCATGTCGATGTAGTAGACACGTATGTCATGTCATCGTAACAGTCATGTCAATGTAACAGTCATGACAATGTAACAGTCATTTCATTGTAATAGTCATCTCGTTGTAACAGTCACGTATGTCATATCGTTTTATCAGAGACGTATGGTATGTCGTTGTATCAGGCATGTCGATGTAGTAGTCACGTATGTCATGTCATTGTAACAGTCATGTCAATGTAACAGTCATTTCGTTGTAATAGTCATCTCGTTGTAACAGACACGTATGTCATGTCGTTGTAACAGACACGTATGGTATGTCGTTGTAACAGACATGTCGTTGTATCAGTCATGTTGATGTAGTAGACACGTATGTCATGTCATTGTAACAGTCATGTCAATGTAACAGTCATGTCAATGTAACAGTCATTTCGTTGTAAAAGTCATCTCATTGTAACAGTCACGTATGTCATGTCGTTTTATCAGACACGTATGGTATGTCGTTGTAACAGACATGTCGTTGTATCAGTCATGTCGATGTAGTAGACACGTATGTCATGTCATTGTAACAGTCATGTCAATGTAACAGTCATGTCAATGTAACAGTCATTTCGTTGTAATAGTCATCTCGCTGTAACAGTCACGTATGTCATGTCGTTTTATCAGACACGTATGGTATGTCGTTGTAACAGACATGTCGTTGTATCAGGCATGTCGATGTAGTAGACACGTATGTCATGTCATTGTAACAGTCATGTCAATGTAACAGTCATTTCGGTGTAATAGTCATCTCGTTGTAACAGACACGTATGTCATTATCTAGTTGTAACAGACACGTATGTCATGTCGTTTATCAGAGACGTATGGTATGTCGTTGTAAAGACATGTCGTTGTATCAGTCATATCGATGTAGTAGACACGTATGTCATGTCATTGTAACAGTCATGTCAATGTAACAGTCATGTCAATGTAACACGTAGCAGTTCTGTTGTTAACTGTTTTCCATGTCATGTCGTTGTAGTAGTCATAGGTGTCACACCGTCGTATGTATGTTGTCCAGTGTGACATGATAGTTGTATGTAGGTTGTCTAATGTGTCGTGATGGCTGTATGAAGATCACGACACACTAGACAATCTACATACAGCCATCACGACACACTAGATGACTGTTACAATGACATGACATACGTGTCTACTACATCGACATGCCTGATACGACATGTCTGTTACAACGACATACCATACGTGTCTGTTACAACGACATGACATACGTGTCTACTACATCGACCTGACTGATACAACGACATGTCTGTTGCAACGACATACCATACGTTTCTGATAAAACGACATGACATACGTGACTGTTACAACGAGATGACTATTACAATGAAATTACTGTTACATTGACATGACTGTTACAATGACATGACATACGTGTATGTTACATTGAGATGACTATTACAACGAAATGACTGTTACATTGACATGGCTGTTACAATGACATGACATACGTGTCTACTACATCGACATTACTGATACAACGACATGTCTGTTACAACGACATACCATACGGCTGCTGATAAAACGACATGACATACGTGACTGTTACAACGAGATGACTATTACAACGAAATGACTGTTACATTGACATGACTGTTACATTGACATGCCTGTTACAATGACATGACATACGTTTCTACTACATCGACCTACCTGATACAACGACATGTCTGTTACAACGACATACCATACGTGTCTGATAAACGACATGACATACGTGTCTGTTACAACGAGATGACTATTAAACGAAATGACTGTTACATTGACATGACTGTTACAATGACATGACATACGTGTCTACTACATCGACATGACTGATACAACGACATGTCTGTTACAACGACATACCATACGTGTCTGATAAAACGACATGACATACGTGACTGTTACAACGAGATGACTATTACAACGAGATTACTATTACAACGAAATGACTGTTACATTGACATGACTGTTACAATGACATGACATACGTGTCTACTACATCGACATGACTGATACAACGACATGTCTGTTACAACGACATACCATACGTGTCTGATAAAACGACATGACATACGTGACTGTTACAACGAGATTACTATTACAACGAAATGACTGTTACATTGACATGACTGTTACATTGAAGTGACTGTTACAATGAAATGCCATACGTGTCTACTACATCGATATGACTGATACAACGACATGTCTGTTACAACGACATACCATACGTCTCTGATAAAACTACATGACATACCTGACTGTTACAACGAGATGACTATTACAACGAAATGACTGTTACATTGACATGACTGTTACATTGACATGACTGTTACAATGACATGACATACGTGTCTACTACATCGACATGACTGATACAACGACATGTCTGTTACAACGATATACCATACGTGTCTGATAAAACGACATGACATCTGTGACTGTTACAACGAGATTACTATTACAACGAAATGACTGTTACATTGACATGACTGTTACAATGACATGACATATGTGTCTACTACATCGACATGCCTGATACAACGACATGTCTGTTAGAACGACATACCATACGTGTCTGATAGAACGACATGACATACGTGACTGTTACAACGAGATGACTATTACAACGAAATGACTGTTACATTGACATGACTGTTACATTGACATGACTGTTACAATGACATGACATACGTGTCTACTACATCGACATGACTGATACAGCAACATGTCGGTTACAACGACATACCATACGTCTCTGATAAAACGACATGACATACGTGACTGTTACAACGAGATGCCTATTACAACGAAATGACTGTTACATTGACATGACTGTTACATTGACATGACTGTTACAATGACATGACATATGTGTCTACTACATCGACATGACTGATACAACGACATGTCTGTTACAACGACATACCATACGTGTCTGATAAAACGACATGACATACGTGACTGTTACAACGAGATGACTATTACAACGAAATGACTGTTACATTGACATGACTGTTACAATGACATGACATACGTGTCTACTACATCGACATGACATACATGACTGCTACAATGACATAGCATGTAAACAGTCATTGAAAGCTGTCATCTGCTAATACAAAAGTTGTCAGCTACTATTTCAAAAGTTGTTATCGACTAAAACAAGACCCACGGGATCTTTGATTGTGTACCCGTTAAAGTCATCATCGCTGTCGTATCCGTGTTATGAACAAGCGGTCAATTTGGACATTAATAAGTCTCATGATGCTGATGTTTCCACGGGTTAAATATATTAGCAAGACCGTTGCTGTTATTTGGCCAAGCCCTGAGTAAGTTGTATGTTTCCATTAATTTCAAAATGAATTTTATAGATACATTAAAGTTGTCATGCATAAAAATAACTATAAGACTCTACCGTCTCTCTACTATACATGAAAAAAAAGGCATAGCCCCCACTTGTCTGTTATAACTCTACAAAATACAAGTCACACTAGTTGTACAACTTCAATAACGACTTTAACTACTACTATTACTACAACCACTACAAAAAACTCAACAGTAATAGAATATCAAAAGTACATTAATTTACTGTCTCTCTGTTAGACGGCTAGACCAGCTTAAGTTACCGCAGTGAGAAATTTCACAGAGAAATAGGGTCTTTGATCATAACAGGTCCCCCACTGCGAGAGCTCACCCCGACCATGGCGCCGAGAGGTTGAGAGGTCAACGAGAGGTCACCAGGCATCCCGACACGAAATGTCACGGTTAACTCCCCCCTGCGCCGCAAGCGTTATGCGCGCCGCGCGCCGCCTTATATATCTTTGTTAATTTAGCGCCTAAATGCGGATCAATCTTTCTCTACTACTAGATAGCTGTCGAGCACTAACAAAAGCGTCACGAGTCACCTGTCTCATTCAGCCTCTAATTCTGTGATCGCCTGTAGCATAGTGGTAAGTGTCTGGCCTGGCACGCCGTAGACCCGTGTTCGAAATCCGATGGAGACTGTTTTTTAAAAATAATTCGGATATTGTAAAATACGCAGCGCCGAGGTCACGCCGACATACACCCCGCTCACCCCGATGTACTTCAGACTTGAGATAAGCCCCGCTCACCCACTTGAGATAACCTATCATTATCGCTCAAGTATATCAAGAATTCCAAAGTCAGCATACACCAGACATAAACAGGTCACTTCCGGGGTCACCGAGACTAGAGGTCATATCCGGACACGATCGGTCATGGTTAATTCCTCCTGCACCTACGGTACATTAGGTGCGCCGCGCACCTACTATATATCTTTGTTAATTTACGGGTCAAATACTATACAGTTGGACCCTTGTATACTACTGACACGAACCTCATAAATCTATCATCTCACATTACCAATTTAAGATACGTACTTTTCTTTTGTGCTTTTGTTTATGTACTATCATTTGCTGTTTTGTACACGATTAAGGGTTATTTTTCGAAACGTCAGTGTTTGTCTCTGTACAGCATTAGCCCCATTACACCATGCTATGCTTATTCTAAATATTTCTACAGCTCTACTCGCAACTTCGCATATTTTATATATAATATATGTTTTACATTTTTTTACCTATCCCCGAATAATTTACAATTGAGCTACAGTAGCCTTATTTTAACATGAGCGTTTTATGATTAAGTGAATGAGAATGTGGGTGCAGCATGACACATTCCAACCGACACTGCTAATAAATGAATCCGCCGTACCTGACTCACTGAGTTGTGTTGAGGAAAAGTAATGATACCTTGGAAGAATACCGCCCTCTCTCATCTCAAATGCTGTCTTCTATTACTGTAAAATATTATAAACATCCCCTTAGGTTAGAATATGTCATGGACCATTGCTATTTAAAAGAAAAAACGAGGTTTTTCGTCTGAGTTTTTATATCACCGGCTATAGAAAAGTCATTTGTCCCTGCCGTGTTCGGACTCTCGATCTCCTGGTTTGTCGCCCGACAGGTTATCCATTCGACCACCCGCACTCCCGATAATTTACGTGTGTGTGTAAAAATAACGTAAAGATTTCCTTTACACAGTTCTAGGTTTATGGGCCCAGAAGATTGACAGACAGTTTCTGCGGAAGGACCGGATGCAGCCGCTGGATAACTCTAAAGTGAACGCGTTAACGTGGGTGTACTCTCCAGGACATGCAGGTCTACACGGCAATGAAGTAGCAATGAAGAAGCTCTCTGGCAGCTCTGGCACTGAGTGTGATTTATCCTGGACAAAGGGATCATCGCCAAGTTTGCCCTTCGTTCCTTAAGAAAAGAGCAGGTGAATGGGTGTGACAGTGATGTATATATTGAGAGTCTGAGTAGTCTAAAGGTGGAAAGGAATCTGGTCGATCAGGAGTGCTTAGTCGGAAAAGAAGATGTATTTATAATCAACACCTTACAGGAAAAATCTGTCTACAAACGTTCCGAGAAATGCTAGAACGGGCGGTGGAGTGGATATGGGGATGCAACGACTGCAATGAAACTGATTCCATGATTGGGAATAGAACAGAACAGACTTATTGGGAATTTGGTGTTAGTGACCATATTTATCTTTTGACCAAACAGCACATTTTAGTGCGATATTATTGTTATCATTTTGTTATATTTATATAATGAAGTCATGACATGGCTCCCTTACTTCCTAAAAACCTCTGGTGCTCATTTGTTTAAGTGTTGGTGAATGCTGAAGCTTATATCCACAGGGTATTACTTCATTTTTCAAAAGTAATGAAACGTTGTAATTGTTATTTGTCTTTGCGGCTGGTTTCTGTTTGCAGGGAGTGACGTTCGGACAACTAGGGCCGACTCTTTTGGACTTACAGATCATCACAAACACTGATCTTCAAACATCTTCCTACTTCATCACTGCGCTTTTTGCTGGATTACTTGTCGGATCTGCCCTGTGTGCTGTAATTTACGATAGAGTAAGTGTCTGATACATTTATATTTACTTTTAATATCACTATTACAACTCTTCTCTTTCAACCATAGAAATATTTGAAGTATAAAAACCTACCTGGGTATACATTTCTTTCCTCACTGAAAAGAAACGAAGTGTTTTTTCTTAAATAATTAATTCTTCAAGACAATAATATTCTTTTTTAGACCAATGCAATCTCCAGGAACGTTTTAATTGAAATTTATTTAGGAAAATAATTAATATTGAAAAATTCATATTCGACATCAGGTTAATTGTAAAACAACTGGCATGATTCTTACTCAGCCGGTTTCCGACCGAAATACATTCAAATGTTATTGTCTTATTTAAAATATTTAAAATGAAATTTACAAGTACATTGCAACTACACTCAGACACCAATTGCACGAAACACATCTATATCACTTTTACATTTTCGCAGTCTATTCTCCCTAAAAAACGTATCAGATGGTGTGTTTCAAAAATCAATTTCTGCTGTATATAAAACAATCCTGCCAATTCAATTCTTTGTTTATATCGCTTGAGGTGATTTCAGACTCCCTATAGTTCATATCGTGCAGGATTCTGCTATGGTATTTGTATTCTCTGATTGTATAAAACAGTGCATTCCTGCAGAAAATGCTCGAAATTTGTATAAATGTTCCTTAGTCTCAGTTAGCGGTCTTTGATCTGTCGTTGTTTGACTTTCCAAAATAATTTCTCATATTCTTTGTCAGTCTTAACCTGACGCTACATGGACAATGTTACGTTATATTCTACTTAACATCAGACTTCCATGAGTGCACCTTCTAATCCAACAATTTCAACTTCAACATGGCGTTTGTGGTCACCTGGTTCCATTCCCTCTACAATCTCCGCGTGTTTCCCCAGACAAGTTAGTAATTTCCAGAGCCACCATAGAAAAGTGAAGTAGGACCTTCAACAGTTTTCACTTATTAATCCTGACATAGGTGGTGTCAACTGCATCCCTCTAATTTAAAAAAAAAACCTACAATGCTTTAAATAAGTTTTTGTAGTATCATCCTTATGTACCTGACAACTGTGACGATTCAATATATGTCAATGCAAATTTTGTAGCTGATTTCTTCTTTATTATATTTTCGTAATTAATGTATTGAATCTTTCGTTCTATCTGGTTATTTAAACTACATATATTATCACAACATATAACACTTTCCATCTTGGGACCATCACTGATTATATTTTTTCTTCCCTCAAAACTTTATAATCTAAAGAAGGAGTGGGGAAATGAGTCAAGAAGTAAGGGTCATTATTGTTAGTTTAAAAGCTAGGCTAAAAGTGACCGGATCAAAAGTTTTCTACAGAGTATGACATCCTGCGTTATGGAATACTGTGAGATTTTCGGTAATTATAATAAGATATATAGAAAATACCAGTGGATAAAGAGATACAGCGAAGACGATGGCGATGGATAGGACACACACTGCGGAAGCCAACTGAGAGTATTACACAACATGCCCTTTTTTGGAATCCCCAGGGGAAAAGACAAAGAGGAAGACCAAGGAATTATTGGAGAAGACAGATTGAAGCAGAGATGAAGATGGTGGGGAAGACATGGAATGATCTTAAAAGAATTGCAAAAAACAGAACGACTTGGAAAGTGTTTGTTGAAGACCTATGCTCCACTGGGAGCTAAAAGGTAGAAGATAATAAGATAATTCATTTCATAAACAAATCTTTAAAAAAAGAAGTTTAGTGTGATTAAACAGCCACCAGATAACATTATAACATAACAGAAGTCATGAATGTCGCCAAAAATAAACAGAACATCAACATATGTATAGAAGGCAGGCAACTAAAACAAGTAGAGGAATTCAAATACGTAGGAAGTTTAGTGACACACGATAATTCTCAAACAGCAGAGATAGAATCAAGATGCAACAAAGCTTGTCAAATCATTGGACAGTTATCACTATTATTGTCCAACAAGGAAATGACTCTGGAGGCAAAACGAGCACTATACAATACAATCTTCATACCAACGTTGTACTACCAATGCCAGACCTGGACCCTAGATGCAAGAACAATAAGAAAAATAACCTCTACAGAGATGAAATGTGTTAGACGAATGACATGAAACAGTCTGAGAGATAAGATCAGAAACGAAGAACTGAGACAAACTAGCAATAGCTCCCGCCGTATAATATATAAGGAAACAACAGATAAAATGGTTTGGCCACGTGACAAAGCAGGAAGATCAAAACACAACACAACGAGTCTTCAGCAAACGTTGTGAGAACACCAGACCCAAGGGTCGACCACAAAAAAGATGGATCGATGAAATATTAGAAGAACTAGGAAACATAATAGCAGCAGAGGCGAACAGAAGAGCAAAATTATTTCTCACCTCGACGCTGAACGGCATATGAGGAAGGAAAGAAGAAGAAGAATTTGACAATCGAGAAAGACTAAATTATATCGTCGCTAGGCTCAACATTTGCTATCAGAGAATAAAGCAGACACTTTGGATGTACACGAGTCTATTATGTCTGTAAGGTGTCAGAACGATTTGTAACTAACAATTTGTAGATGATGTCGATGGGGTCATGGGTAATGGGAAAGAGATAATACTTTCGAATATAAAGTCTTGAAGAGGATCTATGTCATTTGTAATGGAAGTAAGCGAACAAAAAATAATAAGTTAGTGACTAAATTTGAGAGCCAAAAGCACAGACTCTTGTAGATAGATCACAATTAAGAATCTGGAATACAATAAAAAGGGTAGCAATAAATCGTAATGCACTTAATATTAGTAAAACCATTCTAGTGAGTTAGGAACATTGCGATCAGAAAGGAAGTCGTATTGGTGTATTTATCCATTAGGCTCGGTGATTAAAGCTTTGGGAAATTAGCGGCTGAACAAGGCATACAATAAGGTACATGCGATTGTCCGATTAAAAATACAACCTTGTGTTGAGCAGTGGCGTATTCTCTATGTTGCCGCAGCTACCGCAGGTAGCCTTGAACATATTAACGAATTACAAAAGGAAATGATAATTTATTTTATTTTTTAAATAATTATATTACACATTTTCGGATATTCTATTACACACTTCAAAGGCCAATATGATTTATTTGCTTTGGTTTGCATTTCTTAAATCAAGGTTTTCCTCTGACCACTATAACGTTTGTGAATTAAACCGAAACTATTCTACGATAGTACATTGAAACCTCTAGTAGCTAGCAGTACATTTCTCATCTATCGGACCTAGTATTAACGACCTTGACATTCAAAATAGGGAGTCAAAATAATTCAGCGGGAGGTACCTCTACCGGAATGCGGTTTCATGGATCTTTTTAGCCCAGGCCAATTAGAAGCGTTACAAAGTGAAAATGAAACTATGTCTGATTACCGGAACTTTCATAACTATTTATAACTACGTTACCCGATTGGGCTACCGACGTTCGGACAACCCGTTTTCGATTTTCGCTGGGAGCAGTGGGAATTGTACTAGTGGTTGGGGAAAAAAAATATCCCCACGGTTGATCCAGGCGTTGGCAGAAATGTGTACCTGGGTATTACCCTGGGAAGGTGAGAAATGTCGCCTCGCAAAGTGAGTTTTGATGCCTGAAGCGGCACTATCCAGAAATCTCCGTACATTTCTGGATAGGCAGCCGAGCACATATGGGTGGAAACTCGCGTGCTAAGACGCAAATTCAAGACTCGTACTTTACCTTTACCTTTAACTACGTTATGCGCATCGGCATCTGTAGAAAGATTTTTTTCTGATCTCAAGAGAACCAAATCTTATTGTCCCTCAACTCAGATACAAGAATGCTTATCTGGTATGGCATTAATGTCCATTGAGAAATCATTCCTTCAGAAACTTAGAAACCAACCCAACAGTACTTTCAATGACAAAGTCATATAGACATTTTCGCCCCAAACAAGACGGATAGAATTTACATATAAATAAGTAAGTAATTTAAAATGTAGTGATGTCATTAGCAAATATTGCTTCATGTTAGCCTACTGAATATAATGTATGTGTTTATTTATTATGTTGGCGCGGGCCCAGGCCCCAAAACCAGTTTACGCCACTGTTTATGAGTCATATTGTAAGTTGGTGTGCCCCAATGTCGCAGTAACCTGAGTCTAAATAGTCTGCTCACGTCTGCTAAACGTGATTAAGCTGTAATACTCTACATCATATTTCGTGTTTACAATTCTTTCAAAATATGTTTTCATGCGTTTACTGAGTATTTCTTTGTGAATTTTCAGATGGATAAAAATCTTCTCCTGCTAATCAGCATCCTAGGACTTGGTGTGTTTTCCATGATAACTCCTTATTGCGTCCATTTTGTGACCATGATCTTCATTCGAGTTCTTGCTGGCACATGTTTTGGTCTTATTGAATCAGGTAATAAATTCCCTGATAGACTTGTTATGCATGAACTAGAATCACTTATACGGAATGAGGAGAATGTGATATATTGCTACAAATGGCTGCGGATGGAAATGTGGAAGCAGAACTGTAAAAAAGAGACGGCCAAACACTAGTCAAGCCGCTGCTTCTTGAAACGAAATCTAATGGTAACCGTATCGTCAAGATTATGACCAAAAAATCGTGAAATCAAATTCAAAGTGAAAAGCCCCCTAATGTGTGGTTCAAGATCATGGAATCTTTCAACAAAACTGTTCTCCAACTAAAGGTCTTCCAAAATAGATTTCTTCGCAGAATAATGGCAGTTTAGGCTAACACTATCTCCTACAAAGGTCTTCACAAGATAACCTGCAGTGATGACATCACTACGGAGATCTTAAAGAAATATCGTTTGATCATGATCTCAGAATTCCTGGAAATGACCTTGAAAAGTTGGCTCAAAAAAGCAATTGAGATATTTAGGGATGACTATTTTGATTATTTTCCACTGGCTATAAAGTGGATTAGTTAAGTGAGAAGTAGTTTCATGAAAATTTATTGATGAGTGATTGACGAAATTAATAATCTCTTTGATCTATAATCTATACACTTATCTAATGGATACACTATGTATTTGGACACACTGTGTATGAATACACTAATCTATATATCTAATATACTGTGAAATATTTCATTGTGGATATGGAACAAAGCTGACCAATCATCGGACAGCTGTCACCGTTGCTGTATAAAAAGGAAATAAATTTAAGGGCAAAACTGACACTCTATAATACACTGTTTATTTCAACATTGTTCTAACAACGCCAGACCTCAACGCTAGACTCAAGAAAAAAGTAGAAAAAAAAAACCACCACCGAATCTAACTTGCTAGACACACGACATGAAGGAGGTTCAGAGATACGATAACAAGTGTAGAACTAAGAAAAAAAGCTAGGAAAGAACTGCCGACGTTGAATACACTGGAGAGAGGGTGGCCGAATCAATACCTTGTTGTTTTCCAAACAGGGAGAACGCGGGTTCAAATCCCGGTAGAGTTAAAAGGTTTTTGGTTCTAACGGGGGTGAAACAAAAACTCATACCTCAAAGACAATGCGTTTGAAAGCGTCTGTGGAGTCACCTACATCCGTACAAGGTCTGACACCTTCTTATCCAATATTGCACGTCTGAGGTCAAAATTTAAAACAAATGAGACCCTAATCAAAGAGCTTTTCTACGCTGATTGATTGATCACGATGAATCTGTCCTTCAATCAATGACTGACAATTTAGCTAGATCATGTGATTTATTCTCCCTGTTAAAAAGTATATAGAAGACTTTGGTGCTTCAACAAGGGTTAGCCAGTCCCGTAGCTATTTCATTAAATATGATAATGTTCACTTATCTCGGTTCTATGGTCACAACCAATATCTCCCTTGAAGAAGAAATAAATTCCCAAATAGAGAGGCAGCTTTCACATTTGGTAAACTTAAAGGTAGAGCATGGACCAACACCAAATTAACACTCAGGACTGAGATTGAAATTTACTAAAATTGTGTGCTTAGTACACTTATATACGGATCAGAAACTTGGACTAACTATGCACGGCAAGAAACGGTTAAACATCTTGCATGTGCGTTGCACATCTTCGAAAGATTATGAACATCAAATGGCAGGACAAAGTAACCAACTCTAATGTCTTACAACGAGACAAACTCCCATCCATCATGGCAGGACAAAGTAACCAACTCTAATGTCTTACAACGAGACAAACTCCCATCCATCATGATAATATTTAGGAGTCGTAGACTAAGGTTTCTGGATCATGTAAGAAGGATGGCAAACATTCGTATTGCTGAAACAAATATTGTTTGGCGAAAACTTAAGGACGGAAAGAGACCAAATAGCAGACCAGTGATGAGAGATAAGGATTTTTGCAAGGCGTAAAGTAAAAAAAAAAGTAAAGAGCCCCATCACGCCAAGTGGCGTATAGAGAATGTGGTGTTAGTGACCATAATTTTTACAGACCTTCGGCACGTGATTTTTGGGGTAATGTGGTTGGTATTACGCCCGTGCCGCTTTACTTTTCCCAGAAAAATTCCGGTACCCAATAAGGTTGGGTGAACCTGGTCGATCAGGATCGAACTCGACTCTAGTCCTTTGTAGTCCAGTTAACTAACGACTGAGCCATCGCAGCTCTTTGCAGGGCCTACTTAAAGGAATTTTCTATCAGTGAAAGAAACTGGAAAAATTTGGCTGCAGATCGTAGTGCATAGCGAACAAAAATAAAAGAAATGGCACAGCAACTTTCAAAGCAGTTCTGATATCGAATTCAGAAGACAAAAGGCGCAGGAGAAAGTAGACCAGTCCAGGCACCTCGAAATCATCTTGCTCGTTTTGCGGAAGGATCTGTCTGTCCAATATTAGCAGATTCAGCCACGAGAGAAGCTGTTCAGCAAAGCAGCATCCAGCATAAGACACTAATATTTTTACCAAACCTCTCTGACTTACGATTTCTTGCTACCAACCGTCAAAGGTCATATATATATGGGATGGGATGATAGAGTGACAGCAGGTGATGTTTAGTGGGAAAAATGTACCAACTAAAGCTATAAGGAAAATAAACACAAAAAGCTGGAAGTCTATATCACGGATTATAGACATATATCTCGAAAGACGATATGATTGTATCTATTGCAATTTTAGATACGTCAAAACAAGTGACGGAAACTATGAGACAGAAATATATACGAGAATAGGAATAACCAAACAAAATTGCTATAGTCCGTTCAGATTCGTTTGCCGAGATGTTATGATTTATAATTCAAAAAGTTCTTGATGATTTCACATGATTTTTGGCATACGGTGTTAAAATGTCCATGTCACGAGAACATATGTGTTACTCGATGTCTAGCTATAACGGTTTTCTTAAAGCGGCGAATTCCTTTGATCTTTGCCCATGTAACTATTATTTTGACCCTAATCAAAATGTTTTACAGTAATCTAGTGCAACGATGACCCATAGGCGTGTCCATAAAATTTTACTTGGTGGCAAGTATACACATTTTAAATTATATATAGAACTTTTGTTCGTAGAGTCAATTTGATATAGTTCCATGCTCTTGGTGTGAGTTTCCCAAATGTTGTCGCTGCCTTTCAAATACGTACATTTAGTTCCTCATCTAAGGAAAGTGTGGCTGTAATAGTGGATCCAAGATAGCTGAACTTCTGTACTGACTCAAGCAGGCTTCCATTCAAAGTAATGGTTGTTGGTTTGCTTATAACATATTTTTGATTGCTTGGGTGGTCTTGAACAATAAACTGTTTAACAAATCAACTAGGAAATTTTGCAAATCAAACTATTTATCTGTAGACTTAATCAGAGTAATGATCATTCAGAATCAGACGAGTCAAATAGGTCGATTACTGCTTTCGGCTGAACAAACAACAAACCATCCTTTTTCCAATATTCCTCTTCTTGTCGTAACACATGATCCTCACATTTTACCCAGTAGTCTTTATTTATATTTGATAGAGCCTGATTTGTAAGTGTCTCAACATCGCATAATTTGAAAGTTTTATTTATATACGCTACGTGTCCTTTAACTTTTGCCCAAACTAGTTCTATAGGATTTAAGTGTGCATGATATGGAGGTAGTCTCAAACATCTATGGCCATGTTCTTGAATTAACTTGTCTATTTTAAATATCTTTGTACATTGTGTCTGTTTTACAAGGCTAAGCAATTCAGGTTTCAAGTAGCTGTCGTTAACTTGTATGTGTTCTTTTATGAGCCACGTTTTGATTGCATCTTTTGTACTTGATGATGTTGGGATTCTATCTTCTACGTTAACTACGTTATGGTATGAAGCATTGTCCATTATCAGACAAGAAGGTCGATCTAATATTGGAAGGATACTTTTCTCGATCCAGTCTTTAAATATATGCCCATTCATTTCGGAGTGGTAGTCTCTATTGTCTATTGGATTTTGAAATGAAAACGAGATGAGCATTCTGCAACAACCCATTATGTCTGCTAGCTGCATGTGCAACTATCAAACGTTGCCCTTTACTGCTTGGTACTGATCTTTTAATACTTCCATCTGCTAACTGCCATTCCTTTTCATTTGTATGATGAGCGTTGATCCAAGTTTCATCTAAATAAACAATATCATAATCATTTTCGCGCATTTCCATCACTTCACGTAAATACTTGCTTCTAAGAGCTACTAGATGTGGCTTCTCACAAATAATGTTTTTTCCACCAGCATACTTTCTAAAGGTGAAGCCTGCACTTCTTAATATTTTCCATAACGAAGTTTTTGATATTTCAATGTCGTTGTTAGTTTTCAGCCAAAGCTTCAACTTTCTAAGTGTCACTTCTTCGTTTATATCAAACATTCGACAGATTTCTCTTTTTACTAGGTCCTTATCAAAACTGTCTAACGTTACTTTCCTTCCTTGCTTTCTTGCATTTGTTGGCAATAAATATCCGCTTCCTTTAACTATTCGATCAAATGAACGTTTACACAAACCTAAAATATGCATTGTTCTCTTCTCAGGGTCTGATAAAGAACAATAAAGATGTCCCTTTTTACGCTCTCTGCAGAAGTATTGATAAATCTTTATAGCAATGTTATGCTCAGTAAAATATTTTGCCTTTATATTCCTTCTCACATAGACTTGCAGAAGATAATATGGATAGTGCCGCCTCCTTTCTGTAAATATTGAGATTTGCCTCTGAATTATGACTCGAACTCGAGTCTACGGCCGTGATTTTGACGTCACATAATTTCCGGTTTCGGCTAAAATGTCATTTTGTGCTAAACGGGAAATTTCATATGTAACATTTTTTTATAAAAATTTATAGTGGAAACATAACTATTTTAGGACGGTGCGCATTCAGCCGTGAAGGTCATGCCTATATGTTAAAGAATCAGCTGTGAGATGTAAGCATATACATAATCCCGCCGGTGTATATAATATCGATTAACTTTTTTTTAATATAGGTTAAATAAGGCATCTTTGAAACTGGATCACATTTCTTTGATAAAAAATATTTTTATAGCGACATTAGTATTCTAAACCTAACTTCAAAAGATCAATGCAAATGAACAATAAGTTTTTGAAAAAAATAAATTAATGTCTAGGCAAACGAATCTGAACGGACTATAACAACATGAACATAAAGTAGGTATTCACTTAAAACATTATAATACTAAAATTGAAACTAAAATAATACAGGCTAAAAAATACTCTACATGCTTATATGGTAAAGACAATTTACAAGAACATATTAAAGTGAACTGACGCTTCTGAATTGTTGATTTATGGAAGAATGGAAGAATCGTGTGGTCGGAGAAGAAAACGGATAATGAAATTTTGAAGAAGATGGAAATAAAGAAATAACTGCTCAACTAAATTCAAACAAAACAAAGGAAAAGTTTTAGAGACATAAAGAGATATAAAACCTTACTGAAGTTCATCCTAGAGAAAAAAATACAAAGTACGAGGGACATGAGACAAAGACTAAACTAGAGTGACAATATTAATTATTGGATAACAGGATCTGTGAAAATGTGAACCACCAAGATAAGACATAGTGTTAAATGGTATCCATAAGTCAATTGAGTATTGTATAAAATATATTTTGTAGATAATTGTTATATAATGCATTATTTTCCTAAATGAACATATGAACTTAAAATGCATCATCAATAATAATACAATTTTTGTGTTCAAGAAGTACACTACTTCTTTATACATATGGTTAATAAGTTCAAATTCTACTTTCTATTCCCTCCAGCTGTTGTTGCCGAACACATGAGAGTTTGGGGTAGAGAAGGGAACGAACTCATTCACTTGCTCTATTCTTGTTTCTCTCTTGGAGGAGTTATCTCCCCTTTATACTCAGAACCGTTCCTGGCTAAGAAGTCGGCAGAAAACTCTACTTCCGGTAGCCTGGCCAACTACACAGATCTGTCAACAGTTATCACTGAACCGCAGACTAAAACAACAGAAGTTCATTATGCTTTCATAATTACTGGGATAATCTGTTTTATGTCAGGGATGCCATGGTTTATTATTTACCTGCAAGATAGATTTGGCTCCACAACGGATGTAATTCGTCATGTCGGAGTCGTCACTCAGAGAAAGTTACCATTGCTTATTTTGTTGTATATGATTGTTATGATTTGCTTGGTGTTTTTTTTTTACTTCTCTATTCAAGTTGGATTTTCTTCATTTCTCACAGCGTTTCTTGTGAAAGAATATAACGAGGCTGAGTCTAGAGGTGCACATCTCACATCCGCATTCTTTGCTTTAACAACCGCCTCCCGATTTGTGATGATATTTATCTCTCACATAATCACTGCAGTACAACTGCTATGCATCTCTTGTGTCTTTACTATCATAACTTATATATGCTTCACAATCAGTGCGATGTACTCCACAGTTGATGCCCTTACAGTCTTCACTGTAGTACTTGGGTTAAGTATCTCCCCTATAGTTTCGTCCGCCTTTTCTTGGGTAGAATCTGATCTGATGAAAGTTACGTCACGTGTTTCTGCATCTATCACGGTTTCAAATTCAGTGAGCGCAGTGATAAATCCAATTATTATGGGATATTTCATGCAAAATGTCGATGCAATGTGGTTCTGTTATCTACTGCTCATACAGACTATTCTTCTGTTTTCTATTTTCTTGATTCTCTTTGTAACATCTAAGTATTTCATCAACAAGTGCTATGCCTTTAAAAACGAGACTTCAATCAACGTTGATTTCAAAGCGTCAGTAAGTAATACAAACTCGTAGGTGCCGTCGTCCAGAAGATTTATGTAATCATACCTGGTCTCTCTATACCCAAGAGTAGACGCCAGGCCCTAATTTGAAGATTAAGAGAAGAGAATGTTTGCAGACTTTTCCAGTAGCTCTCCCAGTGTAATGACATGAATGTTGGCATTTGAACCATTATATTATGGCTACTCTCGCATTTTCTAGGCTGCACGTTACTTTTACAAATCATCTATTCATTTCTATCCATAAAATCAGTTTCATTCTTCTTCTTCTTCGTTTCTTCCTCATTTGCCTTTCGGGTCGAGGAGAGCTATAAATTGAGGTATTTTGCTTTTCTGTTCGCTTCTGCTGCTGTTATGTTTCCTAGTGCTTCTAATATTCAATCGATCCATCTTTTTTGTGGTCGACCCTTGGGTCTTTTATTCTCTCAACGTTTATTGAGGGCTCGTTGCGTTGTGTTTTGATCACTCTGCTTTGTCACATGGCCAAACCATTTATCTGTTGTTTCTTTATATAATCTATGTCGTGAGCTATTCCTGTCTTTTTTCTCAGTTTTTCACGTCTGTGAAAGTTATATCTCAGACTGTTTCCTGTTATTCGTCTGACACATTTAATCTCAGTTGAGGTTATTTTTTACTTATTGTTCTTTTCAGTTTCATTGTGGTCAGAAATTCTCCTTACCCGCTCCACCACTTGTCACAGCACTTCCCAAAATTCTTGGACAAATTCCGTTGTCATGGTCCTTCTGTGCAAGTCCTACTTTACTGCAAGGGCGACGATTATAAATCTCCTTTGTACCCTTATTACAACATGTTTTGCAGATAACAGTAGCCCTTTTCTATTCTTCTCTCAAGTGGGAACATTGGAAGCCACACGGAGGAAACAATACCGATTTTTATAAACTTAACCTGCAAACGCATAATTTAAAGTAAAGATACCGCAAATAAGCGCTATGAATAATAAATTAAAACATGTATATAAATAGAAATAATATGTACATACTAGATAATAAAATGAAAACTGCATTCACTGCAACTTAGTGTGGAGTTGTGATGATCCAATCTGGTTGGTGGAGAGGAAGAGACAGCTTACAGTTTTGTAGTGGAAGCTCCTTCCATTAACAAAGAAATAACTATACTTCTGGTTGTCTCTGTCCCTCTTTCCTGCCTTTTATCGCTGCTAGTTAAAATTATGGTTCACTTTTCCTCTTTTTGCCACATAACTTGGGCACACACAAAAATGTATTTACAGATTACATTTTTTATTCACATCGTTCAAACATACTGAAGGGAGGTCAAAAAGTAATGCACACCAATTTTTTTCTCGGCTAATAATAAAGATAGGAATATGAAATTTTGCACACTTGGAATATGACATGTTCCAATTATGTGCACCAAATTGCACAGCATTATGATAAATATTACGCAATCTATGAACCGTTAAAATGGAGCTTGTCAACAATGAACGTTACAAACAGCGAATTGTCATAGAATTTCTGGTTGCGGAAAAAGAAACTGTGGCAAACATTCATAAACGACTGTGTGCAATGTACAAATGTTCTGCAGTCGATAGGAGCACAGTTAGTCGCTGGGTTCAGAGAATTAAAGCTGCAGAAAGTGTACGAGTGGAGCTGCATGATTTACCGCGTTCTGGACGTGTTGCCTCGGCTACCAGCACAGACATGTTAAACCGGGCTGATGCCATTATTCGTAAGGATAGGCGTATCACTAGTCAGCAATTGGCATTGCAGCTTACAGTCAGCAAGGGAAGTGCAATCGCAATTTTTAAAACTCTCGGATATTCAAAGATTTGCGCTCGATGGGTTCCTCGGTGCCTAACAAATGATCACAGAGTTCAAAGGAAAACATTCTGTTCTGAATTGTTGGAGCGTTTCGGTGTTGAAGGAGAAATGTTTTTGTCAAAAATTGTTACCCGTGACGAAACGTGGGCACATTATTATGAGCCTGAAACAAAAATGCAGTCAATGGAATGGCATCATCCGCAGTCACCAAAAAGAAAATAATTCAAAACATCTCCATCAGCCGGAAAGGTGATGATCACTGTCTTCTGAGACATTGATGGTGTGATTCTTGTTGATGTAATGACAAGAGGTGAGACAATCAACTCGACAGCTTACATCTATACACTGACAAAACTCAAAAATCGGTTCCACAGAGTTCGGCCTAATAAGCCATCTGCAGATTTGTTGCTTCAACATGACAATGCACGCCCTCACACAAGTCTGGTAACACGGGAAGCAATCAACAAATTTGGTTGGACTGTACTGCCCCATCCTCCTTACAGCCCTGATCTGGCTCCCTCAGATTTCCATCTGTTTGGACCACTCAAAAAATTCCTGCGTGGGACACACTTTGACAATGATGAGGATGTGATCCGTGCAGTTAAAAAATGGCTACGCGAGCAGGACAAAACTTGGTACAAACGAGGCATTCATGACCTAGTTTCGCGTTGGCATAAGGCAATACGCTTGGACGGAGATTATGTTGAAAAATAGGTAGTGTCAAGGGGATGTTCAGCTACAATCTGTGAAAATTTCACACATTTTGCCCGAATAGTTTCCGAGAAAAAAATTGGTGTGCATTACTTTTTGACCTCCCTACGTAGAAGGATCGTTCAAACTGTAAGATGAAAGTTTTCTCAAAAAGTGTTCTAATGGTATACTATGATTCAAAGTGAGGGTCGTTTAAATTATGAGGCACCACTATACTATCCTAAATACTTACGAATCATCCTATCCTCATAATAATTTGAGTTTCTTTAATTAGTTCAACTTGAAAAGGTATTCAATGAAACAACTCAGTCAGTTTTCATTATAAATTTCACCGTTGTTTCTTTTTGGTAAAATAGACGAAAGTGCAAAAAACAACTATTTTTATTTGTTTCCCAGCTTGGCAAAGATCCCTTTAGGCGTTAAGAATGAACACTAAACCTAAGTTATAATGATATTCCGTGATGAAGCTATGGGGTCCACATGCGTGGTGTATGCATTATCATAGTCGTCATACTTTCATGTCCCAACAGTTGACTGATAAAGAATTCTACTACAAGTGCGAATAACAATTTGCACAAAGAGACTACTAACGTCCTTTAATTACAATAACCTTCATTACTAGACGTTAGATTGTGCTAGTAAAGAAAAACACTGTAATGGCGAAAAAAAAATGCGGAATGCAATCTAAACACTGATACAGGAAACTCCGAAGCGCCTGCGAAGACCACTGAGAAGGGATCCCATTGCTATCTAACTAGCGCAACAACCGTCACAAGAAATATGATTTTAACTATCACCTATATATAATAATAATGGGACAATATGGGACGATAATAAAATGGGACAGTAGAAGATAATGGAAAGATGGAGAGAATATATGTCAACTCTATGATGATGAAAAATTAGAGCTAAACTATTCAAACAAAGACACAGACCACCAATAATGCAGAGTGAAGTGGAAGACCAATTCAACATTTGAAAAAAGACAATGTTCCAGGATACGACAGTATAACAATCGAAAAGATACGTGCATTAGGAGAGCTGCAACTACAAATCACAACAAAAAATTAAATGTCATATTTAACACTGAACACATACCCGACAATTTACTAAATTCTATCTTTGTAACCATGCAGAAGAAGTCAGGCGCCACTTATTGTGGAGACCATTGCACTATTAGTCTCATGAACCATATGACCAACATATTCCTAAGTTTCATCGTTAGACGTGTAAGGAACAAAATAAAACCATAGATTAGTGATGAACAATGTGGATTTGTGGAAGTAAAAGGCACTAATAATGCAATACACACCCTGAGAACATTGATAGAAAGATCTATAGAAGTAAAGAAAGTTCTATATATGTGCTTTGTAGACTACACAAAAGCATTTGACAAAGTAAAGCATGTGGAAATAATCAATACGCTGGAAAATTAAACATTGATGGCAAGGATCTGCGAATCATAAAAAAATGTATTAGCAACCAAACAGGACAGTTCCAATATATAGAAAAAGAAGTCAGACATGGATGTGTTCCGTTGCTGGATTTGTTTTCAGTTTACAGAAAAAATATGAGATCAATATCGGACAAAAAAAGAATTGAAAGCAACGGTCACAACATAAACGATTTCCGATATGTGAATGACACAGTCTTAATAGCAGAGGCAGAGAATTAAAAGAAATGATAGACTAATAATAAAAGATAGCAACAAGAAAGGTCTCAGTTTGAACAGTAAGAAATTAAAAGTAATGGTCACTATCGAAGAAACAATCATCACCTTCATACAGCATAAAAATAAACAGGACAAATCTGAATCAAGTGCAACGTGTCGAATACTTGGGCACAATAATAAAAAACAGATGGAAGATGCACTACAGAAATAAAAAGCAGAATAGCCCAAGCTAAAATAGCTTTTCAGAAAATGAAGAATTTTTCATGCAAAAAATAGAAATGAGAAAGAGAGTTCATCGATGCTATATAGATCCAGTTCTGACCTATGGAAGTGAATCATGGACAGTAGTCAAAGAAATAAAAATACGATTAGAGACCACAGAGATCGGATTTCTTAGATGAACGTTGACAGCTCACTGGACAGCAAAAAAGAGCAATTCTCAATGAGACCAACACAAAAAGAGAGCTCATAAAATACATCAGAAAGACACAATCAACATTTTTCAGACACATCATAAGAAGATGAGAGTTGGAATATGTGATTAAAACTGGCAAAATACAGGGAAAGAGAGATCACGGACGACAAAGAGAGGAATTACTGGATAACTTGGTGTCATGGCATGGAAAACAGCCAACAGAACTGATACGATGCACGGTAGATAGAAGATTGTGGAAGAACTTGATCGCCCACGCCAACCGGTATGGCACATAATGATGTGCATAATTAGTGGCTATCACCTAAACAACAACCACACGCATCCGAACTCGAAGTTTTGTTTTTATTTCAAGATGGCTCAGCTTCTTGCATTCAGTATCAGTACATCTCTGGGCTCTACCCCAACATAACCAACTAACACAGAACTGGAGTCGTCAGTCACTGGACATTGCGTGACTTGCTGAGAAGGGGATCTGAGCAACTATAGACATGTTCGGAGTGCAATTATGATGACCCGCTAATAACTCAATATCTAAATCCTTCCATTTGATAGTGTTTTGATGCAGTATGGGGAACCACCAATAAACAATATGGCCCAGTGCCGGATTAACTCACTGGACAAAGTAGGCTCTGACCTATGAGCCTAAGACTTTTAGGAGGCCTACGACAATGAATCATAATAAAATTGATTTGATTTGCAAAGAAAATAAAACTTCTCACATTGTTTTCCATGAGGTGCTTCGATAAGTGTTTTGGTATGACCTGGAAGGACGAGGTGACAAATGTGAAGGCCCACACTAGCATTTGCCTCTGCTGCTCAAAATATTTTGTTTACTCAGGCTTTGCCATATACACCATACGAAATATGGCTGCATATCAAACGATATACTTTATGGACAACTAGCAAATGACAAAATAACTAGGGGCGTCCAATACTCCTTATTATAGTCGTGTGTAAACGTGATATGAAGACTGAATATAAACCCTGCACCCTGGGAATAAATAGCTGCAGACAGCAATTTTTGTAAATACCCTAAAGCTCCAACTCAAGCAAGAAGTAGATAGATTCATTTTTAAAAAAAGAGAATACGTCATCATCAGCAAGTACCGGGCCTGCTGGCGCAGGTGATCATGTCTCTCTACAACTTTCGATCTCGGCAGCTATTTATCATTTCTGTTGTTGACCTTCTGCCAAGCCATTCTCTTAAGCTGTCTGTTATTTTTTCTCTTTGCTTCCCTCTATCTCTTCGCCCCTCAATTTTTCCAGTTGTTACAATATATTGCAGTTGTTCTCTTCTCATTACAGGGCCAAAAAATGATGATTGATTCTTCCTAATATCGGAAATTAGCTCTCTGTTTGATTTAACCTCTCTCAGAACATCTTCATTACTCTTCTTAGCTGTCTATGGTACTCTCAACATTCTTCTGTAAAACTATATTTCTACAGACTCCAGTTATTTTCTTGTCTGTCGTCCTATTGTCCATGATTCGCATCCATGTGTTAAGACTGGCTCTACGTAACATTTAAGAACTCTTTTTCTTGTTTCTATTGTCAAAAATGGATTGCATAGTATCTTCCTCATTTTCTGGAAAGCTGCTTTTGCATGAGCCAATCTGCATCTCACCTCTTTTGTATATCTTCCGTCTGAGGTTAACAAAGTTCCCAAATATTTAAATTCATTTACCTGTTTTAATATTGCTCCACATGTCTTTATTTTGCACTCTGGTGATGTCTATTTCTTTGTTTTTACCATTACCGATGCCTTTTTGCTATTAAAGCTGAGTCCTTTATTTTTACTTTCTTACAAAAAGAATACACCGCAAAATAAAAGGGGAAAAAATTACATTTCAGAGGAGCCCTGCCAAATCCATAGTCAACTATGACCGATGGAGGCTACTGCTTCGATAAAAGGGAAGCTTGTTCGATTATTTTTTTCACCAACCTCTTGCCAGTGCAGTGAAAAGAGAGTACGCGTATTTTATTCTCAGCATGAAAACAGCTATCCATAGATTTACTAGCAAACTATATTATAGTTTGTTTCAGATTGTTTGCCTCCCTAATTCCAGTAATATCTCGAAAACCGTCTGATAGAATACCATGATTTTTTGCATGCGACCTTAGATTTTCAATGACGTAACGAATTTATCATTTAAATTATCGTATGTGTTACCGTTTCCTCAAAGCGGCAACTTCCTTTGATCTCCTTCATATTTGTATTTATTTTGACACAAAAAAACAGAATGTACGGTAAATGAAGATCTTTTACACTTTTTAGAGGAAAAGGCGTAACTTTTATTTTTATATAAGGGACATTATTACTTTATAATAAGAGAGTAAGTAAGTAAGTGTTCCTGTCATGCCTGAAGGTGTATAGGGGAATAAACCGCCACAACTGCACTTTTTCACAACATGCTACCCATTTGGATTGGGCTCTTTTAATTATACAACTAATATTGAATCAAATCAAAATAGGCCGAACATTCACCGAATAGAAATTATTTATTTTAAGAACACAGAATACATCGTCAACTCACTAAAAAAACAGTTCCTGAAGTGGTCCGTATCCAGAGTTTCCAACTCCAACAAAGTCACTTCAGTAAGTTCAAACAAATGAGTTTTATTCAGAATCTGCCGAATCTAATAGACGTATTACCATTTTTGGTTGAATAACCCACAGACCATCGTTTCTCCAATACTTATCTTCCTCAACCATAACATGGTCTTCACAACTAGCCCAATAATCTTTGTCTATGTTTGAAATAGCAACATTGGTAAGCTCTTTAACATCAGATAATTTGAAAGTTTTATTTTCGGATGCTACTTGCCCTTTGATCTTTGCCCAAACTAATTCAATAGGATTTAGGTGTGAGTGATATGGAGGCAGCCTCAAACATCTATGACCATGT
This sequence comes from Megaustenia siamemsis, assembly GCA_032433765.1. NCBI lineage: Eukaryota > Metazoa > Mollusca > Gastropoda > Stylommatophora > Ariophantidae > Megaustenia > Megaustenia siamemsis. The sequence continues at coordinate 112,021,730 of JAVIAB010000092.1, read as the reverse complement.
TCTTCAATTAATTTATCTATTTGAAATATCTTTGGCCGTTGTATCTGTTTTACAAGTGAAAGTAATTCAGGCTTGAGATACATATCGTTAAATGGTATTTGTTCCCTTGTCAGCCATGTCTTTATTTCAGCTTTAGTGCTTGATGATGTTGGAACTTTATCTTCTTGTGCCACTTTGTTATGGTAAGATGCATTATCCATGATCAAACAAGATGGTCGATCAAATAAAGGCAAAAGAGTGTCTTTAATCCAATCTCTGAACATATGACTGTTCATCTCTGAATGATAATCCTGGTTATCAGTTGACTTTGCAATAAAAACAAGTTCAGCATTCTCCACCAGGCCATTATTTTTGCTCCCAGCATGTGCCACTATAAGGCGCTTTCCTTTGCTGCTAGGTACATACCTTTTAATAGTCCCATCTAATGACTGCCATTCTTTTTCATTTGTGTGGTGGCCATTAATCCATGTTTCGTCCAAGTACACAATGTCATAATCTTCATTACGCATTTGTCTAACTTCACGTAAATATTTGCTTCTTGCAGCTACTAAATGAGGTTTCTCGCAAATGATGTTTCTTCCACAAGAATATTTTCTAAAAGTGAAGCCTAAACTCCGCACACTTCTCCATAGTGTAGTTTTTGATACATCAATACTGGTGTTCTTTTTAAGCCAAATCTTAAGTTTCCTTATGGTAACTTCTTCCCCTAAGTCAAACATTTTACAAATCTCTCTGCGGACAAGTTCTCTGTCAAAACTGTCTAACAAATGTTTTCTTCCTCGACTTCTTTCTTTCATTGAACATTCACATTGAACATTTTTCACTGATCTATGAAACGACCGTTTACTTAAACCTAACACGTGCATCGTTCTCTTTTCAGGATTTGATATGCTGTGATATAGACTCCCTCGTTTTGCCTCTCTAAAAAAAATATAAATATAATTTCTTTGTAATATTTTGTTCAGTAACAAATTTCAACTTTAAACTCATTGTTAAGGGCACAACTCACAAAACACGCCTATGTAAATAATTTGATTTTGTATTTTTGGTGACGTTATACTAATGACGTGATACAAAAAGTTGACAATTTTAATCCAGTAAGTGCAAAACCAGAATTGCGCACCGAATATAAGAGAAATTTGCTACACATATGTGCAAATATTGACAAAAATCTGACATTTGCAATTCAATAGTGTAAACCGGTGCCTTTACCCACCAACATATAAAGAAAATTCCCAAATGAAGATGTTTAAATCATTCTTGAAGTGATATGGAAGGGGTAAATACTCTTAAATTTTGATTCAAATGTGCCCAAGTTTAATCATACTTTTATCCTCCTGGTAAGCAAGCGCACAAGAAAAACCAGCAGTTTGTTTGCAATGAATTTATTTTTTCTATTACGTTATGAGATTCAGTAGGTTACATGCAAAATATCAGTACTGTAGCACAAATGGTTGCTGAGCTGTGGTTTTTTGAAGTGAGGCAAAAAATCTGAAGCGAACTATAATGGCGGTGATTACGTTCAATCGCATGACGTAATGATGTGTCTGTTTATACTATCATGTGAAAAGCGGAGGAATAATACAACGCATTTTGTTTAAATCTCGTTGAAACATATCGCTATTGTTTTAATTATAGCATTTTATGCATACTGTTTGTTGTAAACTATTATTTAATTTTATTTTGTTATCAATGATAAATTACTAAACCCGAGTGTAAATTTCTGGATTCCTTGTACGTTTCTCCAGATGTCTGTCAAAATTCAAATTGATTTGAATAGACGTCAAAGCTGACGACGAGAGGGAGTCATCATGGTGTTTTTGCTTTGTTGGATATGAGTAAATGGCCTTTGACGTCTTGACAGGTGAATGCCAGCAATAATGATTTGTCAGTTAGTTTGGCTATATCTTAGCATCTTCTGCTGGATGCTGTCTTGCCGAGCTGCTTCTCTTGTGGTTAAGCATGACAATATTTCATAATATATCCGGCCACTGAATGAACGAGATTCATGTGTGGTGCCTGGAGTAATCTCCTTTCCTTTGCTCCTTTTGTCGTCTGATTTTGACATCAGCACCACTTCCTAGAATGTTGCTGAGCCGTTTTTATTATTAAAATTATTATTGGTTCTATGATGTGCGGCCACATTTTCCAAATTTCTTTCGCTAATAGAGAATTCATAGAAGAGCGAACTGCAAATATTCTTTATTCTCAGTACTGGTTGCCCTTTGCTATCTTTATATCCTTAAATTCGCCATACAATAATTGTTTGGGTATACGATTGTTTTCCATTCTTCTTACCTAACCAAGCTACCTTAGTCTCCTTCTGCAAGTGTTGCTATGATGAATGAAAGTTTGTTTCAATGTAAGGCGTTAGAATTAATTACGTTTACTGCCATGTGTGGTTCAATATGTTGCAAACGTAATGCACATGAAAACTGTCTAAATGTCTCTTTTACCCTGCATAGGTAGTCGATGTTTCTGATCCATATCATCAACATCAAGAACCGGGCCTACTGGCGTAGGTGATCATGTCTCTCTACAACTTTCGATCTCGACAGTTCTTTATCATTTCTGTTGTTGACCTTCTGCCAAGCTATTCTCTTAAGCTGTCTGGTATTTTCTCTCTTTGCTTCCCTCTATCTCTTCGTCCCTCAATTTTTCCAGTTGTTACAATATATTCCAGTTAGTTCTCTTCTCATTACATGGCCCAAAAATAATAATTGTTTTTTCCTAATATTGGAAATTAGCTCTCTTTTTGCTTTGGACTCTTTCAGAACATTTTCATTACTCTTCTTAGTTGTCCGTGGTATTCTCAACATTCTTCTGTAAAACCAATTTTCTACAGACACCAGTAATTTTCTTATCTATTGTCCTATTGTCCATGATTCCCATCTATATGTTAAGGCTAGCTCGACATAATATTTAAGAACTCTTTTTCTTTGTTTCTATTGTCAGAAATTGATTGCATAGTATCTTTCTCATTTCCTGGAAAGCTGCTTTTGCCTGATCAGGCACTCTACAATACAATCTTCATCTCAACCTTGTGCTACCAATGCCAGTCCTCGATCCTAGATGCAAGAGCAGTAAGAAAAATAACAACCACCAGGATAAAATGTGTTAGACGAATGAAAGGAAACAGCCTGAGAGACAAGATAATAAATAAAGAACTGAGAAAAGAGCTAGGAATGACCTTCGCCATAGAAAATAAAAAAAAGAAACAGATAAAATCGTTTGGCCACGTGACAAGGCAGAAAGATCAAAACATAACACAACGAGCCAATAAACGCTGCTAGAACACCAGACCCAAGGGCCGACCACGAAAAAATATGGATCGACATAATATTATAAACACTAGGAAACATAACAGCAGCAGAGCCGGAAGAGAGCGACAGACCGCAAATGTTATCTCCCTTCGACGCTGAAAGGCAGATAAGGAAGGAAAGAAGAGGAAGAAGAAAAATACATGACGAGTAACTTCTTCCAAGATGTATATCAACTAAATATGTTCAATTAGTTACAAGTAGATGACTTGTCAGTACACATCCACTACTATATTCGGATTTGGAAACAAAAACGGTGTCCTAACATCATCAAGCGCTTTACATTTTTTTTTTTTAAATTGGTCGATCAACATTTTCGGGAGGATGTGAACTTCCTGTCAATATGGCGGATAAGCCGCAGGAACCCTTACTGGCTGTGTCTGAAAAGTGTTCCTTGTTGCAGATTCCTCATATTCCAAATCCGGCTTGCTACAGGAGCTACTGAGTTAAGTGCTCTGTGCACACAGGGCTGTGCATTTCATCCTTTGTGATCGTGTTTCGATATTCCGATTGCTTGCGATGAAGGATGATATCGTATGACGGGGAACAGAAGGCTGTGTTCACTTTCTCTGCGGTTTCGCCTTATGTCTTTTGGTGTGTGTTGAGACTGATATGATGGGGACTGCAGCCACTTTTCTTTGTTCGGGAGATGAGATATTAATTTGGATGATTCCACTAGCACTGGCGGTTGAGCAATTATGGATTTTAATTCGTATGCTGTGATAATAGGGCCTTACATAACCATAACCATAAGAACATTATAGAAAACCATGGCCTAGAAAAAATAAATAAAAGACGGGAAAGATTAATACAATTTTGTAAAGAAAGCAATCCAATAATGAGAAACACTTATTATGAGCAACAGAAAAGAAAGTTGTACACATGAAAGAGTAAGGAAGAAGATGATAGCAAGAAGAATCAAATATACTTCAAAATGATCAGCGATAGATAATATAATACAACGATCTGATATTAACTCAGATTTCTTACCTGGGGTGATCATATTGCAAATAAAACCATAAAAACAGACATTAATATGGTACACAAAGAGTAACACTAGACATAATAGCTTGTGTCGAACAGAACTCCAGTATATCATATATCACTGAGAAACCGATCACTAGAAAGTTGTCAGTATTTCTTTGGACGACAGTTTTAACCAAAAGCTGTGATTGTAAATACATGGTGCAGAGAATAGAGATATGAGTAGAAATGATACATTTATCATAAAAGATAACTCGCACTAGATATGTGATGACCATTGATAATGACAAGATGTACCTGATGCTGCTTATCTGATATTTATCACACCAATAGTCACATTGTGCAAAGACTTTGTTGCAACGCTAATAACAGTGATTATCAATATTTGTTTTTATGAACTGTGACTTTATTAAATTCTCTATGGTGCCAGTGTATTGAGGAAACACACACACTCTCTCTCTCTCTCTCACTCTCTCTCTCTCTCTCTCTCTCTCTCTCTCTCTCTCTCTCTCTCTCTCTCACGATTTCCTTAATCCAGAACCATATCAAGAAAAATATTATCTGGTGCAATCATTATCATCATTATGTGCCGTACCGGTTGGCGTAGGCGATCATGTCCTTCTACGATCTTCTATATACAGTTCATTGTATCAGTTCTGTTGTTGACTGTTTACCATGCCATGACACTAAGCTATCACGCATGTTCTCTCTTTGTTGTCCGCGATCTCTCTTTCCTTGTATTTTGCCAGTTGTAACCAAGTATTCCAACTTTCCTCTTCTCATGATGTGCCCGAAAAATGTTGATTGTTTCTTTTTGATGTTTTTTATGAGCTCTAATTTTGTGTTGGTCCCACTGGTACAATACTACAGTAAATTTAAACATAGCTTTCTAGTTCAATGAAAAGTTACATATATTATCGACTTAGCGTACAATACAGGGTAATAACATTATGACTTGACACAGCTAAAAAAGTCTACACAATAACTTGCAATAGCGTTAGTGATTTGAGATTACTAAATGATATTAAATGATACAACTTATGCTAATTATCCTTTTTCAAATGTCAATAACATAGGAGCATATAAACCTGAAATGGTAATCGCCATAACTATTCAACAGAAAACAATACTAAAATATGAATAGTTGTAAAGCAAGATACTTTAGACTTCAGAAAGGAATAATGTCACTGCAGGTCTTACATTCCCACATCTGCTGCACCTCGTTTCAGCAACCAACTCAATGCTCTTCTTGATCATTCAAATGTTTCATTGAACATGTTGCGTTTTTAAAAACAGGTACGCCGCATATGATAAATACTTCCAGGTCGCTGTAACGGTCGTCGCGGGCGACAAGAACTCCATGCGCTGGCATCGAATACGATTGGACATAGTGGTCGGCTGGCGTGCATAGAAATGCTGTCTCAACAAATTTCAGCTGGTCATCATTTTTCAAGCGAACACAAATCACACAACCTATTTCATGGTAGAACTAGGACCACGCGCCATTCCACTCCAATCAATGGTAGTCGTCTGCAGCACGCTAGTTCTCCGCCGAATCCACATTGACTTCATGGTAAGTGAGCCCAAACGAGCTACCGTTGTCTGCAAGCCCAAATTTAGACCAGGAATAATCAATTTACAATACACTGTAATTTAAAATATAAGCTTAGGACCTGATTTGACTAGCTGGCCATCTGCTCCTGCAGTGCCCGCCCCCCCTCTTCTTACTAACCTTGTCTCCAATTAAAGCTACCATTATTGTTAAACTCAATTATTTTGATAATTTCATCTCTGTAGAGGTTATAAGACAAATAACCTCTACAGAGATGAAATGTGTTAGACGAATGACAGGAAACAGTCTGAGAGATAAGATCAGAAATGATGAACTGAGAAGAACTAGCAATAGCCCCCGCCATATAATATATCAGGAAACAACAGATAAAATGGTTTGGTCACGTGACAAAGCAGAAAGATCAAAACACAACACAACGAGCCTTCAGCAAACATTGTGAGAACACCGACCCAAGGGTCGACCACGAAAAAGATGGGTCGATGGAATATTAGAAGCATTAGGAAACATAACAGCAGCAGAGGCGAAAAGAGCAAAAGACCGCAAATTATATCTCCCCTCGACGCTGAAAGGAAGATGTGGAAGGAGAGAGGAAGATGAGGAAGAAGAATGTTGATTCTTAAATGAGGAGACAATTTAGGTACACTATTTGTTATATATTTAATTTTGGAAAGATAATTAAATTAATATATTATTACTATTATAAAGATAACTTAACTTTGTATTTTGCTTTAATAAACATTACTGTTACGAACAAAACTATTTCATTATCATTGTTTGAGGAGAACGGGATAGGCGCTGAGGTTGCCAAGTCAGGATCAGTCGTTACACTTTCAAAACTTTCCGGTTGTCTCCCTGGTAACAGTCTGGATCGAAACATACTTAATAACGAAATGATGAACGAAGTGGTTGGATCTCTTGATATAGACGACATAACACTGATGTGCCCCTAAGATGAATAACTCCCAACTTCTTCATCATGATATAGAAAAACAATTAAGCTATTACAACAGCCCAATCAGCTTTCGTTGACCCCTCGGTATTCGAACATTAATATTTCTTTGTAATCGATCTCAGTTGAGCCCTATCAGATTGGTTCACAACAATCAGCATAAGTGGCTAAGTTACATTTCTAACCCAAGCTTTCACAATATAGACATGCCAGAATTCAATCACATGACATCAGAAATAAAACTATGAGTAGAAAATTATTCGAAAATGCACAAGACAGCAAGTAACAACGAACTTTATCTTGAACCCACGTTTAAAAAGAAAAGAAACAGCAAGAAATCAATAACATACATATTCATGAGGCATTGAAGTGGAGATTTTTTTAAAATAAACATTAGACAATAGCAAATAATTACATCGATAATGAAACAAAACAGGTTAAAAAATCTCACAATATTCATTTATTTAAAATCACATTCAAACACATACTGAATCAATGTGTAGGGTGTCAAAGGTCAGATTAATTAAATTACAATTCCTAGCATACACACAGAGGTAGGGGAGAAATGTTGTACATATCGACTCACTGGCCAACCGCATTTAGAAGTTTGGTTGGGGGGGGGGGTGTTCTTCAATATTATTAGCATTTACAAAGTCATTGAATTAGATATCCACCCCTTGCTACCATCTGGAGTGAGTGAATAACCCTTGTAATAACGATGGAGTCCTGCATTACATTATCGTCAATCTGGCACGCAACATCCACCTGCTGACTCTCAAATGTATTGCAGGTTGTAAAGGACCAAACACAAAACAAATCACAGTTAAAACACATTAGAGTATATTTAACATTTATTTAAAAAAAAAATAATTAAGCCACATTGAAATAAATGCAAATTTTCATTTGATAGATTTATGCAGATATTGTTTTGATGATGCACAGAAGACTTCATTTATACCTTTTTTAAGTTCATTTATTTAATGATTTAGAAAACAGAAAATGAATAAATGGCATATTGCGCTGCACTTTGTATTCAGTTTACAATCATGTTTTTGTGGTTAGATACAGAAAGACGGAAGGAATAAGAGAATTATGGCATATGAAACGGGAGAATATGATACAAGTAAAATAAATATCGTTTGATAACAACCTTAAGATGTTAATAGGCGACTCAAAGTTATTCAGTGGTGCCAAAAGTTGACAATTTTCTAGGGCATAGATAAAAAAATAAAAGCACAGAGAGAAACTGGAAGAACAAACTTGTATAGTGCCTTCACAAACGTGTGTCGTTGCAGTTTCTTTAAATTCTCAAGAATTAAATATCCTAGACACGTTTACTTTGCGTGGCATCCTATGTTTATTCCAACCGTAATATTTTAATCACAAATGTTATGTGGACTGAACAGAATATTTTAAAACTGATTCTCCTTTTTATTTTTATCAATTTCTAATTATAGGAGTTGAAACATTTTAATTTTACAGTATCGCAGTATATTGTAAATTCCTCCTTGCTTTTTGGGTTGCTTTATTTATCTGTTGTTTCAAAGATAGTTTGTTATCAAAAGTAACTCAGATATAAGTAATTTGTATGTATTCTTTCACAGGCTCACTTTTTATGTAGATGGTTCTTGCTTTTTTTCTTCGGGGAAAAAGTGAAACTTTAGTACTGCATTTGTCTGTATTGATGCTAATACACCATCTATTTGTCCATGAGTTCAATGCATTCATAGGTCTTTAGAAGAATTTAAGAGCCACTGTTGCACACTCCTCTGTGCACCAAATTACCAGTACTTCTGCATACATTGCCACTTTGATACCATGTGGTAGTTCAGTAACTAGGTCGTTGATGTAGACTAGGAAAAGTGTCGGAGATGGTACCCTCCCTGTGTGACGCCCTGGCGCAGTACAACCTTCTTACTTTTAAGATTATCAAGCTGCAATCTGACTCTCCTGTTATGCGGGTATGCTTTCACCCATTTCTAAATCCTGGCATTTACTCCGTAATTTCTCAGCTTCTTAAAGAGTCCGTCCTTTCATACCTTAACAAATGTTTTCTTTAGGTCTATCCGTGCTGCTAGTACCAATTTCTTTTCTCAACATTTGTTTTCTGAAGTATGTTTGCGTCATTCAGATAGTATCTAGAACAAACACGACAAAAAGCATCACCTTGATATTTATAATAAAAAGCCACTCGTATTTATCTGTCCAAGGATTAGTAAAATTATACACAGGCTACTAGCTAGTTTCCCTCTAAGTATGTCAAGATTAAGAGGCAGATGGTATGGGCACTGGATCGTGAGAAAAATCGCGATGCAGAATCTTCGCTGGCTTATTCATATCATTTATATTCAAGAGTACGGTCAACAGTGCACGTATCAGGTTTCAACTTTCTCTTAGAAGTTGTAAAATATGACAAAATGGTGCGCTTACCATTCATAATGAAAGTCTGGTATCTTAATTCTTAAATATTAGTTCGTTTTCTAACAAAGCTAAACAAGACCCACAACCTCAAGAAAGAAAAACTGTCTTGGTTCAGAAATATAAATGAGCACCTACATTAATATAATAGTAAACTCTTTATACAGAGCTTCGCAGCAGAAGGCAATCAGATCATCGGGCCCTGTTGAGCAAGTGTTTCGCTCCTTTAGCTTCTTGACACTCTAAGGGAGGTGGGCCCGCCTAGGTCATGGCTCCCAGGCGTCGACCTCCGGATGCATTGACTCTAAAGCTTACAATTTATATTCGGCACAAAATAACTACACTTGCTCTACGCAACACTTCTGTTCGAATCAATGGTCTCTACCAGCGTTGTATACTTAAATGTCTTAGCCTTAATCCAGCACATTGATGTCCTCTTCGTGGTGGCAGCCGTCTAGAGTGACTTGTAATTGCAACGTCCTTCTATAGACTCGCGTGCAAGCTGTTTTGGCACGTCGTTAATTCGGCGAGGAGTGGAAGGCCCTACATACAAATTTCGTATGTGTTGGCAAACCTAACTCAGTTATTTGTCACAACTTTGATTTAATAATAGGTTTCATAAAGTTGAAAATAAATTATGTGGTAAAATCTATATAACAACACAGTGATATGAGCACTTATGGACTAGTCCTATGTGCAGTGAGGGTGACCTGTCGACTTACTACTGAAAATAAAGCTAATCCAAAATTGGAATTAACGATTACACACCAGAACTTGTTCCTGAAAAACGTTATACAAGTAGTGTCACTAATTCTGATTTGCAAATCTCAATTATGTATTTCTCGTTACTAAAAACATGCTGTAACGTTATTTTTTCTAATATACATTGCTGTAATTCTCACAGTCTTACAACCATGGATATTATTATTCTTAACGAGTAACATAAATTTAATTATTAGAATTGTATAAATTTTCCACATTGTAATTACTATAACAACCATCCGTTCCCCCAATCCCTTTCTGCAGGCTAAGCCCAGAAAGAAACGCTGTCTGTACGAGACATAACCTTCATCATTTGCTGAGTGTGATTATTAAACACAACCATTTATAGATTTACGAAAAGCTTCTTAAAATGTTTTATAACCATTTCCATTAGCTACTGACGCTTTTGTATTTTCGCTGATTGAGGCACTTTTTTCAAAATCAAAGTTATAGCGTTTGTTTATGACAAACCTGGATGTTAGAAACAGTGTCAAGAAAACAAAACACATCAAGATGGCTTCTGCGAGCAGTATGTAGCAGAACCACATGTTACTGGCATTTTCCATCAAATATCCCAGCAGAAGCGGGCT